>SJXQ01004004.1:13518-103820 GCA_006408695.1 Aepyceros melampus
TCCCCCCCCCCCCCCCCACACACACACCCTGTGGAAAAAACTATCTTCCACAAACCAGTCCCTGGTGCCAAAAATGTTTGGGATCCCTGCTGTAGAGCATGAGCTTGCACCCCTCAATTTTGGATCAAAGCGTAAACTTTATTCGGCTTCTGAACTGAACTGGATGTCATTCTGTTGGCTCGAATGACACCAGGCAGGAGAATCATAGGTGGGACCCAACTTGAAAGGCTCAGTAACATATTCACCATTGCTGCTGCTGCTGCTAAGCTGCTTCAGTCGTGTCCTACTCTGTGTGACCCCAGAGACAACAGCCCACCATTTGGGAATAGAAACAGAATCTTCCCAGGTGTCTCAGTGGTAAAGAATCCGCCTGCCATGCTTTAAAATCCCCATTGGACTCCTCTGCATCACTTTCTCCTTCTTCCCCTGCTAACCTTCAGTATTTTGTGTTAATGGTTCTCTTTTCTTGTCACCCGTGAATGTGTTTCTAAAAAAATAGACTAATTAAATTTGCTTTTTGACATTTATATCAATACAGTCATAGTTAGGAGCTGATCTGTGACTTGCATCTTGTGCTCAGTTTTATGTTTTTAAGATTCCTTCATGCTTTTGAGGGCAGCTCTTGAGTAAGGCATTCATTTTCACTGCTGTATCCTATTTCTTCATATATTGAATCAAGTAAATCAGAATGTATGTATTCATCCTTCTGTTGGGCATTTGAGTCGCTTCCAGTTTGGAATCACGCAAAGAGTCGGACACGACTCAGCGACTGAACTGAACTGAAGGTCAGTGCAGCTATGAACACTCTTGCCTGTCTCCTGGCACACACGTGTAAGAGTTTCTTCAGCTAGGAGTGGAATTGCTGGACATAGAGTGTGTGGATGTTCAGGTTTACCAGGTAATACTAAGTAATGCTATCTTGTTAATCAAAGTGATTGTACCAATTTATATTCCCACTAGCAGTTAATGAGCTCCTTGCAAACAACCTCCACACTCTAAATTATCAACTTTGTTGTTGCTAATTTATAGTATAAAATGGTTTATCATTGTAGTTTGAATTTGGAATTCTCTGGTAAATAATGAGATTGGGCATCTTTCCATATGATTGTGAGTCTTATGTGTATTCTTCTGTAAAATGCCTTTGCCTACTATTTTGTCATTTGTTTTGTTCTTATTGCTTCATAAGAATTGTTACATATTCTGTAGTTATATACGCTTGAAGCTATATATTGCAGATCTCTATGTATTGTATCATTTGTTCACTATCTTAAATGTATCTTCTGATAACGAAGTTCTTAAGTTAAACATAGTTGAATTTGCAACAATTTATAGAAGTTTCAATCTGTAATGGTAGGTCGCACAGAGTCCGACACAACTGAAGTGACTTAGCAGCAACTTCTGCAGCTTTTTCAGGATTGTTTGACTATCCTTGGCCTTTAAATTTCTGTGTAAAGTTAAGAATCTTCTAGCTGAGTTCTACCAAAAAATAAGTAAAAACTCCTACTGGAATTTCATTAAATCTATAGATCAAAAAATGAAATTGTAAACTTGTTCATTTTTTGATCTATAGATTTAGTGAAATTCCAGTGGTACACATGGTGTACGTCTGCATGGTTTTAGGACTAAAATCTTTCAGTAAAGTTTTAGAGCTTTATCTCTACTTCTGTCTCTTTTATAAATGTATTTACTAAGCACTTAATTTTTTGTTGCTAATGTAAGTGGTGTCTTAAATTTGTAGTTTCTAGTTACTGCTGGTATATTGAAATACAATTAATTTTTACATTAGTTTTATTTGCAGACATCTTGTTGAACTCTTATTAGCCCTAATAACTCATATATATTTTGGAATTTCTACTTCTACAAATAGTGACATTTGTTTCTTCCTTTACTATTTGCTTCCCTGGTGGCTCAGAGGTTAAAGCGTCTGCCTGCAATGCGGGAGACCTGGGTTCGATCCCTGGGTCGGGAAGATCCCCTGGAGAAGGAAATGGCAACCCACTCCAGTACTCTTGCCTGGAGAATCCCATGGACAGAGGAGCTTGGTGGGCTCAGTCCACGGGGTTGCAAAGAGTCGGACACGACTGAGTGACTTCACTTTCACTTTCACTTACAATTTTTAGACTTTTCATTTCTTTTTCTTGTTTTACTACCCTAGCCATGAACTCCTACACATTGTTGAACAGGAGTGGCCATCTCTGCCTTATCCCTTGAATAAATTAATAATGATGTTTGCTGTAGGTTTTTAAGAGGTTCTTTTCCAGATTAACAAATACCTCTTCCATTTTTAGTTTGCTTTCACTGCATTCCAGAAGTTTTAAAACATCATATTCAGTTCTATGTATGTAAATTTCCATTAGACATTTTCTTTGATCTATGAGTTCTTTAAAGTGTGCTTTTCATTGCTAAATATAAGGATGTTTCTCATTATGTTTTGTTATTATTTCTAACTTAATTACATTTGAAATTTATTCATAGGAAATTCCATGAGTGCTTAAAAAGAAGAAATAATCTCCAACTGCTTCATTTGCCCATTTTATCAAGTTTATTAATGTGTACTTTAAATCTTCTGTATCTTTACTGATTTTTTAGTTTAGTTCTTACTGTTTAGCTTCCTTGGTGGCTCAGAGGTTAAACCATCCACCTGCAATGTGGGAGACCCAGGTTCAATCCTTGGGTTGGGAAGATCCCCTGGAGAAGGAAATGGTAACCCACTCCAGTATTCTCGCCTGGAGAATCCCATGGATGGAGGGGCCTGGTAGGCTACAGTCCATGGGGTCGCAAAGAATTGCACAAGACTGAGCAACTTCACTTTCTTTCTTTCTTTCCCTCTTACTGTTTAGTCTGTTAATTTCTGATACAAATGTGTTAAGATCTCCTTCTAGTACAATAGATCTGTCTGGCTTCCATTTGTATTGCTTGTCATTTGTTTGCTTTATGTATTTTGAGACTCCATGTGTGTATATGTAATATATATTGTAAATATATATTATTTACATTAATATATATTATTTACAAAAATATATATAATATATATTTTATATATATACATTTTAAATATACACCTTATTACTATATATATGAGATGGTATTTCATATGTCATGTATATCTACATATAGCTATGTATGATATATATATATATATGACATATACCTATGTCTTACAAGTTTAGAATTATTATATATTTGGGTGAAATTAAGCCTTTTGCCATTATATGGTGACATTGCTCATAAAACTGGCTTAAAGTCTGCCTTTTTTTTCCTCTTTTTTTTTAAAATATTTTGGCTGCACAGTTGTGGCGTGTGTGTCATATGGGATCTTTAGTTCCCCAACCAGGGACTGAACCTGTGTCATCTGCATCAGAAGGTAGATTCTTAACCACTGGACCACCAGGGAAGTGTGTGTTTTTTTTTCTGATATTATTTTTCCATTTTTCTTTTGATTAATTCTTGCTTATTGTATCTCTTTTCCTCCTTTAACTTTCAATATTTCTATATCCTTAGGTTTAAAAAGCATATCATGTAAATAGCATATGCTAGGCTGTATTTCTTTATCTGAGTTATTGATTTTTGTCTATTAACTCAGGACATAAGTCCTGTTGTATTCATAGTAATTACTGATATATTTGAGTTTATTTCTATCATCCTACTATGTATATATATTTGTTCTCTTTATTCTTCTCCCATACTCCACATCTTCTGAATTAAGCAAGATTGCTGTTTGTATTTCATTTGTCTTTTATTTGTTTATAATTTATCATATCCATATCCTTTTTGTGGTTTGCCCTAAAAATTATAAAATGCATTTCTAACAATTTAATAATTCTATAATTAATAGCTTAACTCCCTCCTGAAAAAGTCAAGGTCCTTAATTTTTTCCCTTAATTCCAATTATCTGCCCACCTAATCCAGTGCTTATGTTGTGTGGTATTTTACTCCTAATATTTTTTTCCCCTGAAAATAGGACATTTTAATCATGTTATATGTTAAGGTTTATTAGATTTAAGTTAAGAGTTAGAAGTTAGATTTGGCTGGTTCTTTTTCAAGTCTGTTTGCTTCTGTTCAAATTTTCAAGGCTTGTTCATATTTTGCATAGTATTTTACTTGTGTTCAATAAATCTAACATCTAATGCTCTGGCTGATCTACTTCTAGTATATGTTTATTATTATTTCTATTTTTTGCTAGTCCTCTCGATCATAATACTACCTTGTGTGTTTCTGAGTTTGTTTGTTTGTTTGTTTTAACTATAAGCTGCTCATTCTCCTTGGATATTGTCTATGGAAATTCTGAGAGAACTGAGTTGCAGCAGAATTCCTCCAGAATATATTGGTGTTTATGCAGCTGGTCATGTCAGATATTACCAAACTCAGAACATGCTAAATGTTCACACCTGGATACTTAGGGCCACACATGTGGAATAAATTTGAACTGCAAATGCAAGAAAGAATCAGTTTATGCCTGGTCCAAGTGATTATTGTGGTTGAGACCAACAACTTTTCTTGCTTCTCTTTCTGTGTTCACCATAAAACATGTGTAATCTTTGGGGATTCCAACTTTATTTAAAGATCTCTTATGATGCACCCTATTTTGATCAAGTTCTGGACTTAAAATCCTCCATCCCATCCCCATCAACCTCCAAAGCAGAAGACCAAGGTGCCAGCATCTAGCAGAAACTTCCAGGGTGGAGGCAAGCTTTGGAATCCATTTACCTCTCTGAGTTCTTAGTTTCAGTTTGTTTGGGAGCTAAGAGGATTTCTTACCTCCATGTCAGCTCAGAGAGGCATTTTTAAAGATTTTTTAAAAATATACTTTATTCAATACTTCAGTTGTTTGGGGGGAGTGGGAAAATTATTCTGGCTATCTAGTTTACTCTATTGCTGGAAACAGAAATGATCAAGCTGGGTTATTTTTAGCCAAGGCTAATTTACAGATCAGTCTGCACCTATGAACCTGAGCCAATTTGCATGAATGTGTCTTCCTTTTCCAGCTAAAAAGAATTTCCAAAGATGATAACCAATGGACTTTTGTTGGAGAGAAACAAATAGCATGTCAGTCTGGACTGATGTTGAAGCTGAAACTCCAATATTTTGACCACCTGATGTGAAGAGCTGACTCATGGAAAAGACCCTGATGCTGGGAAAGATTGAAGGCAGGAGGAGAAGGGGACGACAGAGGATAAGATGGTTGGATGGCATCACTGACTCGATGGACATGGGTTTGGGTGGACTCCAGGAGTTGGTGATGGACAGGGAGGCCTGGCATGCTGTGATTCATGGGGTCGCAGAGTCGGACACAACTGAGTGACTGAACTGAACTACCTCTCTCAGAGGCTCCCAGAAATAACAATGCTATCCTACACCTGAAACTATCATGTCAAATGTGTTAATAATTACAAGAGCTAACGTCCTTCAGGGTAGGCTGATTATCATTTGCAAAACTGTAGGTAATGATATGTATTACCTCAGCCTTCACAATAATCATCTGCAGGAGGCATTATCATTAGTTCCATTTGACAGATGAGGAAACTGAAGAGCAGAGTGGTTAAGTAATTTGCTCAAAGAATGTGGTGGAAGTGAGAGGTGCTTGGGTTCCAGAACACATGCCCTTAGCCTTACTAGCTCTGTTAGAAGATAATCAGAGAAAACCTAGCTTCCTAAGAAATACAGCCCATATCAGATTATTCAGGAGGACTGAATAATCTAATATGATTCCTCTACAACATGGTCCTTAATTGAGCAGCCCATCAGAAATAACTCAGGGAATGTTTAGACATTCTAATCTAGTTGAAGAATTGATGCTTTTGAACTGTGGTGTTGGAGAAGACTCTTGAGAGTCCCTTGGACTGCAAGGAGATCCAACCAGTCCATTCTGAAGGAGATCAACCCTGGGATTTCTTTGGAAGGAATGATGCTAAAGCTGAAGCTCCAGTACTTTGGCCACCTCATGTGAAGAGTTGACTCATTGGAAAAAGACTGATGCTGGGAGGGATTGGGGGCAGGAGGAGAAGGGGACGACAGAGGATGAGATGGCTGGATGGCATCACGGACTCGATGGACGTGAGTCTGAACTCCAGGAGATGGTGATGGACAGGGAGGCCTGGCGTGCTGCGATTCATGGGGTCACAAAGAGTCGGACACAATGAGCGACTGAACTGAACTGAACTGGTACGGGGTGGGGCCTCAACCTCTTTATTTTGTCGAGTCTCCCCAGACAGTTCCGGTGAACCCCTTTGATTAGAACCAAACCTGTGGGACTCAACCAGGGCCACCACCCTGGATAGCCTCTTTTCTCCCTTTGTTCACATGTAAGAACACTTTACTAGATCTCAACTTCCCAGAAAAAATGGGCCTTTGGCAGGAAAGACAGTTGTCATCTTACTAGTCACCATCTGTATGTCCTTAGGCAGTCAAGACTCTCAGATATCTGAGTAGGCATTGAATAAACCCTGTCTCTTTGGGGTTAGCATTGTGTAGCAATGGGTCAGGCCTGGGGGAGGGGCAGCTCTGACTTAAACTTAGGCGCGGGGATTATTTATGCATTTCATGTATCCATCCCTCCTTGCCTGTGAATATTTGGGAGTGAGAGTCACTGTGGAATGCTACACCTAAGTGATCCTGGATGATCTCCAACACATTTCCCTCATTGACAGTCCATCTTCTCTCCTTCCTAGTTAAGTGCTTGAGAAACGTGAGAAGTACAATTTAACTTGGGAAGAGTCACTAAGGGACAAAGTCCTAAAAAAGAAGGAGAGGCTCAGATTGAGAATGCCATCCACCTCCACACACACATACAGCCCCCTTCTGTCAAGGCTTCTGAAGCCATCTGGGCAGAAAGAAACTGCTTTTAAGGAATTTGGCTCTGTTGGGCCTGCATATACAATTCCAACACAGATGTTTCTTGGCAACCAGGCACCTGGCTTCTCTGGGACAACATGGCAACAATCCTCACTCCCCAGCTGGTTCTAGGCCCAGGTCTGCATCACCAACTTAGTCCTTCCATTCAGCACTTTCGGCCTGAGCCCTTCCAGCTGTACTGGGTCCCTCCCAGGAGGTAACTGAATACTTCACCGCAGGGCCAAGCCTGGATGCCCTACTCAGTGCACCCTGCTGTGTGCTTTGTAGAGCTTCACAGCTCTGCTATGCGCACTCACAGTCTTCCCAGCCTCAGAGGTGATGGGCAAAAGCCACTCCATGTGCAAATAGAAAGGTGCCGGGGGATGGGATGGGAGGAGCCTTGACCAGCTGTAGGCCCTGGTTCATAATGCAACTTCATCCACTTCAGGCAGGACTCCCCTGCCAGGGGACTGGGCTCACCTGCCAGCCCTGAGTCTGTGTCAGGATCAGCAACGAGAGCTGGCCGTATCCCCTGGCCACCTATGCTTCCTGTGACTGCAGCTGTAGAGCCCAGGTGAGGCCTCAGACAGCTATCAGTTCTTAAGGAGATGAGGTAAGGCCCAAGTTCTGCTCTGCCAGGTGTTTCCTTAGAAAGGCCTCTGGATGGGAGGTTGGAGGGGAGAGTGGCAGAGGGAACGGAGGCCATGAAGACCTGGTTCTGTGTCAAGTGAGCTAATGTGCTCAGGGCATTACCTGCAGCATTGTGAGCACTCATTACCTCTCTGCTGTTACTGAAGACTGCTAGGCAGCATGACAGATCCCCCAGACACTCTGCATAGACTCTCCATGAGTCCTAATCAAGTTCCTGCAGGGCTGCTGCTGCTGCTGCTGCTGCTAAGTCGCTTCAGTCGTGTCCGACTCTTTGCGACCCCATAGACAGCAGCCCACCTGCTCCCCTGTCCCTGGGATTCTCCAGGCAAGAACACTGGAGTAGGTTGCCATTTCCTTCTCCAATGCATGAAAGTGAAAAGTGAAAGTGAAGCTGCTCAGTCGTGACTCTTAGCGACCCCATGGACTACAGCCTACCAAGCTCTTCCATCCATGGGTTTTCCAGGCAAGAGTATTGGAGTGGGGTGTCATTGCCTTCTCCCTCCTGCAGGGCAGGTATTAGAAATTCAGAGAGGTTAAGTAGCTTGACCAATATCACACAACCTGTGACAGAGTCTGAGTTCAAATACGAATGAGTCCAGCTCCAAAACTGGGCTCTTTCCTACTTCCACTCTGTCATATCTCCCTTATACAATGGCAAATTTATCAAGGCATTTATTTCTTAAAATGACTAATAAAGCATTTTTAAAGGACTAATAAGAGCTACATGGTGGGGCGGGGGCAGTCCAAATGCCAATCATTACAATCAATGTGGTTATTGTGTTTGAGCTTAAAACTGCTCTGGCCTCTTGGAAACTCAAAGAGGGAAATAAAATAGGTGAAGTTTGTCTTCCTGCTGCCTCCTTTTCTGATGATTCTTGCTCCCACAACCCCAACATCTACCCTTATCCTTCTTGCAGAAGAATTCTAGTATATAGTTCTTGATCACCATCCAGAGCAGCATCCCATGTCGTTTTTCATCCCTTGTTCCTACAGCCTGCTAGACATCCATGATCATTTTCTCCTTAACTCTATGTGAGCGTAAAAATCAGAGAATAAGTCACAGGCAGCAAAGAACTGATCTGAGAGCACAGGTAATTACAGGGCAGACACCAATGAAGGGACAAATTTGAGCTTCAAACAGAAAGGGCAGTAGGCATGTCTCCAGTGCAGGGAGCATCTCCCCTGGGTGGCAGGGGTGTAAGGGGTAATTCAGAGTGGAAATATCTTTGGGGACCCTACGTATTATACCCTAGAGTCCCTGACTGCTCTACCACGGATTGGGCTGCTCATTCTCTTAAAAAGGAAGTACAAGGTTAAGCAACTTTCACTAAGTAATCCTGGAAGAACAGAACTTCCCTGAACATGTGTCTATTTCCTACTATTCTGGTGTGTGGAGCAAAGGCAGCTAATGAAATCCTAAAATGGAGCAGGTCAATTCATTCTTCCCAATTCCTGGAGACTGAAGGTATTCTGAGAATTCACACGTGCACCAAGCATTTACTGTAGACTGAATCACTAGGTCTCCCACTGCTATAAGCACCATTTCACAAAGCTAGTGGATACTACTGAGCTTTTGTGTAGGTTCTTTTGATTTTAAGGAACAAAGAGAGAAGGCTCTTTGGTAGCAGTACCATGGAGTGATACAGAAGGTAAGAGTTTCAAGAGGTATCAGTCAGGGCTTTCTAGAGAAAGAGAAGCAAGAGTTGATGCTGCCATCCTAGGCAGAATTTCTTCTCAAGGAAACCTCAACTTGTGCTTTTAAGGTCTTCAACTGATTGACTGAAACTTAACCACAGTATTAAGACAGAAAGAACCTCCTTAACTTAAATTCAGCTGATTTTAAATGTTAACCACATCTACAAAATATTTTCACAGCAAAACCTAGATCAGAAGTTGATTAAATACCCAGGTAGTGTATGTAGCCTAGCCAAGTTGGCATAAACCAACCTTCACACACCCATACTCAGGAACATACTCAGGGGCCTTCAGGGCTCATGGAGCCAGGAAGGATGGATTGTCTAGATCTCCTAGCACCCAGACATCAGTGTGATTCAGCCACCTCATCGTAACTCTTCTATCCCCAGGTAGCAAATTCTTTTGAACATTTGGTTAAGATTTCCAAGACAGAAAATCTATTTATTGAGGCCTCTTTTACATAGCAGTCTATATTAAGGCCATAGCAGGCTATGTGAAGACTGGTTGTCCTGGAGTCAAGCAACCTCCCATGACTGAGGCAGTGGTTTCTCCTGTGAAAGACTAGTTAAAAGCTCCATTTCAGAACAGGTGGCTGTGGGCCATGGAATTTCTGCTCCAGAGAATGTGGAACATGGCAAGCCCCTGACTGTACATGTGCAACACACCCTTCTGTTTTCACAGTTCCAACCCCGTGTATCTGACTCATCACACACACATACAGCTGCACACAACTCATCTGCTCCCAGCAAGGAGACCACCAAAGGCATGCATCCTGCAGGTATGACCAGGTCATGCATTCACTTATTAAGCTATTTTTCATTGTTAAACCCATGATCTCCTGACAATACTCAATCCTCTTGTGTTCCCTCTGCTATCCTTTCTAGGGTTACCCCTCATCATTTTGCAAACTCAGGGCAAATAATGAATGTAATCACCACCAACACACCTGATAAATATGGTGGGAGGAAAACATAACACTCTTAAGTTAACAATAGCTAAAATAATAACATCCATCTTGTTTTAAAAAAATGTTGGAGGAAAATGGGGTAAATCCCTCAATTTTCAGATACGTTATCAAAGAGGGGACTGTATACCTGAAAAAGAGGTAGGGACCATGCCTTTAATTCTACAATTTATCCTGAGGCTGTAACTAACATCTACTTCTCCCCTCTTCTAAGTTTCTTTCAGTTTTTTCCCAATGGGGTGACTAGCTTTTGCTATCAGGAGATCTTTCAGCTGCAAATAATAGAAAATCCAGCTAACAGTGGCTTAAATAAATAGGGATTCATTTTTCTCACATAACAAGAAATTGAAAGCAATTTCTGGGGTTGGTTTAGCTACAGGGTCAGATCTCTGGGTCACACCTCCATTCCACTCTTGCCCTTTGCCTCATGATCAGAAGATGTCACCATGGACATCCTGGCCACGTTCACGGCAGGAATCTAGAGAGGGATTGATAGCAGCTACAACTGGACTTTTCATCAGCAAAGCCAAAGCTTTCCTTTGAGCTTCCAGTAATGTTTTTTTCATCTTCTTGGCCAGAACCACAACACAGGACCACTCTTGATACACTGAAGACTGCAAAATCAAATATCTAGCAAGGAGGAAGAGGAGGGTCATAACTGAGTTAAAGCATACGTGATTCTTTAGCTGGGTCATGGCAGATTACCTTCCTTTAGTCAAGATGAGCATGAGAAGTGGGAAATGGATCACTTGGCACACCTGCTAATCCCTATAATCTGCCCCCAGTTCAATAGTTGGACCTCCCCTGGTAGTCAACATCAAGTTCCTTTGCCAACACCCTGTCGCCTCAGCAGTTAGCACATCTCCAGGTCTCCAGTGGCAGTCCTTGGTCTGTAGGATTTTATTGTGTCTCTCAGTGGAAGTATCTCTCCACTGGGCAGGGAAACTTGCAGGCCAGCAGTGTCCAGCCGCATGGTGAGACTGCACTATTAGGTGTAAGCATGAGCAACATCCCCATCTCCACCTGGGGATCATGGCTCTTCCCCCTGCCTGTGGGAAAAGGCGGCATCATATAAAAGAAGTTAAAATTATTAATGAATCCACAGTGCTTTCTCTCATCACCTATTTTCTCAACCAATCTTTACCAAGCAAGAGTTACATGAGTATCTCTGAAATGGTTTTGACTTCCCAAAAAAGGATTCCTCACAACTGAAGAAAGATGAAGGTTCACTGATCCAGTGGGGAGACTTCCAGGAGACAGGACACTTTTGTGCTAAGCCTGGCTCTGCAGCTAGCTATAGCTAACCTGCAGCACAGCTCTAGAGAAACCATCTCCCCTCTCTGGACTGCAATGGTACACAATGTAAGATCAGCAGATTGGACTAGGAAAGTCACCGAGGTCCTTCCAGCTTGCAACATTTTCTACTAATTCACTGGGATCTTGAGATTCTAAAATCCTAAGATCTGATTACTTTCAGGGTTAAACATTCTTGCTCTTCTTAGTTGGCCTTTATTTTAGACACCAAAGATAGATATTTTCTCATTTCCTCTAAAGAAAAGGGCTTTCTCTCTAAACTAACTATCTAGAATGCTACAGTAGCATGTGAAAAGCCTCCCAGTGGTCATTGGTCCTACTATATTATTCACAACTTCTATTTTCAAAAATAAAAAAAGAAAGAAAGGATGGAATTCAGTTTCAAAAATCTTAAATCTCCCCAAAAGAAAAAGGAAGCCAGTGACACTGTCTGGATATTACTGGGGCCTTTTACCTTCTAGGCTAATTGCCAGTGCATCAAAAGTATCACAAGGTTCTAACAGAATTCATTAATGCCAAAGTTCATTTATTCACACATGGTGCAAAAATGATGATGTTCCATGGCAAAATAAATCTTCACTTTAAAAATAAATGTCAAAGCTGTCTGAAGATTTTTTTTTTTAAATTAATTGTTTGGGTTTTTATGTCCCTCGTTCTTACCCATGAGTGATTACATGGTATGCTACAGAAAACACAGAGCTGGGGATCAGTGGTCAGAAATCTTTGGCTGCGCTAATTGTGTGATCCTCACCAAGTCCTTTTATACTCTTTAGCTTTAAAATAGAAATTATAATAATTAACATTCAAGGGCTTTGTGAGAATAAAATCACACCATAAGAAATATGGTAATGTGTGCCAAAGTTTTTATAAGCCATAAAGTAATAGTAAAAATTAAAAACTCCTTATGAGCTAACATAGAAATAATAAAAAAAGAATAGTTTGTAGAATATGTGATTTGTGATTTATAATTTTGTTTAAAGTTTAAAAAATCCTCTACATCTGAGTTTTTTAAAGATATCTTTGCCAAAATTCAAAGCAGTTAAACTCACATAAATACACCCACACCCACACATACACATACTTCTTTAGTAGAATTTTAGAAATTTGTGTTCATTTACTCAGAAAATAAAGAAAAAAAATTCTTTTCATTACCTTAATTGCACTTATTGTTTTACAGGTATATATATGTCAAAACATCAAATTACACACTTATAAATGTGTACAGTTTATTATGTATCAATTATACCGTAACAAAACTATAAAAATATACTGATTCTAGAAGGTCATTTCCCTGCATATTCCTTCATTCCTAGAAACTTTCTGAGGGACCATCTCTGGTACTGAGCTATTTCCAGTTGGAGTTGACCTAGGGCCAAGACTTCACCACCACCTCTGGCAGTCATGAGGGAGAAAAGGAAGATGGGGACTCTGGAGGAACATTTGTTCCTGGCAGGAACCCAGCTGTGACTTAGCAGGTGGAGGTAGAATGGGCCACTGCCCACCTCTGAAATTTCTCATCCAAATGTTCAGCTTGTCTTTTTCTGGTGATTCAGCACCAAAAGTCAGGCTGTCAGCACATTCCTTAGGTAAATAAACAGATGGGGGCAGGGTGAGGGGGTGTAGGGGAGTGTTAGCAGGGCCTGAGTGGAGTCTGAGATAGAAGAGAGAAAAGTCTCTGTAGCACTATTTATAATTGCCAGGACATGGAAGTGACCTAAAAACAGCCATCAACGTAGGAGTGGATTAAGAAGATGTGGTGTATATATACAATGGAATATTACTCAGCCATTAAAAAATAGCAAGATAATGCAATTCGCAGCAACATAGATGGACCTGAGACTGTCACACTGAGTGAAGGAAGGCAGACAGATTTCATATGATATCACAAATGCAGAATCTAAAAAAACATGGTACAAATGAACTGATATACAAAACAAAGAGTTACAGATGTAGAAAATAAGCTTATGGTTTTCAGCGGCTAAGTAGGAGAGAGATAAATTGGGAGACTGTAATTGTCATATATACACTACTATACATAGAACAGATAACTTATAAGGACCTACCGTGTAGCACAGGGATCTCTACTGAGTACTCCGTAATGGTCTATATGGGAAAAGAATCTAAAAAAGAATGGATTTATGTATAACTGATTCCTGTACACCTGAAACTAGCACAGCACTGTAAATCAACTATACTCCAATGAGTTTTTTTTTTTTTTTAAAGAAAAGTCTAGTACTGACCCCTGTCTCCTAGCATCTGCCCCCTTGTCCTGAGGTCTGGCTGCAAGGCACATGCTGGGAGGCCAAACCCAGGACAGATTTCTACTGAAAGTCATTTTTACCCAGCACAGAGATCTCTAAACAGATAGACTATTTCAGGCTTAATAGAGAAGAAATCTACTTCTGCTTCATTGACTACGCTAAAGCCTTTGACTGTATGGATCACAATAAACCATGGAAAATTCTTAAAGAGAGATAGGAATACCAGACCACCTTACCCGCCTCCTGAGAAACCTGTATGCAAGTCAAGAAGCAACAGTTAGAACCAGACATGGGACAATAGATTGGTAAAATTGGGAAAGGAGTACATCAAGGCTGTATATTGTCACTCTGCTTATTTAACTTATATGCAGAGTACATCATGCAAAATGCCAGGCTGGATGAAGCACAAGCTGGAGTCAAGATTGCTGGGAGAAATATCAATAACCTCAGATATGCAGATGACATCACATTTAAGGCAGAAAGTGAAGAGGAACTAAAGAGCCTCTTGATGAAAGTGAGAGAGTGAGAAAGTTGGCTTAAAACTCAACATTCAAAAAAAAAGAAGAAGAAGATCATGGCATCCAATCCCATTATTTCTGGCAAATAGATGGGGAAACAATGGAAACAGTGACAGATTTTATTTTCCTGAGCTCCAAAATCACTGCAGATGGTAACTGCAGCCATGAAATTAAAAGTCGTTTGCTCCTTGGAAGAAAAGCTATGACAAACCTAGACAGCATATTAAAAAGCAGAGACATTACTTTGCTAACAAAGGTCCGTCTAGTCAAAACTATGGTTTTTCCAGTAGTCATGTATGGATTTGAGAGTTGGACTATAAAGAAAGCTGAGCACTGAAGAATTGATGCTTTTTAACTGTGGTGTTGGAGAAAACTCTTGAGAGTCCCTTCAACTGCCAGGAGATCAAACCAGTCAATTCTAAAGGAAATCAGTCCTGAATATTCATTGGAAGGACTGATGCTGAAGCTGAAACTCCAATACTTTGGCCACCTGGTGCAAACAGCTGACTTGTTAGCAAAGACTCTGATGCTGGAAAAGATTGAAGGCAGGAGGAGAAGGGGACTACAGAGGATGAGATGGCTAGAAGGCATCACTGACTCAATGGACATGAGCAAGCTCAGGGAGATAATGCAGGACAGGGAGAACTGGCATGCTGCACTTCATGGGTTGCAGAGAGTCAGACACAACTGAGCAACTGAACAACAACAGAGAAGAGATGACATAGGACATTTGCAAGGTGAGGGGAAGTCTAGGCAGGGACAGTCAAGAGAAGGCTATTCTGCCCACATTGAGTTCACTGAGCAGCAGTTAATGATTAATTCTTGGACTTTAAGATTTTGACTTTCATACAAAGTAAATTCCTCTAGGAATATAATGTTCAGATAACATTTCTGTTTTCAGATAGGCTTGATAAGGATCAGAAAGTCCTGGCAGTGGTTCTCAGGATTATCTACCCATTGAAAATGACCTGATTATCTGATACCTGCATCACTGATACCTGGATCTCACCTCCACAGATTCTTATTTAGTTGGTCTGGGCTGCAGTCTTGGGCAGAGGGATTATTTTTAAGTCCCCCAGGTGACCCCAATGCCCAGTCAAGCTGAGAACCTTCTCCCTGGGCAAGGTACACACATCTGGCTGATAACCCCCTAAATCAGAATTTCCAAACTTTTTGGCACTGGGGACTAGTTTTGTGGAAGATAATTTTTCCACAGACCTGACAGGGGGCAGGGGATGGTTTGGGGATGATTCAAACGCACTGCATTTACTGTGCACTTCATTTCTATTATTATTACATCAGCTCACCTCGAATCATCAGGCATTATATCACAGAGGTTGGGGACCCCTACTCTAAATCCTCCCAGGAGCATGGTGAAAATACAGATGTGGGAACCCACCTCAGACCCTCTGTTCAGGACTTCTGGTAGTTTATCAGGAAGCCATTGATTTGTCCTGGTACAAATGCCTCCAAGAAAGTACTTACATCCACTGCTGGCCACTCTGATCTCACCCACAGATTAAGGCCAAAAGCAGTGCTTCTCATTGTGCATTCACATTACCCAAGGATCTTGTTAAATACAGATTCTGATCAATGTGGAAGAGGTCTGAAATTCTGCACTTTAACTAGCTCCCACCTGATGTCCAAGCCACTCGTCTGTGGACCACATTTTAAGGATAAGAGCCAGGTGCTTCTGTTAAGTCGCTAAGTCATGTCTGACTCTTGCAATCCCATGGACTGTAGCCCCTGTCAGGCTCCTCTGTCCATGGGATTTCCCAGGCAAGAATGCTGGAGTGGGTTACCATTTCCTTCGCCAAGGGATCTTCCCAACCCAGAAATTGAACATGCACCTCCTGTTTGACAGGTAGATTCTTTACCACTGAGCCACCAGGGAAGCCCTGATGTCTGGGAAATTCTGATTCAGTTGGTCTGAAGCAGAGCCTGGGGTACACTGGGATTGTTTGAAAAGCTCCCCAGGCTATTCTTAGGTGCAGCCATTGTTAAGAACTGCAAATAATCAAAAACAAAAAGTGATTTTAAAGGGATACCAGCTTCAGGATTTTGGCAAAGTTCAATGCTTTAAACTTAGAAACAAAAAATGTTAAAGGTATATATAATTTCTCGCAGAGAATGGATCTTGGGAAAGAGTGTTTTGTTTGTTGAAAAAATGGTAAAAATGCAGAAGCTAGTGGTCAAAAGGGAACTCCTTCTACTTAAAATGATTCCAATACTGAGTAACATCTGGAGAGAGAGAAAAGGTAGCTGCTGTGAGGCTGGAACTTGGTTAAGAGGAAGAAACGTCTCAAGAGCTTTAAGGAAGTTTCACTGTGTGTAGACCACGTTTCCTCCTTCGTTAGTGTCCTCAAGAAACCTTGAACGAACACCTAGTCCATGCCAGACTGCAGTGGGTTTTGCTCAGATTTTGCCTGCATCACTCCATCTAATAGGGTCTCATACCACATCTATATGGAAAGTACTGTCACTACCTGTGTATCACAGATGAGGAAACTGAGAATTGAAGGTCAGTCATCTGCCCCAAGTCTTGCAGCTACCATACAGAGCCAGAGCTGAGACCTGAGTCTAGTGACTCAACTGCAGAGCCCAGGCCTCAGGAGTGATCTGCTTGAGAAGAGAAAAGGCCTCCAGGCAGAGAAAATATGGAGCTGGATGCAGGAATGATGATTTTGCGGCAAGTAGGAAGTCTACCAGCTCATTGCTGGCCTGTCACTCAGACCACACTCCAGGCCTGAAGACCAGGGAAAGAAGAGTGGGGGAGAGGAGGATGGGAGTGAACAGTGAGAGAGCTTTTTCTTCAGGAATCTCTGGGCAGAGGTGGGTTCACAAGACAGCCTGCCTTGAGATGCAAATAATAGTGAAACACAAAGGTAGGCCAGAAAACCTCCCCACTTTGGCAGGAAACACAGCTTCAAGAGCTCTGTGGAGCACCACCTTCACTCACCAAAGCATTTACTCAGCACCTACTTTGTGCCAGCATTGAGCGTTCAGTGAAGACCAATCCCCTTGCTTGAATAAGGGCACTTTTCCCTAGATGGGACCCTCACCAATCCTCGTGCCTGGCTCATTCCCATCAGAGGTGCCCCCTAGGTTGTTCTGGCTACCCTCACATCTTGAACTTCACTCATCTACCAGAGAAAAATTATTTCTAACCTCCTTTATGCTTCAAGTTTTCTGGAAGCCAAAGACAAGAGGAAAGTGTCCATAAGATTTAAACGATGGCCCAGTGGCTGGGAAGAAGTAGCTTTCTTGCTCCTTTAGGAATGCACAAAGCGTAATATAACCCACAAATCAACAACAGCCTTATTACAAGAGTTTCAAGGGTTATTTCTTCAGTTGTTCACCAATATAAGTTTGCATATCATGCCAAAGTGCAATTCAGCAGAACAATTCCACAGAGGACCATTCAGCAAAAGCATGCCCATGGAAGGTGGGGAGGGTGATGGAGCTTCTTCCAGGAAGACGTTAAAATAATAATTCTTACATTTGGAGGTTGGGTGGGGCGTGGAAATTCCCTTCAAGAGTCTGAAGAAAGCTGAGAGGAAATGGACGCTTCACACAAATACACAAAATGCTGCCTGGGACTCCTGTTTCCACAGCCCTGAACCCCAGTCACAGACCTGTTAAAACTGGTGGAACCTAAAGGTGAGTTCCTCACCGGAGGAAGGGGCCATCCTTCACAAATACACCCTCTTTTCAACTGGGCTTTGGAGAAGAACAAGGCAGCCCCGAGTTTGAGGCTATGTTCTCCACAGGAGGCTGAAGCAGCTGCTACTCTACAGTGTCAGGAACACAGGGGGATCTTCACGGCTCCTCAGGCTCAGCTAACTGCTGCAGGTAGGATCCCCACCTCCTAGCTCATCTCCTGTCAGCTGGCTTTGAAGAGGCATCACCTTCAATAACCCAACAAAGATATAAATGACTAAGAGCCCCAAGCCCTTCCAGGACCATTTCCATTTCAAAAAGTGGTTAACTGTTTACAAAACAAGTGACAAAGGAAAAGAAATCATTCGAGAGGGAAAAGAGAAAAGAAAATCATCAGTGAGCAACTGCTCCATGTCAGACGCTGCATATATCCATTTGATTTTCTCAGCTGATGAGCTGGGCATTGTCTACTTTTTACTGAGAAGGACTCCTGCACCCAAAAGACATATAACTAACTTAATGTCCGAGAGCAGGAGTCTCAACTTGCCTGCACACTGGAGCTTCAAAGACACTGGGTTCCAACCCAGAAATTATGGCCTGGGCTTTGGCATTTTGGAAAGGTCCTCTGGGGATTTTACTGTGCGGACAGTTTGGGGACCATTGCCAGAGGGTGGATAGTGGAAATTTAATTGGTCTAGTTCCTTCTTACTCTTAGGCAGTTATTCTACTGGGACACAGCTGTGTGGTCACCCCAGTTGTATAAACTTTGAGCTGGATTCATATTAGCTGGTATCTAGCTGCTGACTCAAACCCCTGTCCTCTCCCATGTCTCTCCTCCTTGCCCTGGATCACTTGTCCCTCTCCGGCAGAGCTAGAAGAAAACCTCTGACTAGCCCTGCCCAGGCCAGAAATGTTAAATATCTTGACAATCACTCCTGGCAGTTTCAAGGCCCACTTTCCTTTCATAATACCTTAATACATGCGGGCAATGTCAGAAAGACAATTTCGAGCAAACAGCTTTCCTGACATAAGTTACACAAAGCTGAGAACCCCAACCCTACCTGTTCACATGCTGACAATCACTAGAAATGCCCATAGCAAATTGGAAACTTTGCTCAGGTTTTGTAAGAGACAGCTCCAGATTTTGAGGTTTTGGTCACAAATGTACCAAGTCTATAACCACGTCAACTCCTTGAGTTGTCCAGAGAATTAGAGATACTAAGAAATAAAAAAAGACTCAAGAAATCATCTCCTATTTCCCAATCAACTACATTTTCCTATAAGATGACGAGTAGGCCAAACATATCTGAGATTTGAGCAATAAATTCCTGTCCTCTTTGGGGCAAAGGGCAGGAGAGCCGTTTTCCATCATTAACCAGAGTAAACCACATTAAATGGGACAATCAGGCAACACAAAACACACTAGCAGCATCTGGCCTCTGCAAATCTGGTCAGAGATAGTAAATAGAGAAAATGAAAACAATACATTTTACTATTAGATTTGTGGCTCAGCGGTAAAGAGTCTGCCTCAATGCAGGAGACACTAGGGAGACATGGGTTTGATTCCTGTATCAGGAAGAACCCCTGGAGAGGGAAATGGCAACCCACTTCAGTATTCTTGATCAGAAAATGCCACGGATAGAGAAGCCTCATGGGCTACAGTCCATGGGGTTGCAAAGAATTGGACATGGCTGAGTAACTGAACACATTCTCTTTCATAATTAACTGCAGAAAAATACAAGTAGCGATAAAGGTCTTTATCTTATTTGAGGCACCTCATGTCTCTATCCATGCCCAGATTTATTGTGTGTAGAAAGTTGCTCTTCAGTTGCTCAGTCATGTTTGACTCTTTGTTAACCCATGCAGCATGCCAGGCTTCCCTGTCCTTCACTATCTCCTGGAGTTTACTCAAACTTACATCCACTGAGTCGGTGATGCCATCCAACCATCTCAAAGCAGGGCCCTTGTTTATTCATTTAACAAACATCGGTTGAGCAGTTACTATTTGCCAGGGACTCTGCTAGGATCGAGGGTGGAATGCAAGTCTGTGTAAGACACAATGTTGGCTTCCAGGAGCCTACAACCCAGGAGACAGACATGCAAACAAATAATTGTAATGCACTCTGGGGAAAGTTGTAACCAATGCCTGTGCAAGGGGCGTGGGAGCTCAGAGCAAGGAGTAATTGGTTGGCTGCCAGGTTAGGAAGGACCTCATGGGGAGGCAGTATCTGAGATGATATTACAGAGGGACAAGTACAGGTGATTTCAACTATTTATTCCAACTCTGCCTTTAATTTATGTAAAAGAATATAAAGCACAGTTAAAACACACACTAGGAGCAGACCTGGATCGAGCATGGATATTTTTTAAAGGCTTAGATCAAGGGTTGGAGACTCTTGATGCATCACTGAGATCCAAAAGCCTGGCCTGCTAATATATGCTGGGTCTTGAAAAGTGTCAGGCTAAGTAAGATATGGCTTGGAAATTATGTCATGACATTAAACAATTGGTCTTCAGGGAGAAAATGGTGAATTCCTTTTCTATGAATCATTATTTCCCAGAAGCCTCTGATTCCCTGAAATTTCCCTTGGGGATTCCCAGATGTACTAATGAGTTTTTCAAATGGCATCATTTCTGATCATGTTTATCATGTTTGCTTTGGTGTTCCAGTAAGGAAAACTGGGTTTACATTGAAGACTCACACTGAAGATTTGGTAGGGTTGCACTTCTTCATCTCCCGGCTGCTTTTTTTTCTGGGCTGCCTTGAAATGGACATTTAAAATAAAATAAAAATTTAAAGGAAACCCTTGATATTCCTAAACAGAGGCCTTGAGGGGAGAAAAGCTGACAACCCTTTGGTTTGGAGTCACTGGATGTTCTTCCCTAAGGAAAAGTCTTTCCAGGTCCACTGTCTGGAAGCTGAAGGTCAGGCAGAGGGAGGGAGGAATTTATTCTAGAAGCAAACCTAAGAGTAGACTTTGGTAGAAGGGAAAAGAAACAGATTCATCAGTTCTGATTCCTCTCACTCCCATCCAACCTGGAGGGAGGGGCTCTTCCATAAATTTAGTTGGTATGTTTATTTCTCTATGCACTAGCCCTATAGCCAGGCGCTAAAGATGAAGAATGAAGTTCTCAAAGGGACTTACATTCTATTTATAGACATGCACATTGATTTTACTTTTTAAAAGTCTTCAACAAAGCATAGGACAGTGTGGAATATGAAAGTATCCTGTTTACATGATAATATACATGTTTCAATGCCATTCTCCCAAATCATCCCACCCTCTCCCTCTCCCTCAGAGTCTAAAAGTCTGATCTATACATCTGTATCTCTTTTGCTGACTCGCATACAGGGTTATCATTACCATGTTTCTAAATTCCATATATATGTGTTAGTATACTGTATTGGTGTTTTTCTTTCTGGCTTGCTTCACTCTGTATAATTGGCTCCAGCTTCATCCATCTCATTCAAACTGATTCAAATGTATTCAAATCACCAGTCTATGTTCGATACAGGATACAGGATGCTTTGGGCTGGTGCACGGGGATGATCTAGAGAGATGATTTGGGGTGGAGGTGGGAGGGAGTTCAGGATTGGGAACTCATGTACACCCATGGCAGATTCATGTCAATGTATGGCAAAACCAATACAGTATTGCAAAGTAAAATAAAGTAAAAATAAAAATTAAAAAAAAAAAGAAAATATCCTGTTTTGGCTGCTAGACTGGAGTCTGGCATGAGGTGTGAAGAGACAGAAGCAAATTCTGGGGCTGAACATGAACTCAGGGAGTCCTCCCAGGTCCGAGGTGGGACAGTCTGCTGAAGAACCAGGAGTGTGGGCTACTCTCTTTGATCAGCTTCTGGAGACTGCCCTCCTCCCAGGCTGTGGGTATCCGTGGATTCAAGGCAGCATCATCTGTGATGGGGCACACAGGTGCTTGCTACATTACACTGAGGATGGTGAGCCCAAGAGAAGACAAATGGCTGACCGAAAGCTTCATGGGGGATAAAAACACTTCACAGGAAGTCGGGATATCTGGGTTCTGCTCAGCTTTGTCACCCTAGCCCCAAGACAGACAACCTGCTTAGCCTCTCAACCTTGGTTTCCTCACCTGTAGCAATGGAGAATGGTGATATCTTCTCTGAGTTCCATCTCAGGATTCCCCAGGACCTGTGTGAACTGTCACTCCAGGGGCCACCCTGGCCCTTACTGGGGCTCTCAGAATCCTGGGATAACTAATGTAGCTTCCCTGAGAAGGCAGTGAATGACATGGCAAGAAGAATGCCTTTCCTGTCCCTGCTGGAAAGAAGTAAGGTTCTTATCTGGTTCACAACCTTCATCTATCTTCTCCATTCTGGCCAGTCCAAGGTTACTGACAAGGCTGAGGGAATATCACTGGGGTGATACCACCCAGGTCCTCCTGCAGGCACCTCCTGATGACTCCTTATTTAGTTCACTTTCTTCCATAAAGTTGCCAAGTACTTTCTGAGACCCTCCTGGCCAGGATCTGCAGTCTAGCTGGGGGCAAAGACATTGTTATGGCTTGAACTGTATCAACTGTATCCCTTTTAAATTCATAAGTTGAAGTCTCACTTCAGTATTCAGAATGTGACCTTTTTCAGAAACAGGGTTGCAACAGGTGTAATTAGCTAAGATGAGGTCATTAACATGGGCCCTAACTGACATTACACGTGTCCTTACAGAAAGGATTAATTTGGATGCAGACAGGTACACGGAAAGAACATCATGTAGAGACCCAGGGAGAAGGTGGCCAACTACAAGCCAAGGAGAGAAGCCTGAACAAATGCTTCCTCACAGCTGTTAGAGGGAATCGATCCTGACAACACCATGAGAAGGCGATGGCACCCCACTCCAGTACTCTTGCCTGGAAAATCCCATGGGCAGAGGAGCCTGGTGGGCTGCGGTCGCTGAGGGTCGGACACAACTGAGCGACTTCACTCTCACTTTTCACTTTCATGCATTGGAGAAGGAAATGGCAACCCACTCCAGTGTTCTTGCCTGGAGAATCCCAGGGACAGGGGAGCCTGGTGAGCTGCCGTCTATGGTGTTGCACAGACTCGGACACGACTGAAACTACTTAGCAGCAGCAGTGGCAGGTCTATCCATGTCTCTACAAATGACCACATTTTGTTTCTTGTTTGTATGGAATCTAGAAAAATGGTACAGATGAACCTAGTTCTAGAGCAGGAATAGAGATGCCAATGCAGAGAGTAGACACGTGGGCACAGAGGGTGGGGTGGGAAAGGGAAGATCAGACAAAGGAGATTAGGATCGACATATCTACACTCCCATGAGTGAAATAGCTAGCTAGTGGGACGCTGCTGTATAGCACAGGGAACTCAGGTCAGTGCTGTGATCCCTGAAGGGGTAAGATGAGGGGAGGTCTAAGAAGGAGAGGATATATGTATACATATAGCTGATTTGTGGGCTTCCCATATGACTCAGAATCTGCCTACCAATGCAAGAGATGTGAGTTCAATTCCTGGGTCAAGAAGATCCTCTGGAGAAGGAAATGGCAGCCCACCCCAATATTCTTGCCTGGAGAATTCCATGGACAGTGGAGCCTGGTGAGCTACAGTCCATGGGGTCACAAAGGTCAAACATGACTTACTGACTAAACAACAATAATAGTGGACTCACTTCATTGTACAGCAGAAACTAACACAATATTGTAAAGCAATATACTCCAATAAGAATAAACAAAAATTTCTATGGTACTCCGTTACTCGTTTCCCTAGGAAACAAATAGAGATGTGTACTCGAAACTGTCAAGCACAGGTAAGGTCAAGTCCAAGCTGAAGATGTGGTTGGTAGAGAAACAACTAACCCCTTTTAAGTTCAGACAGACTATTATTTACATAGACAGTGTAAGGAAGAGCACCCAGAGGAGCCAGCTCCCTGCGGCCCAGGTGCAGGATGACACCAAAACAAACAGGGAGCAGAAGCCTGGGCACCTGCTGCTGAGGAGCCTTGTTCCTCCTAGAAGCCCGGAGGAGATGAGAAGTATCTCCTGAGAGGGGAGCAAGTGAGAAGCGCCTTGTGGCAGCGGCTCAGAGTCCGGCACTCTCCTGCACTGGAAGGCTCACAAGACATTCTGCCAGGACTCAAGTCACTGCAGGTATAGCCCTGTCTGCATGGCTTCTGTGGCTACCTGCAGGCTCACCAAGGTGCCCTCAGAACTGTTCTCCTACAGTGACACTTAATAGGAGAAAACAGTGAGGTGTCAGAGTCAGGAGCACAGCCCCCAAGCTGCAGAGAAGCTCAGGAGGGAGAGGTCAATGAGACTAGAGAGTGAAGGGCTTGATGGACAAAGCTTCACATGAGTGGATGCAGACCAGACATGGGCAGACAAAGAGTGAGCGCCCTGCTTTTACAAAATTTATTTTTTTTTTAATTCTTAGAATAGGGCAAGTGCAATATGCAAAATTTAGAAAATTAAAAGAAGGATAAAACTCACACATATAATGCTGAGCAAAAGAAGCCAGACATAGAAGAGTATACTTTATGAGTCCATTTATGTGAGGTTCTAGAACAAGCAAAACATCCCTAAGGAGGAAAAAAAAGAAAAATTGAAGTCACCTCTTGCAGGAAGGACAGTGACTAGACAGGGTCACCAAGAACTTTACAGAAAGATGGAGACATTCTGTGCAATAATAGGAGTGTGATATGTTCAGTTCAGCTCAGTCATGTCTGACTCTTTGCAACTCCATGAATCACAGCACATCAGGCCTCCCTGTTCATCACCAATTCCTGGTGTTCACTCAAACTCATGTCCATCAAGTTGGTGATGCCATCCAGCCATCTCATCCTCTGTTGTCCCCTTTTCCTCCTGCCCCCAATCCCTCCCAGCATCAGAGTCTTTTCCAATGAGTCAACTCTTCGCATGAGGTGGCCAAAGTATTGGAGTTTCAGCTTCAGCATCAGTCCTTCCAATGAACACCCAGGACTGATCTCCTTTAGGATGGACTGGTTTGATCTCTTTGCAATCCAAGGGACTCTCAAGGGTCTTCTCCAACACCACAGTTGAAAAGTATCAATTCTTCGGTGCTCAGCTTTCTTCACAATTCAACTCTCACATCCATACATGACCACAGGAAAAACCATAGCCTTGACTAGATGGACCATTGTTGACAAAGTAATGTCTCTGCTTTTGAATATGCTATCTAGGTTGGTCATAACTTTTCTTCCAAGGAGTAAGTGTCTTTTAATTTCATGGCTGCAATCACCATCTGCAGTGATTTTGGAGCCCAGAAAAATAAAGTCTGACTCTGTTTCCAGTATTTCCCCATCTATTTCCTATGAAGTGATGGGACCAGATGCCATGATCTTCGTTTTCTGAATGTCAAGCTTTAAGCCAACTTTTTCACTCTCCTCTTTCACTTTCAACAAGAGGCTTTTTAGTTCCTCTTCACTTTCTGCCATAAGGGTGGTGTCACCTGCATATCTGAGGTTATTGATATTTCTCCCAGCAATCTTGATTCCAGCTTGTGCTTCTTCCAGCCCAGCGTTTCTCATGATGTACTCTGCATATAAGTTAAATAAGCAGGGTGACAATATACAGCCTTGACGTACTCCTTTTCCTATTTGGAACCAGTCTGTTGTTCCATGTCCAGTTCTAACTGTTGCTTCCTGACCTGCATACAGATTTCTCAAGAGGCAGGTCAGGTGGTCTGGTATTCCCATCTCTTTCAGAATTTTCCACAGTTTATTGTGGTCCACACAGTCAAAGGCTGGTCCATGTTAATAAATATTTTATATATGCTTGAAAATAACTGAATTCTGTCATTGCTAGGCACAGTGTTCTATGTCAATTAGGTCACCTCAATTGTGTAGTTCAAATTTTTATATCATTTTTTCCTGCTATTTTATTTATGCTAAAATATATATAATAAAAAGTAGTATTATAATTGTGAGTTTTCTATATCTATTTTAATTTTCATTAATTTTTGCTTTGCATACTGTGGGGCTATGTTGCTTGCTACATAGTTATGACATTTTCTGGTTATACTGATGCTTTTACCATTATTAATACCTGTCTTTATCTCTAAGTAATACTTTTGCTCTAATATTCAGTTCAGTTCATTTCAGTTACTCAGTCGTGTCCAAGTCTTTGCGACCCCATGAATCACAGCACGCCAGGCCTCCCTGTCCATCACCAGCTCCCAGAGTTCACTCAAACTCATGTCCATCGAGTCAGTGATGCCATCCATCCATCTCATCCTCTCTTGTCCCCTTCTCCTCCTGCTCCCAATCCCTCCCAGCATCGGAGTCTTTTCCAATGAGTCAGCTCTGTGATATGTTAGTCACTGTCAAATTTGTGAGATTAATATGTGTGCCTTTCAGTGTATGTACTTCAAAAATGTATAAAGATAATAACCACCATCCCAAATCACACCAGCCAAAGATAATCTATTAAAACTTTAAAAATTATCTTATGGACTTTTTTTTTCCCTTGCAAAGGTAATATAGTTGAAATCATACTGAATATACAATTTTTAATTTTTAAAAGTTTATGTTAAAAAAAATCTTCCGAGATCATTTAAACTGCTTAGTTAACATCATTTTTAAGTAACTGCCTGGGACTGTATTGTTTGGATGTACTATATCTGAACACCATCCCACAGCACTGGGAATTTAGGTTGCTTTGTTAATAATAAATAATGCCGTGATTAACATCTGTGCCCATACATCTTTGTCTGCATTTCTGATTATTTCGCTAAAGGATTTCTGGTAGAGGAATTACTAGGTAAAGAGTATGAATATTTCAAGGCTTTGCAAAGCCTGTTACCAAATTGCTTTCCTGAAGAGTGTGGGCACAGTGCTGCCCCCACACCCGCACCAGCTTTGAGTACTGCTACAGTGCCAATCTTGCACAGTGCAGCAGGGGGCAGAAAGTATTTTATTGTCAGGACTGCATTTCTGTGATTACTGGTAAAGCCAAACATGTCCCCATACATTTATAAGCCATTTTTATTTCCTTATCCATGAACTGTCTGTTCATGTCCCATACTCATTTTCCTATATTGATATTTTAGTTTTTTTTTATCAAATAAAAACAGTTTAAAGTTCAAGGCTATCAACCTCTCCACCACATTTGTGACACATACTTATTCCTAGTTGGCTTTTAATTTTAGAGTTTTTTTCTTTTAACCTGTTCCTCATTTCCTTTTCTTTCTTTGTCAGAGCTCCTGGTGACTCAGGATAGCATATTCTAGGTGGAGCCACCATGTGAGCTACACCTAGAATCTGGAGAGGAGTAATAAGGCTGAAAAAGAGGGACTAAAGATATATATAGGTATATCAATTTGAAGAAAATAGACATCTTAACAATATATACAGAGCTATGAAAAAAGTGAAAAAAGTGAAAGTATTAGCCTCACAGTTGTGTCCAAATTTATGTGTGCTGTGTGCTAAGTTGCTTCAGTCGTGTCCAACTCTTTGCAGTCCCAGGGACTGTAGCCCAACAGGCTCCTCTGTCCATAGAATTCTCCAGGAAAGAATACTGGAGTGGGTTGCCAAGCTCTCCTCCAGGGGATCTTCCCAACCCAGACATCAAAACCATATCTCTTACATCTCCTGCATTGGCAGGCAGTTCTTTACCACTAATGCCACCTGGGAAGCCCATAGTATATGATATCAATTTTCTTCAAATTGATCTATAGATTCAAATCTATTATAATCAAAATTCCAGATGGCTACTTTAAATAGATTAACAAACTGGTACTAAAGGACATAGACTAATCAAAACAAATCTGAAGAAGAACAAAATTAAGTGGCTAACACTACCTGATTTCAAAAATTATTACAAAGTTCTAGCAGTCAAGACAGTGTGGTATTATCATAAAGACAGACAGAATAGATCACTGGAACAGAATAGAGTTCAGAGATTAACCCACACATGTATGGACAAATGATTTTAACAAAGGCTCAAGGCAATATAGTGAAGAAATAATAGCCTTTTCAACAAACTATGCTGAGAAAATTAATTAGTGATGTCACTCAGTCGTGTCTTACTCTGAGACCCCATGGACTGTAGCCTACCAGGCTCCTCCATCCATGGGATTTTCCAGGCAAGAGTATTGGAGTGTATTGCCATTTCCTTCTCCAGGGGATCTTCCTAATCCAGGGATAGAACCCAGGTCTCCTGCATGGCAGGCGGACACTTTACTGTCTGAGCCACCAGGGAAATTAACTAGATATAAATAAAATAAATTTGAGTCCATAGTTCATACCATATACAAAAATTAAATAAAATGGATCATAGACCTAAATGTAAAGCTTAAAACAATAAAACTTGTAGAAGAAAGCATAGGATAAAATCTTCATCACCTGGAGTTAGAGGAAAAGATTTCAAAGGATATCATATAATGCCAGAAGCACTATACATAAGCAAAGCAAGCCGATCAACTTTAAAAAAAAAAAACTTCTGCTCTTAAAAGATAGTGGTAATAGAATGAAAAGAGAAGCCAAAAACATGGAAGGAGACTTTGCCAAGCTTGTAACTGGTAAAGGACTTGTATCTAGAATATATAGAGAACTCCCAAAATTCAGCAATAAGAAAGCAAACAACCCAATTCTTTAAATGGGCAAGAGAGTTAAACAGATATTTCATCAAAGAAGATATACAGATGGCAAATAAACACATAAAATGCCCAGTATCATTAGTCATGGGGATATACAAATTAAAATCACCATCAGACACTACTACATACACCAGCTGGAATGGTTCAAATTTAAGAAGACTAGCTATACCAAGTGTTGCAACAACAGGAAGAAACTAGAGCCCTCCACACACCCCTGGTGGAAATGCAAAATGGTGCAACCACTTTGGCAAACACTATGGCAGTTTCTTAAAAAGTTTAACATACACTCACCATATAATCCAGCCATTATACTTCTAGAAATTTACCTTAGAGAAAAGGAAATATGTGTCTATACAATGGCTTATATAGCAATGTTCATAGGAGTTTTTTGTAGTAGCCAAAAAATAGAAATTCAAATGTTCATCATAAAAGAATGTATTCATCAACACAATGAAATATTTCCCAACAATAAAAATAAACAAACTATTGATGCAACTACATGGATGTCTCAAAATAAGTATTTTGAAAGAACTAAGACAGACTAAAGAGTACTCACTGTATATTCCGTTTATATAAAATTCTGGAAATATAAACTAATATGTAGTGATAGAAATTGGATCAGTAGTTGCTTGAGAAGAGAGACCTGAGCTGGGCAGGTAGGGAGGAGGGATCACAAAGGAAAATTTTGGAGGTGATTGTTCATTTTTTCATTGTGGTAATGGTTTCAGGGTGTATACACATGCCAAAATTTCACCCTTTAAATATATGCAGTTTATTGTATGACAATAATACCTCAATAAAGCTTTTTTTAAAAATTAATGTCTAAAAGCTTTTAAAAACCAAACAAAAGAAAAAGAAAACACTACTTTAGTCCCAGGACTTCTCTGGCATGCAGGTTCAGTTTTTAAGACCTATGGGCAACTCAGGTTGAATTGTGTTAAGGCTAGATCTTGACTTCTAGAATGCCAACAATTCAACAACAAAGGAAATCCCAATCTAAAAATGGGCAAAGGGCTTGAATAGATATTTCCCAACCAAAAAATATACAAATGGCCAATAAGTATATGAAAAGATACTCAACATCTTTATTAGTAGAGAAACGCAATCAAAACCACAATGAAATACCAATTCTCACCCATTAGCATGACTGCTATCAAAAAATAAGTGTTGGGAGGATGTGGAGAAATTGTGACATTTGTGCACTGTTGGTGGGAGTGTAAAGTGGTATATCTGCTATTTTAAAACAGTACAATGGTTCCTCAAAAATTAAAAATAGAACTACCATATGATTAAGCAATTCCAATTCCAGGTAAACACCCCGAAGAATTGAAAGCAGCATCTCAAGGAAATATTTGTACACTCATGTGCATAGCAGCATTATTCACAATAGCCAAAAGATGAAGACAACCCAAATACCCATCAGATGAATGGCTTGGAAAAAAAAATATGGTGTATTCACACAATGGAATGTTTTTCTGCCTCAAAAAGGAAGGAAATTCTGACACATGCTATGACATGGATTAACCTTGAGGGCGTTATGCCAGGTAAAATAAGCCATTCACAAAGATAAATAAAAATAAAAAGATAAATATTTAATTCCACTTCTATGAGGTACATAGAGTAGTCAAACTCATAGGTACAAAAAGTGCAATAGTGGTTGCCAGGGGCTAAGGAGAAAGGGGACTTGCTTAATGACACAGAGTTTTGGTTTTGCAAGATGATCACTATATATTCCATTTATATAAAATTCTAGAAATATAAACTAATGTGTACAACAATGTGAATAGACTGATTACTAAGCTGTATACTGAGAAATGGTTAAGATGGTTAACTGTGTGTAAAATGTTAAGTGTGCAGGAGTAAATCCAGAGAAATCTCCTGGAGGATGTTTCAGAAGTGTAGGTTAAGCATGAAGGTGACTTGACCAGATTTGACTAAAGGTGAGGTGGTTAGAAAGGAGAGGAGATAGAAATGGGTAGATTCGAGCAATATTTAGGAGTTCAAATCTGCAGAACTTGGAAAGTGAGGAAATGTGGAAATCAAGGAAGAGAAAAATATACATTGGAAGTGAGCAATTTCAACGTGAATAACTGAGTGGGTGGTGGTGCCTTTACTGACTTGGGGACATCAGAGAAGGGGCATCTGGGGAGAGAGGAGGTTGGGTTGGGTGAAGGGATGAAATTCCATCCTGAGATGCCTGAGAGATCCAAGTGTGAAAGTTGGGCTGGCGGTTTACAGTATAGATCTGGAGCTAGTAAGAGTCTTTCAAGCAGGAAATGAATGCAAGTATAGACTTTCAGTCTGTGCCTGAGTAATAAGGTGTGGTAGGTGTGAATGAGAAGCGGGAGAAGCTGGTTGTTTGGAGAAAAGAAAGCCTAGAATTGAGCACTGAGTCATTTCTGGCAAACTGATATCAAGAATAGGAAAGTCAGCATTATTGTCCCACTTTATAAATGAGGAAAAGCAGAGATTAAGCATCTTGCCCAAGAAAGACTACCCAGGTCATTAAGGGGAAGGACCAGAATTGGGACCTGAAATCTACCCTCCCACTATCTTCCTCCCACCACCACCACCACCACCACCAACAACAACAAGGCAGAAGAAGGCTCCGGGAACTGTAGCTTGAGTTGGCCCCAGCTGCCTCTTCTGGCTCCTCACTGCCAGCCGCCTCCTAGGGCAAGTCCGCTTTGCTGAGACTCAGTTTCCTCACTGGCAAAATGGAGATGTGACCTCTCTTAGTGCACAAGGTTGTGGTGAAGCCAGGTGACTGTCAACTGTGAAATATTGTTTGATGGAGCTACAGCCTCTGAGCACCGGTCTCTGAATGAGGGAAGATCCTCTGCACGACTGGCCTGCGATAGTCTTAAAGGCAGAGGTCATTATCTTCCTGTGACTCTAGGTCAGGCATCCTGTTAATCAGTTCCACCTCAGATTCACTTGCTCTTGTTTACCTTTCTCTGGAAACCATCAGCCTAGTTTGCAGTCCCTGCCAGACCTATTCTTCCCAAGCTGGGGCCACTTGATCCTCCCCCACAGACCTAGCCCCCTCTCTGTAGGACTGGCCCACGGGCTTTTGTTTTCTACTCAGCCACACTCTTACCTGAGTTTACAGACAGGCACCATGTTAAACAGCCCTGAACTGTATTATCCTGTGTAATCCTCCCAAAGAAGTGAGGTAGGTTCTATTATTTTCTCTACTTTGTGAAAAGTGAAATGAAAGTGTCAGTCACTCAGTCATGTCTTTGCAGTCGCATGGACTGTAGCCTGCCAGGCTCCTCTGTCCATGGAATTCTCCAGGCAAGAATACTGGAGTGCTGGAGTGGGTTACCATGTGCTTAAGGAATAGAGGCAGGAGGTTAAGTGACTTGAGCAGGATCCCGCAGCTCATAAAAGTAATAAAACTGAGTTGCTTTTTTTTTTTTTTAACTGAAATGGTGCTGCTTCATCTTTAAAATATCAGCAATTTGCCCACATGCTCAGCTTGGCTGAAATGTGTTATTTTCAAACCTAGCAATGAACTACAAAATTCTAAAGGTGGAAGAGCCTCTGAGATGAGTTAGTCCAGGCCAGAGCTCCCTCTGCTACTAAAATAAAATAGAACAAGTGACTAGAAAGTCTCTGGATTTAGATAATTTAGCGTGTCCCTCCTAACTCCCTGAGATTTTATTATTCAAGATAGCAAGAAGTGCCTATTCCCTGGAGCAAAGCAAAGCTAAAATCCCTCTGCTGGTGGATATGATCTTGAAAGTGGGTAACGCAGAGAGTGGTCCCTCCCTCCAGCTGCAGCCTTTCCCTCCAGCCCTCCTCCCCCAGGCACCTGTACTACAGATCTAGGGCCCTGAGGACTAGTCAGGATTGGCTGCCCCAGGAAGACAGCCCTGTCCTTCAACAAACTCTCGCCTCCCATCTGCATCCCTAATTGGCATCTTCTGGTGACTTCATTTTTCACTCTCGGCTAAAAATGGGACTCTGATGAATTATTCTATCCTGGGTGTTGACAAGCTCAAGAAGTTGTGCGGGGCCACTGCCAGGCTCTGGCGGTAATAAAGTGTGACTCACCACTCCCAGGTCAGTGGGGGTGGGAGATGGGAGACCAGCTGACAACAGTCCCACTCCATCGCAGCCAGGCCGCCTGCCCTTTTCTGTGAGGGCTTCCTCCTGGAAACGGAAGGGCCACTCCCGAGCCCTGGGATGGGGACAGGGCAGGCAGCTTCTAGGTCTGTCACATCTCCAGGATGCTTCTGGTGTTTTTCCCATCTCCCAGTGCCAAATGCTAAGCTGCCTTTCAGAGAGAGCTCTAAAAGGAAGTTACAACCCAGCCCTGTTTGAATCACATGTTCACAAAACATAAGCCCTGGAAGAAAAAAAAAAATTTTTTTTTTATCCTTACAAACAATTTAACTCTATTTTCTTCTTTTATGGGAAATAGTTTAAGGCCCAGAGAGGTCAACTTGACCAAGGTCACAAAGAGAGTTAGAGGTGAAGCTGGGACTAGAACCTGGGTCTTATGTCTCCCAGCTCTGTGCTCTATGGACCACAATATTATGAGAATTAAACCTGAGCTCATGAATGAGTGGAGACTGACTTCTTTCTCCATCAACAGGAGCAGGAGGCACTAACCTTTAAGGGACAGACTGCTGGAATTTCAGCTCTGCCCTTTGTTCCTCTCAGATGGGACTTTCTATTTGGCAGTCTTTTCCTTGCTTGTGGGAATCCCTGGAATTCTGGGGGCTCTCCCAGGAATGATATATTAATCATAGGAAGGTGAAACCTAAGGGTGTTCCGGGGCTGGAACACTTCCCAGGATGAACGCTTCTCCCTCCCGCCCTCCCTCACGGCCCCTCTGCTGCTGGACAGACCCAACAGACAGAGATAACTGCCTAGACCTTCCTGGTGTCAGCCAGTCTGCGATGCCAGCTTTGCCCTTTAGGCTGATGCAGAACAATTGCTTTCTAGACTTCAATTGCCAATTGCCTTCTCTAGATTGCAGTTATGACTCATGACTTATACGAACAGCTCACACTAGGCAGAACCATTCTTGATTCTCCAAAGACTGAGTGTCCATTTAGTAGACCAGGAAAAACTCTTGTTCAGTTTTCTTTTCCCATCTGATTTCAATGAGTTTTGGGGGGAAAAGAAAAAAAAAAAACAGCTTGCCCACCTTCTCTAGAGAAATGAATAAGAAAAATAAGTGCTGAGCCTGCCCATTTGCTCCTCACTAGCAACTCTGGTAAAAGGTCTGACCAAAGAGGAGGCTGAACCTGTCCAAGGTGATTTGCATGGACAGCTCTGCTCGGCAATTAGCCTCTTTCTCTTCCCCTCACCATTTAAGGAGATCTGGATTTTCATGAAAGATATTATCATCATTTCAAATTCATCTGCCTTCTCATTCCTTTAAGAAATCACATGTGAATTTTATCCAATCAAGAAAATCAATTACTTACTATATGCCAGGCAACAGTCCAGGGATATAACAGCAAATGAAACAAAGTTCTTGATCCCATGAAGCTCATGTTCTAGAGGAGAAGACAATAATAAACTAATTAATAATACAGTATCATGTCAGGAACTGGCATGCACTGAAAAGGAGAACAGAACAATGTAAAGGACAAATGGTGATGGAGCTGCTATTTGGGGTGAGGGGTGAGGGAAGGCCTGGGAGGTAACATTCAAGCAGAGACTGGAGTGAAGGACTGGATCCCTCCTTGGGAATATCTGGGGAAGTGTTCTAAGATGAAAGAGTTATAAGAAATTCCTGATGGGTGTGCCACTTGGATCAGTTAGAATGTTTCAACTGACTTTTCATAGATAACAATAATTTTTGAGGCAAGTATTGCCAATAAAATTCAACATGATATTACTTGTTTTTATGTCTTTAGCCCTTGTAACTTGATTTCCAGTAGGTGGGACAAATGATATATGAATGAAGTGGCCAAACAACTGTTGTAAAAATCTCGCTAACATGGTATCCTTTTAAAATAGTCACAACAACCCCACAAGGTACACATTATAATTCACAACAGTGTTACAGATGGGGAAACTGAGGCTGCAAGAAATTAATATCTTGAGTATGCAGAGCTAAAACCAGTAGTATCTGGTATCCAGACTCTGGTCCTCACCCAAGGCATCAGTATGCAGAAGTGCCCTCTTTCTAAAGAAATTATCAGGACTTTTCTTCACTGAAACATACGGGATAGGTACAAGAACACCTAAGCTTGTAATTTTAACTTTGAATCAGCGCAGTATCTGATGTTGAAGATCAGTGTACCTCTCAGCTCTCCCTCAGGTGGACCTGCCAAGGGGAGCAAAGATGCCTGGTTACCCCAGTTAGTTCCCTTTAGACCCACCTCCCCGCTGGTGTCCCCCAGGCTGCTCCCAGCCAGTGGCTGAGCACAGCAGTGGGAGTACAATTCCGGCCCATCCTGCTTGACACAAGCTGTCTCCAATAGGCAGCCTCTGAGCTCTGGGATTCTTCCTGGCCTGGCTGAACTGCACTGATGTCTGAGGCTCTTTCTGCCCAATTCTTTTTCCCTCTCTCCTTTCACAGGTGTCAGACTTGCATTATGATCTGAAGACTCTCCCTGCCATCTCCCCTCTTTCTCCTTCACAGGCCATTTGTCTCAAGAAATCTCTTGCAAGTTCTAGTTCATCTTGGCCCCTGCTTCCTAGAGGATTCACACTGACATGATTTCTAATCTAAATAGTTTCATTTTATTTCTTTATGGAAGAACTACACTATTAGTTTATTACAGCTTTGTGTTTCTGGACTTGAAAAACAATACAAAAAGTTTTTTTCTCAAGTGTCAGTGGCAGACTTCTGGGCTCATTAATAGTCCATTTTAATTAAAAATATATGGGAAAATTCTGGAATTTTACTGGTGTTAACTGAGGTGAGGTTCTGGTGTGACTTTCTGGCCTTTTAACAGTTTCCAGTCAGCTTCACAGATCCTTGTCTAGGGCAAACACTTGCTGCTTCATTTGCAGGCTATGAATTCCAAGCTTAGAGCTAATCAAAGCTGTCCATGTATCTTTCAGTTCAGTTTAGTCGCTCAGTCGTGTCCGACTCTTTGCGACCCCATGAATCGCAGGACGCCAGGCCTCCCTGTCCATCACCAACTCCCAGAGTTCACTCAGACTCACATCCATCGAGTCAGTGATGCCATCCCGCCATCTCCTCCCCTGTCGTCCCCTTCTCCTCCTGCCCCCAATCCCTCCCAGCTCAAAGTCTTTTCCAATGAGTCAACTCTTCACATCCATGTATCTTTGAAAGTATGTAAATGTTTCTAGCAGGTTGCTGGGAGTGCTGTAGGCAGATGCAGGGTTCTGAACCTGCACTGTCTAACAGAAATATATTGTGAGCCACATATGTATTTGTTAGTTTTCTAGTAGCCACATTGGAAAAGGAAAAAGAAACAGGTTAACTTAATCTTAATGATATGTTTTATTTAATTGAAGACATCCAAAATATTGTATCAACATGTAATCATATTTAAACACCACTCATGAGACATTTTACATTTTCTTCACACTGGTTATTTATAAAGTCACATTTCAAGTGCTCAACAGGCACGTGTAAGCCAGTGACTACTCTACTGGACATAGGAGCTCTAGGTGCTCCTGAGTCTGAGGAATAGCACCAAGATGTGGGGCAGCTGACAAGCTGTTTCTCTGAGTGTTCCTCTAAACCCACTATGGATCCTCACTCACCCTCACCCCATTTTGGAATTTGTCAAATCATCACCCAAAGGGGTTTTTATTTAGAACTTTGTTTGCTAGGTAATAAAAAATTAATAATAAATAAAATGAAATATTCACTTTGAAATTATAATATTCCTGGGATGGAGTCCTCAGGCATATATGAAAGTGAAAGTCATTCAGTCATGTCTGACTCTTTGTGATCTACAGTCCCTGGAGTTCTCCAGACCAGAGTACTGGAGGGAGTAGCCTTTCCCTTCTCCAGGGGATCTTCCTAACCCAGGGATCAAACCTAGGTCTCCTGCATTGCAGGCAGATTCTTTACCGGCTGAGCCACAAGGGAAGCCCAAGAACACTGGAGTGGGTATCCTATCCCTTCTCCACCGGATCTTCCCAACCCAGGAATCTAACCAGGGGTCTCCTGCATTACAAGTGGATTCTTCACCAACTGAGCTGTCGGGGAAGTGAGGCATATATGAGATGTCAGCTTTCAACATGATTTTAAATAAACCTTTGCAGCTAGAGAATCAAGTGTACAAAAATATGGATTATTTCCTTCTCCCAAACATCTAACTCTACCAGCTGCAGCAGTTACCACTCATGTGATTCTGAGGTCTTCTATCCGGTACCCGAAGGAGCTAGCTCCCACCTCACCTGGCATTTTACGTGCCCTGCAGAGATGCATTACTATATGAGAGCACTATGATACTCCAATTTTTTTATATGGGAATCATACATTTAATGCCAACTTCACACGTGGCAAATACTGGGTATTTGCCTATGCATTCACTCACTCAATTTTCAAACTTATATCATTATCTCCATTTTACAGTTTAAAGAAACTGAGTTTCAGAGACATAAGTAACTAGCCCAATTGTTAATCATTCTAAATGCCTTTAAGAGTTAGCATTAGGAAACTGATACCTTGAACCAATTTACAATGTTGATGGCATTGTAAATTGGTTCAGTATCTTCTGACATTAACCTGGCAATGTTTAACAAGTTATAAAATGGTCCATGCCCTTTTACACAACGATCTTGGAATTTATTCTAAGGATATAAATAAAATACACATGTACACACTGACACATCAACTTGTGTAAGATGTTTATGACAAAAAAACCTGTTACAGGAAAAAAAAATTTATATACCCATAATTTTTCACTCATTTAGCAAACATTTACCTGATATCTTCTGTGTGGTAAAGCACAGTTCTAATACCAAGGATTCAGCAGTGGAAAAGGAATAAAAGGGCAAAGATGATCCCTGTCTTTCATGGAGACATTTCATATACAAATATCCTGGGAATAAAAAAGAAAAATGGATAATGTAAGTGATTTTAAGTTGTCCAGTGCCCACATTTAAAAGGTAAAAAGAAGTGAGAGAAATTACTCTTGATAATATATTTTATTTAACCCAATATACCTAAACTATTATTTCAACATGTAAGAAACTAAGACACTTTACATTCTTTTTCATATTGTCTTAAAAATCCAGTTTGTATTTTACCTTTAAAGCACATCTCAATTTGAACACTATATTTTCATCAGAAATACTAGTTCTGTATTAGATTTCATAAAATTTACCATTAAAAGTAGTTATATAACAAAGGTGTTCCAAACAAACTTAATGGTTTTCCAATAAGTTAACTAAATATTAAAAATAATTTTCTTTCAATATTTGTATCCACATTGAGCAAATTACTCCTTTTTTTTTAGGAGAAGTGATTTGACTTTGAGCAAAATCATATCAGTTTCAAAATATTTTTGTTCAAGTTAGATAAATTTACTGATTTGGGGTCATCTCAGTCTTATTGACACAAATTCAAAAGAATATTACATTAACTGAAAAGCAACTCTGAATTTATTAATATCAGCAAAATATCCAAGTTTTTCTTATAGTTTTTCCCAGTCAACTTATACAACACTGTTGACTACAATTAAAATCTCCTGTAATTGATTAATATTAGGAAAAAAGATATAAAATTATTATAGTTGACTTAAATCCTGATTTTAGTCCATTTTGATTTCAACTGTGCCTATCCAGCTAGATCAAAAATAAACTTCTCCTTTATTTTGAACTTCAAATTTAGTATGCTCATGTGCAGTGTAATGTGAGTGAGAAAATATAAATCACACTGACATTTTGTGTCTTTGATTATTGACCATTTGGCAAATATTCCTTTTGTTCCAAGAAAAAAATCTTTGTAAAACTCTTCCACCACTCAAACAATGAGTATTAGCAAAGAACATTAGATTCATTAAATCCATTGTATTCTATCTCTTTCAAAGTTCTAGAAACTGAGGAATGGTTGGTTCATAGCATTAGTACATCTATAATGAACAATCTTAACAATTTCATCCATTACACTTTTCACAGCATCTCTTTCAGAAAGCCTAAATATTTTCAGTATGTGTCAGAGTGAAATGAAGCAGTAAAGGAAACATCAGTCTCTTATATCAAAATTTCATTAAATTTGAATTTTTAAACAGATATAGCTAGATCTCAGTACATCATGATAAGACTAATTTTTTCATATCTAGCTGATAGTCTCTGATACATAGAAAAGATTAAAAAAATTCATGCCTTGGTTCAACTTTTTTAGAGCATAAATTGACATTTCTTTGTAAATGTGGAAGTGCTTTGAGAAAAATAAAATCTAAGTATTACTGTTCCAGTCATAGAACTAGCTTTTGCCTCTCCACTCAATTTTAAAGCAGTAGTATGCCTTTGTTTTAAATTTAAATGTTTGTGGTCCAAAGGGATACATGCACCTCAGTGTTCACTGCAGGGCTGTTTACAGAAGCCAAAACATGGAAGCAACCTAAGTGTCCATCAGCGGGAAGAACGGATAAAGAAGATGTATCTATGATGGAACGTTACTCAGAGAGTAAAAAGAATGAAATAATGCCATTTGCATCAACATGAATGGACCTAGAGACTGTCATACTTAGTGAAGTAAGTCAGAGAAGGAAAAATATCGTGACATCCCTTATACGTGGAATCTAAAAAGAAATGATACTAATGAACTTGCATTTACAAAACAGAAAGAGACTCACAGACTTAGAGAATGAACTTATGGTTGCCAAGAGGGAATAACAGGGGATGGGATAGTTAGGGAGTTTGGGATGGACACATACACATTGCTATATTTATAATGGATAACTAACGAGGACCTGCTGTGTAGCATATGGAACTCCCCTGGATAGGAAGGCAGTTTGGAGGAGAATGGATACATGTACATGTATGTATAAGTCTCTTTGCTGTCCACCTGAAACTATCACAGCATTGCTAATAGGCTATACCTCAAAACAAAATAAAAAGTTTAAAAAAATTTTTTAATATTTGTCCACACTTAATTTTTAACTAGAAAAATAATTCAGTTATATTACAACTCTGTGGGAGAGGGAGAGGGTGGGATGATTTGGGAGAGTGGCAGTGTAACATGTATGACATCATAAGTGAAACGAATAGCCAGTCGAAGTTCGAAGCAGGATGCAGGATGCTTGGGACTGATGCACGGGGATAATCCAGAGAGATGGTGTGGGGTGGAAGGGGGGAGGTGGGGGTCGGGATTGGGAGTTCATGTACACTCGTGGCTGATTCATGTCAGTGTATAGCAAAACAAATATAGTATTGTAAAGCAAAACAAACTAAAAAATAAAAATTAATTTAAAAAATTATATTACATGAAAACAAATGCAATGTGAACATTTTAATGTGTAATCACCAATTATAATTTACATGAGTATCACTATAATTCATGTTGTCTGCAGAAAATATTCAAATAAACACGTTATATTAAATGCAAAGAAAACAATCATTCAAAGCTGACACACAGTAGATGGGTCAAGTGTTTTGGTGTAGATCACCATAAGATTTGATTTCATGAAGTGTCTTACCAAAATAACAAAGTTGTATTTAACAGAAAAATATTTTATATTGCTAATGCTTTTCAGTTAAATTAGGTTAATTTATATTAAATTAATAATTCCATTCCTCAGTCACCCCAGGCACAGTTCAGCTACTTCATAGTCACACATGAGTAGTATCAATATTACAGTGAAGCCAGTTAGACAAGGACAGAGTCCAGACTACTGGGCTTCTTTAGAGTCGCCTGGCGTTTCTCTGAGGTTCCAGAGCTTGGAGAGGAGAAAAAGCATTTGGGGCCAGGCTCCTATCTCCCCTTTCACAGCAACCAAGGTGGCTCCACTTTTATCTGCTTTACTTATTAAAATTTGGTTGGAAGAAAGTATCCCAGCGTGTTTTTCTGTAAGGTTCGAAAGCTTTGGTCCTGTTTCCTGGCTTCTGAAAGTGGCTGCTCTAGCGTAGGCACCCCACTCCAACCTGGAACTGTATGGGAATGCAGATTCTCAGGCCCTGCCCCAGGTGATTCATGCACACTGAAGTTTAAGAACAGTGGGATACACAGTCTTTTCAGCCTTGTGTTGTCCTCTCCCTCTGAATCATACATACACATATGCACACCCCCAAAAGCATCTTAATGAGGAACTAACCCATAGTGTGCCTGGAGAATCCCAGGGACAGGGGAGCCTGGTTGGCTGCCGTCTATGGGGACACACAGAGTCGGACACGACTGAAGCGACTTAGCAGCAGCAGCAGCAGCAGCAACCCATAGTGCAACCACAGCTGAACTCCTGCATTTTAGAAACATCACACAGGTCAGGGGACGCGGCCCCCAGCACTTGCTCTGGGCAGCTGTGACCTGTGTGCAGCTCCCGGATTCTGAGTGACCTCCCCAGCACTTCCTTCCCAGTGCTCCGCTGCTGTGCCTGATGGAGCCCCGAGAGGACCATCATTGTGGCAGAAGCTTCATGCCTGTGTGTAAGAGGTAAAGCAGTACCTCCTACTTAGCGGGAGTTACTAAGTAGTTAAATGAATGTACCCTGGAACACAACTGAGTGTATTTAAACCCCAAATGCACACTCCAGCTCTGTGACCTTGGGAAATTTTCTTAATCACTAAGTGCCTCAGTTGCCTCATCTGTAAAATAGGGATAATAGTGGAAAGTACCTAACAAGCCATTATAATTATTAAATGAGATAATATGGGTAACGCATTTAGAATAGCACTTTGCCTTCTGTCTATCGTCAACCTTCGGTACTATCGCAGAGTAGGTGCCCTGAATGGTTCTGAGTCAATGAATTAATTAATGTAGGGAAATACTCAAAGTAGGACTTTGAGTGCTTGAAGGGCTTATACTCCCAGGTAGGTCTGGGGTCTTAGGAGCCAAAATCAAACACAGGCAAGTGTGGGCTGGCCCTCAGCAGTGGGAGGTAACGGAAGGGGACCTAGAAGCCATGTCTTCTGCAAAGGGTCAGAAGTAGGAAAAAAGAGGCGAATGGGTGGATTAGGGCCTCAGAATCGCAGACACCCAAAAGACACTGTGTGAGGAGGGAGCCTTCCTCAGTGCAGACAAGCTGGGGGCAGGGAGGCAGCTGCTTGGGCTGAGGGCTCAGCCACCCACCAGTGTCTGTAAAGCTGTTGCTGCTGTTTCCTGTTAACTAAAATGCTGCAATGCAGGAGTGGGCCAGGCTGCACCCTTGGAGGTATCACGCTAACTTGACCTCAAGACAATACAGGGTCCTGTCTGACCTGCCCCCACTGAGTAATCAGGATCCTTCACACTCTTAAAGCTCCTCTCACTCCAGCATTGTATGTTTTAGATTTCTGCATTGCAGCTTCTTCTAATTCAGGCCTCTCATACTTTCTAAACTCACGTTTCCTGTTGCTACCTATTAAATACCTACAGCTTCCTGCCACTCCCTGCACTATGTTTTCAGTGGAGAGATGAAGGCAGAGGAGAGCAGTGGGCACATCACCCACCCTTCCTCTGCTCTGTGCTTCAAGGAGGGGTTCCCTGGCTCTGGTCCTCACCAGCTGATAGAAGACAGCAGTGATAACGAATTATTTCTGAGGAAAACAACCAGAGAAAGACTGCTATCTTGTATATTAAACTCTGTGTGATCAACTTTATGCTGGAGAATATGGTCTAAAAGAGACCAGAGCTCTTGAAGGAGCCCTCCATGCAGCTTCTGTATATTCCACAGATTCAGTGGTAAGAAGAATACCTTGTGCTGCATGTATGCTAAGTCGCTTCAGTCGTGTCTGACTCTCTGCGACCCCATGGAATGTAGCCTGCCAGGCTCCCCTGTCCATGGGATTCTCCAGGCAAGAATACTGGAGCAGGTTGCCATGTCCTCCCCCAGGGCATCTTCCCAACCCAGGGATCAAACCCGAGTCTCTTACATCTCCTGCATTGGCAGACAGATTCTTTACCATTAGTGCAACCCAGGAAGCTAGTTCTGACTTCGTGCTGATAGGGAAGCCATTCCCTATATGAAGGGATGACACTCAAGGTCCCTGTCATATATTTTTTAAACCAAGCCAATGCCCCTGTCTGCTCGGATGAGGTAAGAAGAAGGTGACTGAGTTGTTTCAAATGAGACCAAATTAAGCATCTGCCTCCAATGCGAGAGACCCGGGTTTGATCCCTGGGTCGGGAAGATCCTCTGGAAAAGGAAATGGCAATCCACTCCAGTATTCTTGCCTGGAGAATCCCATGGACGGAGAACCTTGTAGGTTACAGTCCACAGGGTCGCAAAGAGTCGGACACGACTGAGCGACTTCACCTTCACCTTCACCTTGCTAGGTGATTCAGGATAAGGTAACAGGTGTTAAAGAGAAAGCAACAGTGCCAAGGAGGCTTCCTAGGTGGCGCTAGTGGTAAAGAATCTGACTGCCAATGCAGGAGACAAAAGAGACACAGGTTCAATCCCGGGATCAAAAAGATCCCCTGGAAAAGGAAATGGCCACTCACTCCAGTATTCTTGCCTGAAGAATCCCATGGACAGAGAAGCCTGACAGGCTACAGTCCATAGGGTCACAAAGAGTTGGACATGACTGAAGTGACTTAGGACACATGTATTGTGCCAAGCATTTTTTTCTTTTCTGTGCAAGTGGTACAACTTCAGTCAGGAATAACTTTCTAATGTTGATGAGCTGGGCTTTTCAGAAGGATGAGGACTTTCTCATCAAACTCGAGAAAACAAAGCTCCAGCAGAGTAGGCCCCAGGTTCTGGCCACAGCAATGTCACACTGCCCAACCTGGGCTCTGCCCTGACAGCCTGCCTGATACTCAGGCCCAATGCTACCTAGAACTCCAGGGCCAAAGTTTGGGGATCAATTGATTCTTTGTTTTTGGTGGAGAAAGAAAGATATTTTAGCTCTTCTCTTTTAAGTTGTCCTTATCAATTTTTAATTCACAAAGTAATTTATCTTCATTGTAACAACTGAAGCACAGGTTGGTATATATCTTTCCTTAAACATAAATGGGAGGTGAGTTTGTTTGTTTTCTTAAAAATAGGATTATCTACACATATGACTTTGGCATCTTTTTCCACTTAACAATATATTATGAGTATTCCTCCAAGTCAATACATACAGATCTAATTTTTTTTAAAGAGCTGCATCATTGTCCACAGTATGAATGAGTTCAGTTCAGTCACCCAATCGTGTCTGACTCTTTGCGACCCCACAGACTGTAGCACACCAGGCTTCCCTGTCCATCACCAACTTTCAGAGCTTGCTCAAAACTCACATCCATTGAGTCAGTGATGCCATCCAACCATCTCATCCTCTGTCGTCCCCTTCTCCTCCTGCCTTCAATCTTTCCCAGCATCAGGGTCTTTTCTAATGAGTCAGTTCTTCGCATCAGGTGACCAAAGTATAGGAGCTTCAGCTTCAGCATCAGTCCTTCCAATGAATATTTAGGACTATTTCCTTTAGGATTGGCTGGTTTGATCTCCTTTCAGTCCAAGGGACTCTCAAGAGTCTTTTCCAACACCACAGTTCAAAAGCATTGATTCATTGGCACTCAGCTTTCTTTACAGTCCAACTCTCACATCCATACATGACTACTGGGAAAACCATAGCTTTGACTAGACGGACCTTTGTCAGCAAATCAATGTCTCTGCTTTTTAATATGCTGTCTAGGTTGGTCATAACTTTTCTTCCAAGGAGCAGGCACCTTTTAATTTCCTGGGTGCAATTACCATCTGCAGTGATTTTGGAGCCCAAGAAAATAAAGTCTGTCACTGTTTCCATTGTTCCCCCATCTATTTGCCATGAAGTTATGGAACCAGATGCCATGATCTTAGTTTTCTGAATGTTGAGCTTTAAGCCAACTTTTTCACTCTCCTTTCTCACTTTCATCAAGAGACTCTTTAATTCTTTGCTTTCTCCATAAGGGTGGTGTCACCTGCATATCTGAGGTTATTGATATTTCTCCCAGCAATCTTGATTCCAGCTTGTGCTTCATCCAGCCCAGCATTTTGCATGATGTGCTCTGCATATAAGTTAAATAAGAAGGGTGACAATATACAGCCTTGACATACTCCTTTCTCAATTTGGAACCAGTCTGTTGTTCCATGTCTGGTTCTAACTTTTGCTTCTTGATCTGTATACAGATTTCTCAGGAGGCAGTTAGGTGGTCTGGTATTCCCATCTCTTTAAGAATTTTCCACAATATGAATGGGCATAGTTAATTCCATTGCTCCAATTTAATGAATATTCAAAATATTTCCTAACTATTTCAAATTATTTATTTTTTAGTTTATTGATTTTTGTTTGGGCCACTACACACATTACTGCCTTAACCATCTTCATAGATACAGTCATACAGATGGATGTCATATTTCTGAAGAAAACATGTACAAAAAATGGAATTGCTTGGAAATGGGGATGTGTTCTTTTTAAAATAGGTATTACCAAATTACTTTGCAAAATTAGAAATCTACCCACCCAAATGCAAAATTTTAACATGTCAGTCTTCCCACATCTTCACTAGCACCCGCATTTTATTGTGACTTTTGCTGTTTTTCTAAAGATTATACATTCAGGGGAAAATAAGACAGTAGCTTACCTCCCTACCGCAGCCCTTGTCACATCAGACTCCCATGGCGTCAGACGTTTGTCCATCCCATAGGATGTGCAGCACCAAGAACAAGCCCTAATGTAAATGATGGACTATGGTGTGTCAGTGCTGGTTCGTCACTTGTAACAAATGTGCCACCTGGGTAAGGGAACTTGAAAATGGGAGAGGCTGCCCGTGTGCCGGGTCAGGGAGCATATGGGAAATCTCTGTACCCTCTTCTCGATTCTGCTGTGAACCAGGAACTGTTTTTTTAAATTACTTTTTTTTTTAAGCAAACAAGTATACATTTTATGGTGGATGCTGTGAAACACCCCCAGATCCTGAGAATAAATGCTTCCTTCTTAAGCTGCTGGAAATGGCACAGGGGACAGTCCTCAGAAGTCAGCCACTCTGGAATTGCCTCAGCTGAATGAAGGGTTACCTCCCCAGTCATATCGTGTTCCTGATGGATAGAGGGATATAAACATCAGGTTTCCTTGTCTCAACTCTAAAGGGCCATCTATCTTTAGAACTGCCTGCAGGGTCACTGTCGCAGCTTCCCTTGAGATTCCGTCACAGCTGGGCTTCTCCTCTGCCAAATCCTGCTCCCTTCCCAAGGACAGTTCTGATAAATTCCCCACATGCTCATCTCGTCTGAGTCTGCTTTCTAGAGAACCCAGAAATAGAGAAAGGAAGTTATACAAGTCTTAAATCCGTTTCTAATTTGCAGAATTTATGACATGAAGTTCTTTTGATTTGGGTGGGCTGATTCCCTGTGATGCCTCCCACAGGTGAAGCATCTGTGGCTGCTTTATACCTCTGTATTTATGGAGAGGTATATGTACTTCCTAGACAATAATTACACCTTCCCAAGTCCTGTGTTGCTCATCGTTACTGTAAGAGAAACCTGAGAGCCAGGGATCATCTGCCAGAACTCTTCTTAGATCTTGCCAGTCATTAGGGTTGTCACTTGGCCTTTTGATTGGCATCTCCCCAGCTAGTGAGGTTGAGAATGTTCGAAGGTGCTTATTAAGCAGATGGATTCCTCTTCTGTGAATTGTCTATTCCTATACCTTCCCCCCTTTTCTTTTTGTTTCTCTTTTTCCATAATAACTGGTTTTTTGAATATATGTTTTTCATCACTTTTAAAGAATATTTTATGGTAGGTTTTTGGAGGATTATGAAATTGTTTGGTTTTTTAAAATCCATGTATATTAAAGATATAAGGAAGAAAGTAACTGTCTTAGTCTATTTGGAATGCTGTAACAAAAATACCATACATTGGGTGAGTTACAAAGAACACAAGTGTATTTTTCACAATTCTGGAAGCTGGGAAATCCAAGGTCAAGGCACCCTCAAGTTTTCCAGGTTCAAGACAGCTATCTTTTTGCTTTGTCCTCACACAGAGAGGGGCAAGAGACTGCTCAGGGGTCCTTTTGATAAAATCATTAATCTCATTCATGAGGGCTTCACTCTCATGACCTAAGCAGCTCCCAAAGGCCCCATCTCCAAATACCATCACACTGAGGATCAGGTTTCAACATACAGATTTGAGCAGGGAAAGCATAAACATTCAGACTATAACAGTAACAATCACTTAAAATTTCTCCACTAGAGAAATCACTTAGAAATTTTTCACTTTTCCTTGCAATTTTTCCATGCCCAGTTTTCCAGAATAATCTTATATCAGTCAATATATAGCTTTGAATTCTAGTTTTTTCATATAATATTACACCCTAAGCATTTTCTCAAATCATCAAGTCTTCATAAATAGAATTTAAATGACTGTCTAATAGCATCAAATGGATAAACCATCATTTGATGTAATTCCTTCAGAAGTAGCAGACATGTGGATCATTTCCAATTTCTCACTACTACAACTATGATGTACTTCCTAGTCAGAGATATGTTTATATCTCAGATTTCCTTAAATACATTCTCAAGAGTGGAATTGGTTTGTATTTCAGATTTCCTTAAATACATTCTCAAGAATGGAACTGAGTTAAAAGAAGAACATTTAAAGATTTTTGTTATAGATCTGTTTGTTTTTGAGGACTCATTTGTAAACTAATGTTTTATGTCTGAAGAGAATACCACAGTGAAAATATCACACCCAAATTTAGTCTAAGCATTGGTGGTTCCAGTCAATGGCTGGAGGTCTCACATCAATTAAGCAAACATGTCTTACACCTATGGCTTATTTTAGACATTAGAGGACTGTGGATAACATTGACCAGGATCCTGCTATCAAAGAGCAAAGGCCTGAGAAAAAGAGGAACAATGATTGATTAAATATTACAGAAGAAAGAGTGAAATAAATCTTCAACAGAATGCTAAGTCAGCATGTGTTGGGGGGAAGTGGTGAAATGACGCAGCCAGGAAGATAAGTTATTAGGTTATAGTCTCGTAAACACCCTAGAAGTCACCAGGACTCTTCATATAGTCAATACTAGAAGTTATGAATGCCCAGTCTGGGATTTGAGACTTGCTTTTAGGATTTTACCTAATTACATAGGTTTATGGTTTTTACAGCTTTGCTTTAATGATCTACTGTTGGTCATGCTACAGTTTCCTTGATATAAGGTCCCTGGCATGCAGCCTCTGCCTTTTTCCTGAAGAGTTTTATCTGGCGGTGGCCACTCTGTATTGTGGCTTTGAAGACTGTATTGCGTCTTTAAGGCAAAGACTGTACTACTCCCCAGTTTGGGATACACTGCTCATATCAATGGGCTCTGGTGAGTGGAAGGAGACCTGCCGGGCTGGCTTCCAGCAGAGCATGCCTGTCCACTGCTCAGAAGCTGAAGAGACCCTAAACCCCATGACCCAACCCAAATCACTTAAGCGCAGAATGCTAGGATTGCTCTCAAGTCAGAATTTTTGAATGTGACCCGTGCTTTCTCCACTGACCAGTCATCGAACCTGGACAATCTATTTCAATCTCTCACTTTTCTTTCCCAACTGTAAAAGAGGACTAAGAGTGATCATGAGAAAACAAAATGAGAATTAAAAGAAGGAAATTGTCTTTGAAATATCTGCATTTTATTATGTTTGAAGAAATCTAAAGGAAAGATTTTCCAGTCCCTCTTCTCTGAACAAACTTTTATGTTCATGGGGAATGGGAAGAGAAGGATGATAATGCATTAATTTATTCTTTGTTTTTTTTCAACGTTGTATCTTAAAGCAAAGTGACAGAAGAGCTGTTTTCTTTGTTACATCACTAGAGAGGCAAACTCTGACTAGCTAAGAACCCATTGTTCAGTGTGCCTAAGATTTTGAAAGTTAAGAGGAGAGTTTTGTACAGATGTACCTTATTTTATTGTGCCTCACCTCATTGTGTGTTTTATAAATTGGGGTTTTGTGGCAATCCTGAATTGTAAGATATTAGCATTCTTTAGGAATAAAATATTTTTAATTAAAGTGTGTATATTTTTTAGACATAATGTGATTGCTTAATAGACTATAACATAGTGTAAACATAACATTTACATGCACTAGGAAACCAGAATATTTGTGTGACTCACTTTATTGTGATATTTGCCTTAATCCAGTTCAGTTCAGTTCAGTTCAGTTGCTCAGTAGTGTCCGACTCTCTGCAACCCCATGAATTGCAGCACGCCAGGCCTCCCTGTCCATCACCAACTCCCAGAGTTCACTCAACACGTCCATCGAGTCAGTGATGCCATCCTGCCATCTCATCCTCTGTCGTCCCCTTCTCCTCCTGCCCCCAATCCCTCCCAGAATCAGAGTCTTTTCCAATGAGTCAGCTCTTCGCATGAGATGGCCAAAGTACTGGAGTTTCAGCTTTAGCATCATTCCTTCCAAAGAAATCCCAGGGCTGATCTCCTTCAGAATGGACTGGTTGGATCTCCTTGCAGTCCAAGGGACTCTCAAGAGTCTTCTCCAACACCACAGTTCAAAAGCATCAATTCTTCGGTGCTCAGCCTTCTTCACAGTCCAACTCTCACATCCATACATGACCACAGGAAAAACCATAGCCTTGACTAGATGGACCTTAGTTGGCAAAGTAATGTCTCTGCTTTTGAATATGCTATGTAGGTTGGTCATAACTTTCCTTCCAAGGAGTAAGCATCTTTTAATTTCATGGCTGCAGTCACCATCTGCAGTGATTTTGGAGCCCAGAAAAATAAAGTCTGACACTGTTTCCACTGTTTCCCCATCTATTTCCCATGAAGTGATGGGACCAGATGCCATGATCTTCATGTTCTGAATGTTGAGCTTTAAGCCAACTTTTTCACTCTCCTCTTTCACTTTCATCAAGAGGCTTTTTAGTTCCTCTTCACTTTCTGCCATAAGGGTGGTGTCATCTGCCTATCTGAGGTTATTGATATTTCTCCCAGCAATCTTAATTCCAGATTGTGTTTCTTCCAGTTGTCTGGAACCAAATCCAAAATATCTCCAAAGTATGCCTGTGGAGGACCAGGCAGGAAAATTTCTGTAAGATTCACAAGTTGTTACCAAGGCTCTACCCGGTAACCCTGCAGACATTTGAGCCCTCAAGAATTCCCTTCTACTTATTTACAAAACAGAAATAGACTTACAGACGTAGAGAATGAACTTACAGTTGCTACAGGGAAGAAGAGGGGGGAGGGATAGTTAAGGAATTCGGGATCAGCATGTATGAGGTGAAGTCGCTCAGTCGTGTCCGACTCTTTGTGACCCGTGGACCGTAGCCCACCAGGCTCCTCAGTTCATGGAATTTTCCAGGCAAGAGTACTTGAGTGGGTTGCCATTTCCTTCTCTAGAGGATCTCATGTATACACTGCTATATTTAAAAGATATAACCAACAAGGACCTACTGTATATCACAGGGAGCTCTGCTCAATGTTATGTGGCAAACTGGATGGGAACGGGGCGTAGGGGAGAATGGATACACATGTATGTATGGCTGAGTCCCTCTGCTGTCCACCTGAAACTATCACAGCATTGTTAATCGGCTATACTCCAATATAAAATAAAAGGTTTATTTTTAAAAAAGAATTACCTTCTACTCAATCATCTACAAAGAAGATTTGCTTGGGAAGATTTCCTTGGAAAGCAAATTCTAACTTGATGGGGGGAAATTCAGCCAAGCTCCTGGACAAATGAAGCTTGCAAGTGTTCTAGCAGAGACTTTCAGAGAAAGTCTTCATGTTACTTCAGTGAGCGTATGAAGAAACTTGCAGAATTGCTGTTTCTCAGCCTTTTTTTGCATGGAGAAAATACACTACTCCTTCAAGAGCCTATCCAAAAAAGAAGGAAGCCCTGTTCTAGGTGATTTAGGCTCAGGTGGAGGCCAGCTAGAAGAGGCTACACCTTCATTGAGAGATGCTTAGAGAAGAGAGAGGTGACTAGACCCACTCCCCAATATATCCACCCACCCCCTCACCAACCAACCGTGGAACAGCCCCTAGAGAGCAAGGTTGACGCATCCCTTACCACCCACCACCAAGTCTCCATCCTGGACAGACAGGCCCTGTGCCAGCTTAACTAGGTGCTTCCCAGGGGCCACTTCCCTTGCTGTTCACCCACCCACTCTCCCTGCCTGCTGCCTTCAAGAACGCTTCCCCGCCCTCTGCCACATCCCAAGCCACCTGCCTCTTTAGACCTTCCTTCCGCCTAATGTCTCCACTGACCCCCCACCAGCTACCTGGCAGTGTTAGCCCAGCTTTGCTCTCCCCTTCAGCTTTCATCTCATCACTGTCCCTAAGGATCCTCTTTCTACTTTCTGCTCTGAGATCCTCACACCTGCCTGTGCTTGAAAGAGAATCTGAGAAATTCTCAGGACACTCTAAGTATAACTCAGTTTCTGTTCTGTGAATCCTCAGCCCTGGTCAGAAACATGTGGAGCCTTGCCTCCACTCTCCACCCAGGAGAGGTGGTATTTTTAGAGGGATTGCAGAATGGGGAGGGTCAGATGGAGTCAAAAAGACAGGTCCACTGAACAGAAACCCTTACTTAGATGGAAGATCATAATCATAAGAGGAAGAGCTGTAATTTTCGGAGACACTTTTCTATTTACCTGCATCATCTCCTGGACTCCTCAGCATCACTCACTGAGGAAAATAAGCAGGTGTACTGGCTCCGCTTTACAGACAAAGAATATGAATGAAGCTGAGAGAAGTAGAGTAAGTGGTTAGAGCAGAAGCCAAAACTGGGGGTTGGAGATATCTGAGGCCCCTTCAGCTTCTTACAGTGGAAAGTGAGCCCTGCCCCCGCTGGTCTGGCCACGCACCAGGACACCCTGCCCAGCAGAGCTTACTCCATGAGCCAGCCCACAGACCACAAGGCCTGCAGGAGAATGCCATCCCCGAGAACAAGGTGAGGGGCGGCGGTCCTGAGGAGAGCCTCTTATCAAGTAAACGGTTTCTGCTGCTGACAACAGACTGCAACGGCAATGTCTGAAGAGCTATAAACCTTCAAGTGAAGTAGGAAAACCACACTCCAAACCCGCCAGACTGGGTGTAACACACTAACAAGTTCAACCACAGATTCCACCCCTCCGCCCCTCTGCACTCCCCACTGCTTCTCCCTGGCAGCCTGAGGAGCGAGTTCTGTCATGTGGGGTTTGTTCTTTTCTCTGACAAATGGGAAGAACATGATCTGGAAGGCCCTGCGTGCCAAGAGCAGATATAACACAGGAGCCATATCCATTGCTCCAGACCCTCTTCCGTAGGATCTGGGGAGGTAGAGATGGCCCCTCCAGCTCCTCACCTCCAGCCTGGAACACCTTCCCCACCTCCCCCACCCCAGGATGATGGAGGTAGGGATCAGGGGCTCTGAGACCTCCCCAACCTCATGTGGGCAAGGAGGGGACTTGCCCTTCACCCCACAGGAGCCAGGGGTTCCAGCTGCAGTCATGTTCTTTTCTCCTGCGCATCCTAGCTCCAAAGTGGTTCCTTTTCTTGAGTACTGGCTTAACCTACTGGGAGGAGAAAGGGGGGCACTTAAAGATTTACACAGGATGCTCATCAAAGAAGATGATTCTGAGATGTTGTTGTTGTTTAGTAGCTAAGTCATGTCCAACTTTTTTGCAATGCCATGGACGGTAGCCTGCCAGGCTCCTCTGTCCATGGGATTTCCCAGGCAAGAATACTGGAGTGGGTTGCCATCTCCTTCTCCAGAGATCTTCCTGACCCAGGGATTGAAGCTGCATCTCCTGCACTGCAGATGGATTTTTACCACTGGGCCACCCGGAAAACCCCTGAGACGTTAAGGAGACCCAAATATTACAATACAAAAATCCAAATATTGCTTCTGTGAACAATGGCTCATCTAAGCTTTAGAGAGCCCTGAGGAATAAATGGACTAATACTAGTATTAGTATTCATACCAATGTTCTTATTGGTATTTGTACTGGAATTACTATTGCTATTTGTATCGCTATTTGTATTCCCATTCACATAGCACTGGTATTTATATTTGTGTTCACATTAGTATCCATTCTCACATTGGTGTCCATGTTGATACTGGTATCAGTGTCAGTCCTTAACAGGAATAAACGGTGATGCACAGCCCGCTAGAAAGGCCAGTGCTGCTGCATCTGCCTTCTATTCTCTGTAAGCACTGGAGATCTTCTTGGGCAGTAATGACGAGTATAGAAGCTCTGGAGTTGTCCTTAACCTGGGACAAAAACAAAACGGCAATGCACCCTCATGGAGCTCTGAGACAGGAGAAACTACATAAGCAAAACTGTAAGCACAGCCCCCAGATCCTACATGTGAAGGCAGGTCTGTAGCAAGGCAGTGGGGAGTTATGCTGGAAATGAGGATGGAAGGGTACATTCTGAATGATATTATGGGTTATAATAAAGGATTTGTTCTTTTAAAACAATGAGTCACCAGTGAGGTTTTAGGAGCTCTCTGAAGTCCCAGGATCCAGGGTCAAGACTTTCCCTTGCCTAGCACACCAGGACACTGCACACACACATATACCACAGACACACCAACTACACACACACACACACACACCACATATCCTCCACACACTCCTACCACACACCACACATATATCACACATGCACGCTACACATACCACACACACACACACACCACACATATAATACATGCAAACACACACACACACACATACCCCACACCACACACTCTGCAGAAAGCCTCTGACAGTCGTCTGTATGTGAGTCTGTTGTTCTGAGAACCCTGGTAGAGCAGAGCCAAGCTTGTTAACTTAACCAGAGTAAACTGGAGTCTTGTTCCACAGATGTCAGCCCCAGGAAACTGGTGATGCTCTTGTTATTCATGGAGATTTCACATCACCCCAGTATTTCTTGTGACAGGAAACCGAAGCCTCAGGCTGCCCAAAGCATCGAGAGGCCTGCTCCTTAGGTGCCACTAGCCTATGGGCACACCTGTGGCACAGAGGCCTTCTGTGGGCTGCAGGACCCGAGGCGCCCGCGTCACCTTCAGTGTCACTCGTCCCCCAGGAAGGGCCAACACTTCATCGCATCCTTCTCTCATCTCACATCACGTGGGAGGACGCAGTACAAGATCTCACATCTCTGGGACTTTCCACCACAGGACGCCAATGCAAAGGCCTAGGCTTCCTCTTCTCATGTTATCTCACAACATAAAAGAAAGCACCCACCCAGGGAGCCAGAGTCTGAAAACTATGCACGCTCCCCGTATTAGCATCCCTTTGATCTGTAGGGGCAGCTGGAGGGAGGCACACTGAGCTAGACTGGAGGCCTTCATCCTTTCCTGTTCATCAGCTTCCCTCCTGCTCTGGGAGCAGTGATGATCGTGTGTGCCTGGAACCAGGTAAACATGGGAGCAAGTGCAATGTACAACTTCCTGAAGCATACTAACAGTCAAGGTCAGGATCAGAATTGAAAGTTTAACATCAGAAATGCAAGCATCCAGGGCTTCCCTGATGGTCCAGTGGGTAAGACTCCTCACTCCCAGTGTAGGGGGCCTGAGAACTAGATCCCATGTGCTGCAACTTAAAAAAAAAAAAAGTCTTTACCACCAAGCCACCTGCTGCTGCTGCTGCTAAGTCGCTTCAGTCGTGTCCAACTCTGTGAGACCCCATAGACGGCAGCCCACCAGGCTCCCGTCCCTGGGATTCTCCAGGCAAGAACACTGGAGTGGGTTGCCATTTCCTTCTCCAGTGCATGAAAGTGAAAAGTGAAAGGGAAGTCGCTCAGTTGTGTCCGACCCTTAGCAACCCCGTGGACTGCAGCCTCCCAGGCTCCTCCGTCCATGGCATTTTCCAGGCAAGGGTACTGGAGTGGGCTGCATTGCCTTCTGGGAAGCCCCAAATAAATACATAAATAAGTATTTAGGGGAAAAAAAAAAGGAAGAAGAAGAAATGCAAGTACCTTGTGCTTGTATTTCACAGCACTGGAAAGAATTCTAGAGCTTTCTAACTGAAGGATACCCCAGAGTTCATCTAACTTCCACATGCCACAGACAAGGAAATTTGGGAAACTGTTTTTCATGTGTGACCCTCTGATCAGCTGCACCAGAGTCTCCTATGGGCAGATTTCTGAGTCCTTCCCCAGATGTGCTGAATCAAGACTTGCAATGGAAAGCCTAGGAAACTGCATTTTAAACAGACCCCTAGAACATTATGCACCTGAGAATATTCTAGAAGTACAGCTGGAGACCATAACAATAATAGTAGCAACCACGGGATTGAGGGGAGGTAAGGAGATCAACCCTGGGATGTCTTTGGAAGGAATGATGCTAAAACTGAAGGTCCAGTACTTTGGCCACCTTATGCGAAGAGTTGACTCATTAGAAAAGACCCTGATGCTGGGAGGGATTGGGGGCAGGAGGAGAAGGGGATGACCAAGGATGAGATGGCTGGATGGCATCACGGACTCAATGGACGTGAGTCTGAGTGAACTCTGGGAGTTGGTGATGGACAGGGAGGCCTGGCGTACTGCGATTCATGGGGTTGCAAAGAGTCGGACACGACTGAGCGACTGAACTGAACTGAACTGAACTGAAATCTTGATAGCTCCAAAGATCCCACTTAGGAGCTCAGTAAGAGTGAGCTCAGCAGTTCCGAGCAAACCAAAAGATTCCAAGCAAACCCCAGCCACAGAGTCTACAAGGTTACCCCATTCTAATAAGGCTACTATCTCAGCTAGGAAGCCCACTACCCACATGTTCCCTGATGTTCTGTCTGTATAAAGAGGCAAGGTCATTCTACTGACGCCCTTTCGCTGGTGTGTACAGTCCTGGCCCTAACAGGCCTTTCATTACACTGTTTCCACAAACACCTATTGTAGGAGTTATGTGCCAGACACTGTGCTAGGCAACAACAATATCATCATGATCAAATGTAGGTCCCCAGGTGACTCTGGTCCAGCTCCCTACCTGGCCCCCACTGATGCCCTGGCTAGTGATGAGATCAAGGACTTGGGAGTCAGGCAGGCCTGATCTACAATCCCAAGTCCACCTCCTCCTAGCTGTTATTTTGGACAGTTTTCTTAAGTTCCCTCAGCCTCCATTTTCATATGTGTCACATAAGGATAAATAAGACCTCCCTCTACCTACCTCTCAGAGAAAAAGCTGACTTAAAACTCAGCATTCAGAAAACTAAGATCATGGCATCTGGTCCCATCACTTCATGGCAATAGATGGAGAATCAGTAGAAACAGTGACAGACTTCATTTTCTTGGGCTCCAAAATCACTGCAGATGGTGACTACAGTCATGAAATTAAAAGACCCTTGCTCCTTGGAAGAAAAACTATGACAAACCTAGACAGCATATTAAAAAGCAGAGACATTACTTTGCCAACAAAGGTCTGTCTAATCAAAGCTATGGTTTTTCCAATAGTCATGTATGGATGTGAGTTGGACTATAGAGAAAGCTGAGCACCGAAGAATTTAAGCTTTTGAACTGTGGTATTGGAAAAGACTCTTGAGAGTCCCTTGGACTGCAAGGAGATCCAGCCAGTCAGTCCTAAAGGAAATCAGTCCTGAATATTCACTGGAAGGATGGATGCTGAAGCTGAAACTCCCATACTTTGGCCACCTGATGGGAAGAACTGACTCATTGGAAAAGACTCTGATGCTGGGAAAGATTGAAGGCAGGAGGAGAAGGGGACGACAGAGGATGAGATGGTTAGATGGCATCACCAACTCAATGGACATGAGTTTGAGCAAGCTTCGGGAGTTGGTGATGGACAGGGAAGCCTGGTGTGCTACAGTCCAGGGGTTCACAATGAGTCAGACACAACTGAGCGACTAAACTGAACTACCTACCTCTCAGGTTGTTACACTGTGGGCTTGAGATAATCTTCATAAACATTAAGCACCACATCTGCACAGCAGGTGCTTGGCAAATGAGTCCATCACCATTGCCATCACTCTGTGTGCCCTCGGACAAATGACCTCAGTCCCACAAAGGACTGCTCAGCCAGCCAAGATTTGTTGAGCACCTACTCTGTGCCAGGCACTGGAAATGCACAGAGAACAGGACAAGGCCCCTACCTCACAGAACTTTCCTCCAGAATAAAAAGATAAGGGACTGTATTAGTTGTATTAGTTTACTACGACTGCTGTGACAAAGTACCACAGACTAGCTGGCTGAAACAATGAAAATGTGTTGTCTCACAGTCCTGGAGGCCAGAGGTCCAGGATCGCGGTGTCACAGGGTTGACTCTTTCTGGGGCTGCTCCATGCCTCTCCCCCTGCTCCTGGCGATGGCTGGTGTTCTCGCCTTGCAGGCGCGTCACCGGGATCTCTGCCTTCATCTTCACAAGGTGCACTCTGTGTGTCTGTGTCTGTCTGTCAGTCTCTGTGTTCAGAGTTCCCCCATTTTTTAAGGATGGTGGATATTTTGGATTATGGGTCCACACTCGAGACCTCTTTTTAACTTAATTACCTCCAAAAAGACTCTACTTTCCAAATAAGGTTGTGTTCTGAGGTACCAGGGATAAGAATTTCAATATTATCATCTTCTGGAGGAACACAGTTCAACCCATGAGAGTGCCTCATTTCATCCACTCACTCAGTCTCATTTGATTTCTGAGTCAAGTTGATCCAGCACAGGCCTCCTTCTAATTCAGCTTAATCTCCTAGAATTGAGTGTGCCCAGCACGTTCAGTGCTCTTGAAGCTTATCTCCAAGAACTATTTCTGTCTCTCTCTCCTCTCTGATCTCAGGAAGGTAAGACTTTGAGCTTTCCCTCCAGTAGGGGCTCATTCATTGCCCAGCTCCCTTTCCCAGGTCTCCAACTCTAGTTACCTGCCCCACAGACATGGTGCACAAGCCTTAGATAGAGGCTATCACACCCTGCACCTGGTATTTCCTGCTTTGCACATAGTCATCTCATATAAACAGAGAATTCATCTCTTTGTGAAATTGCCTATCTCCTGCAGCTTAAGTTGGAAGAATGTTTACTTATCTGGCCCCAGGGAATCATATACATCTTGCAGCGTATGTTAACAATCGCTCCATAATACCATTCATTTTTACTATCCGAAATTACAGAGTGTTCCCCATGGGATTCACCTCCAGTGGTTAACAGACCAATGGGCTCTGTCTTCCTTGTCTCAGGCCTCAGAGGGACAGTGTTTCTGGTTCTGGTTTGTCCTCTTCAAAAAAAAAGAAAAGAAAAGAGCAGCATCTCTTGATGTGAAAATGTAGAGACCAACCACCACAAACAAGCCTATCACAAAACTTCTATAAATGCCCAAACAGAAGAAAAGTGAAAGTGAAGTCACTCAGTCATGTTCGACTCTTTGCGACCCCATGGACTGCAGCCTACCAGGCTTCTCTGTCCATGGGATTTTCCAGGCAAGAGTACCAGAGTGGGTTGCCATTTCCTTCTCTAGGGGATCTTCCTGACCCAGGGATCGAACCCAGGCCTTCTGCATTGCAGGCAGACACTTTACTCTCTGAGCCACCAGGGAAGTCCCAGAAGAAACGTCAGTGACTATAAAGAACAATAATCTTTAGATTTGGTTTAAACCAGCAGTTTCTAAAGGCTGGTAAATGAGCGTGAGTGAACCTGAGTTGAAGACACTGGGGACCCTCATGGTATCCACCCCCCAGCTCCACCTTGTGCTCCACTACCACTTCCATCTCCTTCGCACCCCCCACAGTGGGTCCATCACTCTCTCTCTAGGGCCCTACAGCACCCGTGTTCTGCTCTACAGTAGAACTGCCTACGCTCACTGTGATCACTGTTCACTGCTCTGTCTCCCCAGTCAGACTGTGTGAACATGGGGCGCATGTGTATTTCTTTCCTGCTCACCCCATCCTTGCTGCCTGCCTGAATGGTAAACTGCATCCTCTCTCTGTGACCACCTGGTAGGCAAGCTTCCTCTCGCCCTTCTCTTTCTCTGTGTCTGTCTCTTGTCTCTTTCTCTGTGTGTTGGTGTGTATATGTCTCTCTCAGTCCCTCTCTCTGCCCCTCCACTCCCCTCTCCCTCCCACCCTCTCTCTCTTCCCACCAACCCCTGCTCCCCTCTCTTTTCTTTCTCTTCCCGTCCCCCTCCACTCTGACCACCCTGAACTCTCAGCACTGGTCCAGACCTGTTGTGGGAACTTACCCACGCTGCTGTGAACTGGTCCTTGTCTTTTCTGCCCTTCCCTTTGTCTTCCACCATGCTTGCATCCAGTGGGTCCCTGATGCTGTTTGTGGATGACTGGTTGGTAGAGACACAGGGTGGTATAAAGGGGAGAACTCAAATGTAGAAGACCTGATTCCAGTTCTGGCCTCACATCTGGACAGTGAATTTACTATGTGATTCTGAACTCGTGGCTCTTGGCCTCCTCCTGGGAGGTAGGTGAGTTAGGCTGAGGGAATGTCTTTGGATCTCTGATGAGCTCTAGCTCCCAAATCAGCTGGTGCAGAGGGGCACTGAGTTAGACGTGCCTAGCCACAGTGGCACATCCCATGGGGCAGCATAACCACCCCCAGACCCCAGAGCAAAGGGGGAGAAAGACGAGGGAAGGGAAGAGGCAGGACTCCTCACTCAGCCAGCAGATCAGCATCAGGGGCTGAAATAAAAGCTGGTCACCCTATAAGCAGGGAGTCTCAGTCATGCCAAAGGATTGCCATTCCCAAATCCACAGCCCACCAGCTCTTCTGTTCAGCCAAATGTTGGTGGAGGCATCCAAGTCATCCTCCTGAAGCCAGACCTGAGTCCAATGCACTGCTGGCCCAGCCAGCAAACGGCCAGGTAAGAGGCAGTGTACAGTGCAGGTCTGTCTCCACCCTCACAGCCCAGGGATCGAGGTGTTCACCACTTCATATACAGTAGGAAGGCGTCAGTGCTTCCAGGAGATGGAACTGCTGGCTGAACTGCCCAGTGGAAACTGATGCCTAGCAGACACTAGGAACAGACACTGAGATGAACCAACTCTGCCCAGACTGCAGAAGGGAGGTTGATACCCCTCTCCCAGAAAGCAAGACTGTCTGAAGGAGGCTCCCTACACACTCCTACCAGGACCTGAGAGGATGCCCCTGCTCTTTGCCCTCTGGAGCAAAAGATGACTACACTGGGGGCTTTGCTAAACATCCAGACCCCACAGCTTTCCCAAGATGTGTGCGGTGTTCATCCATTGCTGCTGCTCCTGCTAACCCTCCTTATCCTTCTTCTACTTTATATGTGGACTGTGGAGAAAAGCTGACAGAGTGGAGTTGGCAATGTATGCAACTACCTGTTTGCTATGATTTCATTCACTGGTCCTGCAAACACACATAATACTGTGCCAGTCTCCCAGGACTGGAAAGCTCACTGACTCTCCTCTGCCAAAGATAGATGAATGTCCTGATTAGGAGAGATCTGGGGTTCCTTAAAAAGCCAAACATAGAGTTACCATCCCCCTCAGGCATATATCCAGAGAAAACTTTAATTCGAAAAGATACATGTATCCCAAAGTTCATGGCAGCACTACTGACAACAGCCGAGACACAGAAGCAACCTAAATATCCATCAGCAGATGAATGGATAAAGAAGTAGTAGTGGGTTTTTATCATAAATGGATGCTAAATTTTGTCAAAGGCTTTCTCTGCATCTATTGAGATAATCATATGGTTTTTAACTTTCAATTTGTTAATGTGATGTGTTACATTGATTGATTTCTGAATGCTGAAAAATCCTTGCATCCTTGGGATAAAGCCCACTTTGGTGATGATGCATGATCTTTTTAATATGCTGTTGGATTCTGTTTGATAGAATTTTGTTGAGGATTTTTGCATCTATGTTCATCAGTGACATTGGCCTGTAGTTTTCTTTTTTTGTGGCATCTTTGTCTGGTTTTGGTATTAGGGTGATGGTGGCCTCATAGAATGAGTTTGGCAGTTTACCTTTCTCCGCAATTTTCTGGAAAAGTTTGAGTAGGACAAATTTCAGCTCTTCTCTGAATTTTTGGTTGAATTCACCTGTGAAGCCATCTGGTCCTGGGATTTTACTTATTGGAAGATTTTTGGTTACAGTTTCAATTTCTGTGCCTGTGATGTGTCTGTTAAGAGTTTCTATTTTTCCCTAGCTCAGTTTTGGAAGTTTATACTTTTCTAAGAATTTGTCCATTTCTTCTAAGTTGTCCATTTTATTGGCATATAGTTGCTGATAGTAGTCTCTTATGATCCTTTGTATTTCTGTATTGTCTGTTGTGATTTCTCCATTTTCATTTCTAATTTTGTTTATTTGATTCTTCTTCCTTTTTTTCTTGGTGAGTCTGGCTAATGATTTGTCTATTTTATTTATCTTCACAAAGAACCAGCTTTAGTTTTGTTTATTTTTGCTATAGTCTCCTTTGTTTCTTTTTCCATTTATTTCTGCCCTAACTTTTATTATTTCTTTCCTATTACTAACCCTGGGGTTCTTCATTTCTTCTTTTTCTAGTTGCTTTAGGTGTAAAGTTAAGTTATTTATTTGATTTTTCTCTTTTTTCTTGAGTTAAGCTTGTATTGCTATGAACCTTCCTCTTAGCACTGCTTTTGTTGAATCCCATAGGTTTTGGGTTGTTAAGTTTTCATTTTCATTTGTTTCTATGCATACTTTGATTTCTCTTTTGACTTCTTCTGTGATTTGTTGGTTATTCATAAGCATGTTGTTTAGCCTCCATATGTTTGCATTTTTAATAGTTTTTTCCCTGTAGTTGACATCTAATCTTACCACATTGTGATCAGAAAAGATGCTTGAAATGATTTCAATTTTTTGAGTTTACCAAGACTAGATTTATGACCCAGGATGTCCCATGTGCACTTGAGAAAAAGGTGAAATTCATTGTTTTGGGGTGAAATGTCCTACAGACATCAATTAGGTCTAACTGGTCCATTGTATCAGAAAGCAGGCACAGAAGGAATATACCTCAACATAATAAAAGCCATATATGATAAACCCACAGCAAACACTACCCTCAATGGTGAAAAATTGAAAGCATTTCCCCTAAAGTCAGGAACAAGACAAGAGCACCCACTCTCACCACTACTATTCACAATTTTGGAAGCTTTAGCCACAGCAATCAGAGAAGAAAAAGAAATAAAAGGAATCCAGATTGGAAAAGAAGAAGCAAAACTCTGACTATTTGCAGATGACATGATCCTCCACATAGAAAACCCTAAAGACACCACCAGAAAATTACTAGAGCTAACCAATGAATATAGGAAAGTTGTAGAATATAAAACTAACACACAGAAATCCCTTGCATTCCTATACACTAACAATGAGAAAACAGAAAGAGAAATTAAGAAACAATTCCAGTCATCATTGCAATGAAAAGAATAAAATACTTAGGAATAAATCACCTAAAGAAACAAAAGATCTATATATAGAAAACTATAAAACACTGATGAAAGAAATCAAAGATGACACAAATAGATGGAAAAATATACCATGTTCAAGAATCAGAAGAATCAATATAGTGAAAATGAGAATATTACCCAAAGCAATCTATAGTTTCAGTGCAATCCCTATCAAGCTACAAATGGAATTTTTCACAGAACTAGAACAAATAATTTCACAATTTGTATGGAAATACAAAAAAACCTCAAATAGCCAAAGCAATCTTGAGGAAGAAGAATGGAACTGGAGGAATCAATTTGCCTGACTTCAGACTATACTACAAAGCTACAGTCATCAAGACAGTATGGTACTGGCACAAAGACAGAAATATAGATCAATGGAACAAAATAGAAAGTCCAAGGATAAATCCACACACCTGTGGACACCTTATCTTTGACAAAGGAGGCAAGAATATACAATGGAGAAAAGACAATGTCTTTAACAAGTGGTGCTGGGAAAACTCTCTGTGAAAGAAGGTGAGGGTGGGATGATTTGAGAGAATAGCATTGAAACATGTATATTACCATATGTGAAATAGATCACCAGTCCAAGTTCAATGTATGAAACAGGGCACTCAAAGCTAGTGCACTGGGACAACCCTGAGGGATGAGATGGGGAGAGGGGTTTGGGATGGGGGATGCATGTGCACCCATGACTGATTCTTGTCAATGTATGGCAAAATCCACTACAATATTGTAAAGCAATTAGCCTCCAATTAGAATAAATTATTTTTTTAAAAAAAGAAGTAGTGGTATATATACATATATGTATCTGTGTCTATGCACACACACACGCGTGCACACACACACACATCCACAGTGGAATATTATTCAGCCACAAAAAAGAAATAATGCCATTCACAACAATATGGAGGGACCTAGAGATACCATACTAAGTGAAGTAAATCAGATAAAGAAAAATATCATATGACATCACTTATATGTGGAATCTAAAAAAATAATACAAATTACCTTGTTTACCAACAGAAATAGACTCACAGACATAGAAAACAAACTTATGGTTACCAGATGGGAAAGTAGGGGGAGGTGGAAATTGGGAATTGGGAATTAACAGATACTCACTACTATATACAAAATAGATAAACAAAAAGGTATATATGGCTAAATCACTTCACTGTACACCTGAAACATTGTAAACCAACTATACTTTTTTAAAAAGAGATTTAGCTATGATATCAGTATCATGCCTCTGAAAGAGAAGGCACAGGAGGTCTCTACTAGTCATTTGAACTTCATCTAAATTGTCTGCTCTTTTTCAAAGTGAGTTTTCACATGGGGAAGGAAAAGAAAACAAGAAAACTCATCCTCACCTTTTAAGACATGGTTCAAGTGTGTCCTTGACAGAGGTTAGCTTTCTCCTGGTATGAAAACTGCATCTTAATTTTTTTCTCAGCTTGTTTGTATCATCCGAGTGCTATGTCTTCACAAGATCCTTGCAAGTTAAACATGGAATGCAAGTATCACCTCCACACTGGACAATTAAACACAACCCTGAAAGTGTTTGTCATATTTGAAAGAATCTGACACTTCTAATTTTTAGCAGAAATGTACAAGAGAATTTTAAGTCTATAAATAGCTGTGTCATGTCTAGTAGAACTTGATTTACTATAATTATTCATTTATTGGATATAAGAGTAATTTAAATGCTTAAGAGGGTTTTGCTTATTAATATTGTAAGTGTACCCTGCCAGGCATTTGAAGTGTTTAAAAAGAAAATATATTAAATTGATAAACATGGTTGAAGATGTTTAAGGGAATGTAATTAACTAAGTTTGTAAATGGGACTAATTTTAAACTGTGCCCACGAGTTAATTGAAAAATCAATGAACAAGTGAAATTATTTCTTCTCATTTTTTTAAAAGAATAAATGTCTAAGATCATGGCATCCAGTCCCATTACTTCATGGCAAATAGATAGGGAATAAGTGGAAGCAGTGGCAGATTTTATTTTCTTGGGCTCCAAAATCACTGCAGATGGTGACCGCACCATGAAACTAAAAGACACTAGCTCCTTCAAAGAAAAACTTCTTGTCTAGGTAGATAAGATATTAAACACCAGAGATATTAAAACATATAAAAAACCAGAGATATTACTTTGCTGACAAAGGTCTGTATAGTCAAAGCTATGGTTTTCCCAGTAGTCATGTACAGGTGTGAAAGTTGGACCACAAGGAAGGCTGAGTGCAAAGAACTGATGCTTTTGAATTGTGCTGGGGAAGACCCTTGAGAGTCCCTTGGACTGCAAGGAGGCCAAACCAGTCAATCCTAAAGGAAATCAATCCTGAATATTCATTGGAAGGACTGTTGCTGAGGCTGAAGCTCCAATATTTTGGTCCCCTATGTGAGGAGCCAACTCATTGGAAAAGACCCTGATGCTGGGAAAATGGAAGGCAGGAGGAGAAGCACAGAGGGAGAGGATGAGGATGAGATGGTTACCATTACCAACTCAGTGGATGTGAATTTGAAGAAACTCTGGGAGATAGTGGAGGACAGGGAAGCCTGACATGCCACAGTCCATGGGGTTGCAGAGTCAGACATGATTTAGCGACTGAACAGCAACAGCAAAAAAGGGAGTAACCCCACCCAAAGGAATCTTGGACAGCTTTACAGAGGAGGTGATAAATGATTAATTCTTTTCCAGAAAGGAAAAAGAGGATGGGTATTTCAGGGAGGAGTGAATATCCAAAGTACCCCGAGAGTGGTAGGGAACCAGTGAGTATTCTCAAACGAGAGAATGGCATGAACAGATGTGTACTTTAGAAGTTCCTGGGTAGCAGTTCAGAGAATGGACAAGAACAGAAAGAATTTGAATACAGGAAAATTATTTACAATGCTGTCAGTCACTCAGGAGAGAAATGAGAGAAGCATGGAAGGAGGCAAAGGGAAGGAGAGGCAGCAACGGCTTTGGAGTAAGAGTTGGTGACATATATGATGAAGGTAAGGGGAGGACCAGAATAGAAGGAAAGTGTTTATCTTCAGAATCTTCAAAGTTCCTATCAGGCCTCCTTTCCAAAGCTGGCCAGGATTTCACCAAGTAGCCATCAGACCCTTGGCTGGTGAAGATTAAAGAAACATCAGACCCTCTCCTAAGTGAGGGAACTTTCAGAGCACATGATCAGATTCCCCACATCTCTGAAAGTAATTCCTGGTGCTAAGGAAGCAAAGTCAAACACAGGGAGGAAGTAAGGAAAAGTTCTGGGAAAGTGGAGACAGCACCCCTAGATACGATGATGAAAGTACCTGTGTGCTCTGTTGCTTCAGTCCTGCATGATTCTTTGTGATCCCATGAACTGTAGCTCACCAGGCTCCTCTGTCCATGGGATTCTCCAGGCCAGAAGACTGGAGTGGGCTGCCATCAGGGTCTTTCTCTGGATATTTGTTCAGGTTTGGTAAGCAAAGACAGCACCCCTAGATACGATGATGAAAGTACCTGTGTGCTCTGTTGCTTCAGTCCTGCATGATTCTTTGTGATCCCATGAACTGTAGCTCACCAGGCTCCTCTGTCCATGGGATTCTCCAGGCCAGAAGACTGGAGTGGGCTGCTGTGCCAGGGTCTTTCTCTGGATACTTGTTCAGGTTTGGTAAGCACTTATCAGACATGAGTGAATCTCAGAGGTTGACCCAGAGGAAGTGAGTAACTAATAAACTGTAAGGAAAAAAGATAGGTCTCCTCCAGTCCTATCCCTTGGCATTTGCTCTCAGCTCTTCAAAAAATAGGACTGCAGGACACAAATACCCAGGGTACCCAGAGCCAGGGGCTTTATTCACCAGCCAATCTCATTCTGTTGCCTGAAACTCCAGGGGAATGTCTAGGAGTGCAAGACAGCACCCCTAGATACGATGATGAAAGTACCTGTGTGCTCTGTTGCTTCAGTCCTGCATGATTCTTTGCGATCCCATGAACTGTAGCTCACCAGGCTCCTCTGTCCATGGGATTCTCCAGGCCAGAAGACTGGAGTGGGCTGCCATCAGGGTCTTTCTCTGGATATTTGTTCAGGTTTGGTAAGCACCTATTAGACATGAGTGAATCTCAGAGGTTGACCCAGAGGAAGTGAGTAACTAATAAACTGTAAGGAAAAAAGACAGGTCTCCTCCAGTCCTATCCCTTGGCATTTGCTCTCAGCTCCTCAAAAAATAGGACTGCAGGACACAAATACCCGGGGTACCCAGAGCCAGGGGCTTTATTCACCAGCCAATCTCATTCTGTTGCCTGAAACTCCAGGGGAATGTCTAGGAGTGCTCTCAAAGATCCATCATTCAACCACATCATACATGCCAGGGTTATTGTTGTTATTTGTTTTTTGTAAATCTGTATCATGACAAAGCCCAAATGTTAACTATTAAGCCCATAGATCTATATTTCTCTGTTGTTGTCATTGTTGTTGCTGTTCATAAGTGCCAAATACCCCAGTCTCCAAGTATCTGAACACTATGCCTCCATGTATAACTACCCTTCAGAGTCTAAATAAGGCTTCCATCTAGAACTTTCCCTGGTGGCTCAGATGGTAAAGAATCTGCCTGCAATGCAGGAGACCTGGGGTCTATCCCCAGGTCAAGAAGATCCCCTGGAGAATGAAATGGCAACCCACTCCAGTATTCTTGCCTGAAGAATCCCATGTGCATGAGGTCGCAAAGAGCTGGACATGACTGAGTGACTATCACTTTCACTTTCACTCTCTAAAACTTTCTTGTTATTGAGATGTCAAGTCTGGGAGTTCCGAGACCAAGAGTAATAAAGATGTCGAGTTTTTTGTTAAGACTATGGCTGCCCAGCCACTGCATGGAACCAGAGTATGGCTGGAAGTGTCTGCCCCTCTCAGCCCCAGCTTGTCTCCTCCTCTTAGAAGAGAGGTACCTGGTGACCCTGGGGGACTGACTGCTCCACCATTTCCTGCTGCAACTCTCAGCAATGATTTTTTTCACTCAAATTTACCCTGCTCTGGCCCTGCTTTCTGGGCCTCCTCCTTCCTATGAATAGTTTAGAAAAAAGCAAAAAGCAAACAAACAAAATGCAGAAACACTAGAGATTTGCACAGTCCAAAGAGAGACTGGGACAGCGAGTCTCTGGTGTCCAATCAGTCTACCTTGTCACTGCTGCTCACTGCCATTTGGTGATACTACTGAACGTGGTCTTCAGAATGTGGAGAAAAGATCCCACACTCCTGCAGAGCTCAGTTCAGCCGTGAGGCTGCAGCTCAGGTTCCCAGGTTGCAGCTCCCAATGCTCTGTGATTTCTGGTCCAGCACACCCATGTTCCAAGGACTCAGTTGCCCAGCTACTGTGCCAGAGATTCTCACTGCTCCCCTACCTTCACTTCACTCTCTATCCCCCCAAATCACACTACCTTTCAATCTGTGAAACTCAAAGGATGTTATCACAAGCTCTCATCCCAAACATGTTTCCCCAAATAGGACCACCAGCCCAACTCTTAAAAATGATTTGGAACAATAGCCTTAAGGCCTCTGTCTCAGTCAGCGTGGCCTGCGACACAATGCACCATAAACTGGGTGACTTAAATTTTGGAAATTTACTTCTCACAGCTCTGGAGGCTGGGAAGTCCAAGGTCAAGATGCCAGCAGATTCAGTTCTTGGTGAGGGCCCAAGCCCTGGCTTGCAGATGGTTACTTTCTTGTGGTGTGCTCACAGAGAAAGAAAGAGAGAAAGGGCTCTATTCTCTCCTCCTCTTCCTCCAACAGCACTAATCCCATTGTGCCCCCTGCCCTCACCTCCATGACCTGATCTGGCCTCCCAAAGGCCCCCACTTCCAAATACCATCACACTGTAGGTTAGGGTTTCAATATATGAATTTGCAAAGAGACAAACATTCAGTCCAAAACAGGATCTGAAATCAAAAAAGGTCTAGTTGTCTCCTGCCCCGTGGGAAAGGAGCTTCTTCAAAGCTAATAGATTTTTTCCTCCAAAGCTGGAATGATTGACTTGTAGGAATTTCCTCCATGGAACAAGTGGGAAACATACACATAGCACAAGCTAAACTTTCAGCAGAATGAACTGCTGCACATCTGGATAAGCTCTGTAGTGATACAGGCCATGGGCCTTGTTTTTCCCAATATCTACTCCAATAACTCTTTCCATTCATGGTAGAGCACATTGGTGGAGGATCTCACGAAAAGGGAAATAGGTGCACATTTTGCTCACGCTTTCATAGAAGTTGAATCCAGAGGTGAAAGGAGTTTTGGTATCACTCTGTTCACCCCTGACTCAATGCTTTAACCCCTTCTATATCTCTGCCAATATTTATTCAATTTACTGTAAACACCTCCAGTGCCACAAAATTCACTGCTTTCTTTCTTTTGTTAGGTGCATTTTTGCTTGCTTGTTTATTTGTTAGCTTGCTTCAGAAAACACACATACATTTTTGGAAGGTTGCGAGTTAACTATAGCAGACAAAGCTTGGGCTTTGATATTAAACAGACCTAAAAATCCCAGGTCTGCCGCTTGCTGTCTGGGTTTAAGGAAATGTTTGAGCTTTTATGTTGTTATCTGCTAAAAAAAAAAAAAAAAAAAAAAGCGGGGGGAGGGGGCACAGGGAGAACAATAATACCTACTTCCTGGATTCTTCTGGGAATGTATTAACCATAAAGTGCCCACTATACAATAGGTGTTACTGTGAGTTCCTCTCCTGTCTCCTCATCATCCTCCTTTATAGCCTTTCATTCATTTCCTGCAATATAGATGTGCTGACTGGTTATTTGGGTTAATACAAAGACACTAAAGCCAACATACTGTTGATAAAAGCATCATAAAAAGTCATAAAGGAGTCATGATGTTGAAAGGGGAGACCCTTGCCTGACAAGTAGACTCGTCAGTCTATGATAATAATGAATGTCCTCACTTGACTGCAAATTCTTCAAGGGCATGTATCTTATGTCCCCTGTAGAATCTACTATAGGTCCTTGTGTATGATAGAAACTCACTAAATGTTTATAAATTGAATTATGTTGTCTTTTATAAATTTCACTTCAGAAATGTATACATATTATGGAAAAATCACAGATAACATTTGGACAAGTTATTTTTGGATTATCAGCTCATGCATGGGGATGTAGAGGCTCATTCCTGCATTTAAACAGACAAGAAGAAACTTAGATTCTCTAAGACTGGCTGTAGCTCTGAGGGCTATTGCCTTAATAAGTTCCAGTCAAACTTCTGCAATATTTGGTCATTTTCACTATATGCATGACTGAACTATATTTGTCCTTTTAGGAGACTGGAGTATTTGAAATATCTATTCTTAGCTACCTCTATATTCCTAGTGCCTAGCACAGTGACTGGCAATAGATGGGTAGATTTACAGATAGATTCCTCAATTTCTACTCTACTTTGAGTCTATTTGCTGAACAACATAATGAAATTAGAATTTAGGATTATATTAAATGATCTGGTATATGCATTAGGTACCTAAAATAATTTCAATATCTACATTATAATCTAAGTTTTAACACTGAATTCTGTATGGTTGATTGAGTTATTTTACAAGGCATGGTTAGAATGTAATTTACTCCAAAATTATAGCGATGTCACCCTCTGTGAATGAAATGGGTACCAATCAACATATATAATGATGAGCTTAACCACTGCAGAAATAACTTCCCGAGAGATAGTTTGTAAATGTATTACTTACAAACCTAAGAATAACATAAATCCAACTAGGACAATTTAAATGTGGCTTCAGAGAAATCAAACTCAAAAGGAAGAAAATTTTAGACAAAGGGATGTGATCTGCAGGCAGTCATGTTGTGCTGCTCTTGAAACTGCACATTATCTTCTTACATCAGGCTCCTTTCCCCCATTAACACTATCAGCTACAACACAGCAGGGACCTTTCTTTTTCACAGTGGCACTCTCAGCTTCTAGTATAGAGCCCAGTACTCATTACTGGGATTTCTAGAAGAACCTAGATATTCCACTCTTGTCCCTCCAGATTCTAAACCACTTGGGAAAAGCCCAACCAGGAATCAACACAGCAGCTTTCTTAATGGCAGAACTGGAAAGCCAAAACAGTTTTTACTATATATACTCTTGCAATGAGATTGTGGAGTAGGGAGAGTTTGGTCTCCAGAATAGACCCTCTTTGCATGGAGGAGGAAGGAAAGGCTAGGAAGTGAAACAAATACATGTTGCCTACAGGGAATCAAGGCCTCTTACTGTGAAAAATTGTAGAGGGTCTGAGATTTTTATCCTAACGAGCTAACAAACTCCCCTGCAACAATTTTAGGGAGGCTGGCAAGAAGATAATGAGACAAATGACTAGATCAGAGACAAAGGACTTTATTACTCACAGTACATGCAATAGCCAGTGTCAGCATGATGTTCACACTAGTTGCCCCCCAGGTCCTAAGGGAACAATGCAGGTATTGCTAGATGGACCCTGAATATGCAGAGGATTATTATAGGAGAGGAAGTCAGAGCTTGGATGTTTCACCATTTTTATAGCAAGTAGAGGCAAGTCTCCTCTTTGTCCCAGCAAAGTCATTACCTCCTTTCTCAAGGTTGCTCACTGCCAAAGCAATCCTGAGTAATGGCCTGAGTGAAGAGCAATCAGGCTCTTGCATTCATGGCTTACACAGAAAGAACACCTAGAGATGCTCAGGGCCCATAACAGAATGTCTCTTCCAACGCCAATCAAATCAGGCCCCTTTCCCCATGAAAGTGACAGTGGTTTCCGACTCTTTGTGACCCCATAGACTACACAGTCCATGGAATTCTCTAGGCCAAAATACTGGAGTGGGTAACCTTTCCTTTCTCCAGGGGACCTTTCTAACCCAGTGATCAAACCCAGGTCTCCTGAATTACAGGTGGATACTTTTCCAGCTGAGCCACAAGGGAAGCCCAAGAATACTAGAGTGGGTAACCTATCTCTTCTCCAACAGATCTTCCTGACCCAGGAATCAAACTGGATTCTTTAAACCAACTGCAATGCAGAAGACCCCAGTTAGATTCCTGGGTTGGGAAGATCCCTTGGAGAAGGGAATGGCTACCCACTCCAGTATTCTGGCCTGGAGAATTCTGTAGACTGAAGAGTTCAGTCCATGGTGTCACAAAGAGTCAGACCCAACTCAGCAACTTTCACTTCACTTCACTTTCCCATGAAAGGGGGAAAGGAAGGTGAGTATTATTCCAACATTCTCCCTCCTTGGGCTAGAGCAGCAGTCTCCTTGTGGGGATACTTCAGAGAATTTGCTAACAACCCACTGGGATTAATAAGCAGGTCAACAGGCTGTGGCTGCCCCTCTTCGGGGAGGAGAACAGCAGTTTATCAGATAATCCTGCCCCCACATTTGCCAGAATTTGCCCAAACTCACGATTGTTCCTTTATATTATCCTTCTGGGACAGATTGTGGGCAATTCATATTTCAACTGCAATGATGGGTTAGTTCAGTTCAGTTACTCAGTTGTGTCTGACTCTTTGCAACTCCATGGACTGCAGCACGCCAGGCTTCCCTGTCCATCACCAACTCCCAGAGCTTGCTCAAACTCATGCCCATTGAGTTGGTGATGCCATCCAACCATCTCATCCTCTGTTGTACCCTTCTTCTGCTCTCAATCTTTCAAGCATCAGGATCTTTTCCAGTGAGTCAGTTCCTTGCATCAGGTGGCCAAAATATTGGAGTTTCAGCTTAGTTTTTTGTTAACCTTGCTAGGCTATAGCACACAGTTACTTAACCCAACACTAATCTAGGTGTTGCTGTGAAGGCATCTTGTCAATGAAGTAAACATCCACAGTTGACCTTAAGTAAAGGGAATGGCCCCTGATAATGTGAGTGAGCCTTATCCATTGAGTTGAAACCTTAAGAGCAAAACTGAGTTTTCCCTGAGGAAGAAGAAATTCTCTCTCTAGACTGCATCATTAGCTCCTGCTAAAGAGTTTCAGCCTGCTGGCCTTTCCTACATGTTTCAGACTTACCAGCCCCCGCAGTCGGGTGAGCAAATTCTTTGAAATACATCCTACTGGTTCTGTTTCTCTGGAGAAGACTGACTGATCTACCCACATACAGAAATAGGTCAGAAAAGACAGTAATTAAATAAACCCACAGCTCTGTTACATCTGTGCTCACCACACGGCCCTCTTATTACTTATTCAAGGTCTCAAGTCTCTGACACCCAGGAGAACACAGACCTCAGTAGTCCAGCCACAGCGAGATAACAGTCAGCATCTTTGCTGCACTGTGTATATTTTCCAAACCAAAATTTCAGAGCACTAAGCCTGACAGATAAAAATGTACTTAGAGGAAAAACTGGAGAGAATATTTGAAACAGGGTCTGTTCCAAAAAATCTGGGACATACACTCACTGTATCTACATATCATTCAGGTTTGACCTCAATCAGTTCCCCTGGTCCACACAGACTCTAAATGTACCTCACAAAGCCCAGCTGCTAGACACTGCAAGACTGAGGATCTCCCAATTGTTTAACAAATACTCAATGAATATGAAGCATGCCAGAAACCATCCTGACATTTGAGATAAAAAGAACAAGATAGCATTCCTAGTCATCAACAGCTCAGAGCCTGCTGAGCAGATGGGCAAGTTAGGAGGTGATTACAAAACAGGTATACTGGTGTCCTGACAAAGCCAAACCCCAGGTACCACCCAAGACTGTACATCCCACCCTCAAGGCCCCCACAGCAAGGCCTCCCTCCTGTGCCATTTCACCTCTTTGTAAACTCAACAAAGGCTAACTGTGGTGTCCAACAAAACTAAATTCATCTCTCCACAGGCCTGTCATTTCAGCTGTCCACATCCACAGCTCTTGATCACCTGAGAAGAAATCAGAGGACAAGGCCCACCCCAGTGATAAGCCATCCACAGTCAGCCTGGCCCTTTGACCTGCTCAGGCCAGCCTCGTGGTCACCAAGGGTTATCCCAGGCCTCTGGGGCCAAAACTCCTTTCCTTACACACTGGTTTTTAGAAAGACTAGTCTACTCAGAGTCCCTTGGACTGCAAGATCAACCAGTCAATCCTAAAGGGAATCAACCCTGAATATTCATTGGAAGGACTGATGCTGAAGCTGAAGCTGAAGCTCCAATACTTTGGCCACCTAATGTGAAGAGCTGACACATGGGAAAAGACACTGATGCTGGGAAAGATTGAAGGCAAAAGGAGAAGAGGGTGGCATGGGAGGAGGTGGTTGGAAAGCATCACTGACTCAGTGGACTTGAGTTTGAAAAATTCCAGGAGACAGTGAAGGACAGAGAAGCCTGGCATGCTGCAGTCCATGGGCTTGCAAAGAGTCAGACATGACCGAGCAACTGAACAACAACAAGACTAAGAAACATTAGCTCCTACTTTTATCTCTCCTAGACTGGCCTCCCGCACTAATAGCTCTGAACTACAGAAGCTGCTAGCTGCTTTCCCAGAGTCTGGGATGGTGCCTGGTCTAGGCTAAGTGCTCAGTGGCCTGTGCTGAAGAGAGGAAAAGAAGAAGGGAGCAAAAGAATGAAAGACTTTTACAGATGAGGAAATTCAGCAGCAAAATAAGAAACACACCAGATTGCTGAAGGTACTAGACTTGAGTAATGTCAGCACTTCGCTTCCAGTGTGATCAAAATTTCCTGACTCCAGTTTCCTGGTCTGTGACTATGGGATCATAACAGTGTCTGCCTCATTAAGATTAAGAAGTGATGTCCGTAGAGCACTCAGCCAAGTGTCTGACAGACAATTAACACGCCATTGAAGTTAATGTCACTGTTAAAATTCTCATATCACCACTCTGGACTTGCAATTCCTCATCTACACAACAGGGAGTTATATCATATAACCCCCTTCAAGTCTTACTGCTCTGCCACGTGGTAGGGCAGAAACTGACTCTTTTTACATCAGCTCCATTTCATAAATGACAGTTGCTGACAAGGAGGGCAGAGGTGCTGGAGCCCAGCTCTGAACTCTGCCCAAAGTGCCCAGGCCAGCTCCAGCATCCAGTTTGGTGCGATGTTGTTCCTAAATCCAGCTGAAAGCTTTCCAACCCTGGCTCTGCCCTCCCCAACTTGACTTGTAACTCAGCCAAGTGTCTGACAGACAATTAACACGCCATTGAAGTTAATGTCACTGTTAAAATTCTCATATCACCACTCTGGACTTGCAATTCCTCATCTACACAACAGGGAGTTATATCATATAATCCCCTTCAAGTCTTACTGCTCTGCCACATGGTAGGGCAGAAACTGACTCTTTTTACATCAGCTCCATTTCATAAATGACAGTTGCTGACAAGGAGGGCAGAGGTGCTGGAGCCCAGCTCTGAACTCTGCCCAAAGTGCCCAGGCCAGCTCCAGCATCCAGTTTGGTGCGATGTTGTTCCTAAATCCAGCTGAAAGCTTTCCAACCCTGGCTCTGCCCTCCCCAACTTGACTTGTGTCTTGCCTCTTGTTGTAAAACTAATATTAAGTTTTATTGTTCAGCACATACTGTATTGCTATTGATTGTCACATTGTGTCTCAGATTAGCTTTAATGCTTTGTATATTCAGCCATGCACAGCTAGCTAAAACCAGCCCAGAGTCACCTCTCAGTTCCCTACAGGCTTATGAATGTTTTTAAGACTGTGGATTTCTTAGAGAATTGAGCCAAATTTTCATTGAACAACTGGCAACTTTCATTGGATAACTGACATTGAACAACTAAGGAAAAGAACCTCAAAAGCTCTGTCTGCAAAGAATATAAATTACGAATGATCAATTTCAGTGACTCCCAGTGCATGAATCATTTCTATAATAAAACTGTTTGGAGAAAGACTGAAGGATTGTGTCTCTTAATCTTACTCTCCCAGAATTCCGTTATTAAATGTGTCCAGGACCGACAATGGGTTATGGATTCATTTGAAGAATCACATAATCCCTCAAAAATATCAAGACTCAAGAGGAATTTATAAGTGGAACTGCACAGATTTTGTGCTCACTAGAGTTAGTCAGTAGAGCTGAGGCATATGGGTAATTTTTCTCTCATTAACGAATCTTTCAATACTTGAAAAGTAATTGCACTTATCTGGGACAAACAGCCTACAAGCTTTTTTTACTTCATATTCCATAAAATTTTCCTTCCCCAATGAAAGAAAACTTCCATATTTTTCTGTAAAGTTTGCTGTCATTTCTCTCAATTCCTCCCTCCAAAAAGAAAGTCAAAAGTTTAGCTAAAATTGAGATAGCAAAATGTTTCACCAGTTAATAGTTAATTGTCCCGTATTCACTCCTGACTTTTAGTGCTGACTCCTAAGCATGCCTAGAGCAGTGGTTCTCAACCAGAACAATTCCGCACCCCAGGGGACAGCTGGTAGTTTGTGGACACATTCTGATGGTCACAACTAGACTGTGGTGGGGGCTACTTGGCATCAGGTGGGTGGAGGTCAAGATGCTGCTAAACATCCAATGCATAGGACAGCTCCCTCAACAAGGAATTATCCTGCCTGAATTAGTGTTCTCCAGAGGATGCAGAATACCTCATGAGAAACGCTGGGCTGGAAGAAGCACAAGCTGGAATTAAGATTGCTGGGAGCAATATCAATAACCTCAGATATGCAGATGACACCACCCTATGGCAGAAAGTGAAAAGGAACTAAAAAGCCTCTTGATGAAAGTGGAAGAGGAGAGTGAAAAAGTTGGCTTAAAGCTCAGCATTCAGAAAACAAAGATCATGGCATCTGGTCCTATCACTTCATGGGAAATAGATGGGCAAACAGTGGAAACAATGGCTGACTTTATTTTTCTGGGCTCCAAAGTCACTGCAGATGGTGACTGCAGCCATGAAATTAAAAGACACTTACTCCTTGGAAGGAAAGTGATGACCAATCTAGATAGCGTATTGAAAAGCAGAGATATTACTTTGCCAACAATGATCCATCTAGTCAAGGCTATGGTTTTTCCAGTGGTCATGTATAGATATGAGAGTTGGACAGTGAAGAAAGCTGAGCACCGAAGAATTGATGCTTTTGAACTGTGGTGTTGGAGAAGACTCTTGAGAGTCCCTTGGACTGCAAGGAGATACAACCAGTCCATTCTAAAGGAGATCAGCCCTGGGTGTTCTTTGGAAGGAATGATGCTAAAGCTGAAACTCCAGTACTTTGGCCACCTCATGTGAAGAGTTGACTCATTGGAAAAGACCCTGATGCTGGTAAGGATTGGGGGCAGGAGGAAAAGGGGACGACCGAGGATGAGATGGCTGGATGGCATCACCGACTCAATGGACGTGAGTTTGAGTGAACTCTGGGGGTTGGTGATGGACATGGAGGCCTGGCGTGCTGCGATTCATGGGATCGCAAAGAGTCGGACATGACTGAGCGACTGAACTGAACTGAGAGGAACAGGATGAGTAAATACCAAATTCATATTTATTTATATTTTATTATGTTTCATCTTAGTTATAATATGATAATGTTTATTATGCTTATATTATGATAATATCAACATATAGCACATTTATAATATTATCATATGATCATATTATATATTAATTACATAGTAAAATATAAATTCATTATATATTATATCAATTAATACTTATAGTATAATATATTATTTCTAATATAGTATATTTCTAATATAGCATGTTTATACTATAGTACAATTATGTTATAATAATATTATTATTATAAAATATTGTAATTGTTATAAGGAAATGGCTCATACTCTTATGGAGGCTGACAAATTCAAAATCTACAGAGCAGATGTCCCAATCCAAGTCTGAAGGCTGGCAGGCTGTTATTGAACCTGGAAGAGCTGATTGATGTTCCAGTTCAAAGGCCATCATTCAGAATGATTCTCTTTTATTCAGAGAAGAGTAAGCCTTTTGTGCTATTCAAACCTTCAACTGGTTGGATAAAGCTTATCCAGCATTAGGGAAGACAATCTGCTTAACTCAAAGTTCACCAATTTAAACATTAATCTCATCCCAAAACACCCTCACAGAAACACCCAGAGTGGTATTTAACCAAATATCTTGGTACCCTTATACTCAGTTAAATAGACACATAAAAGAGTGACCATCAAACCACTAAAAATGTCAATAGTGCTGTGGCTGAGAATTTTTGATCCAGAATCATTCTAGGCATGTAATAAATGCTCAAAAATGTTTGTTGGTGGAATACAACTGTCTTGTGTTCATGTTAAGACAAACAATGGCTCAAAGTGAGGTATGGTGCTCTGGGGATTCGTGGAGGAGATGGGCCAGATAGAAACTTGTAAATATGGATGGAACTTGGATGGACATGGAGGTACATTTCAGAAATGGGAAAAACCACATGAGCATGGTGCATGCAAGAAGCCAGGAGGACTAAATCCCATCAGCTAAAACCCTAAAGAAATACTCTGGGATCTTAGGAGAACAGAACCCATCATGCATGAAATTTGAATGAATGATGTGGTCTTGTTTTTAAACCAATTGAAATTATGTGTTTTGGGGAAGGAGAGTAGAAGAAAATGCATCTTGTGCACCATTTATATTTATATAAATAGTGCTGCTAATTTATGGGCTTTCTAGGTGGCTCAGTGAACGGTAAAGAATCCGCCTGCCAGTGCAGGGGATGCAGGTTTGATCCCTGGGTTGGGAAGATCCCCTGGAGGAGGAAATGGCAACCTACTCCAGTATTCTGGCCTGGGAAATCCCATGGACAAGGGAACCTGGCAGACTACAGTCCATGGGGTTGCACAGTCAGACAGGGCTTAGTAACTGAGCACACACACACACACCACAAATTTATATTAGCACATTTTACACATGAAGCCACTGAGACAGTGCAAGTTTGGTACATGTGCTTACTTCTGACTGCTGACATGAGCTGTGTGTTACTAGAGACGATACCATTAATGCCTGGGCTCTGGAGCCAGGGCATGTGGGCTCAGACTGGCTCCACCACTTAGTAGATCACAACTTTGGGCAAGAGGCCAAATCTGTGAATATTAAACAAGTTCATAAATATAAAGCAGGCAGAACAGGGCCAGACAGGCACATAGAAAATGCTCAGTCATGTTGGCTGTTCTTATTATCATCATTCATTTTAATCCCAGTTCCTTAGCCCCAGAAATAAGGTTCTGCCGGATTCCTGCCCATTTAATAAACACCAAATCATCTGGTGGCAAAACTGAGAAGGCATTAGCAAGTCCTTTTCAGGACTTTCCTAACTGATTTCAATAGAATACTTTCACAGATATCTCAAAATTAAGTGATTTCAACTGCACTGCTTGGGTTTAAAACATTTTCTCCTGCAGCCTCCATATTAAGCCTGTAGTCCAGACAAACAAACAGTAAAACAAGCATGTACAAGCTGCTGTTCTGAGTAGCCAACTGAGAAATGATGCTGCCCAGGGGTGTGTGTGTGTGTGTGTGTGTGTGTGTGTTAGAGAGAGAGACAGAGAAAAACACAGATGCAGGGAGGGGAAGAAAAGGAGGATGTGTACCAGACACGTTGGAGCTTCTGAGCACAAAGCAACAGGCTACAGGTGGCAGAGACTCTTACACATCCCCAGCAACTGGCACCTTTAATGTTAACTTCTGTGTCCAATTTTCAAAACAAACAAATAGCAACAACGATAACAAAAAAAAAAACCCACAGTGTGTAGGGAAAAGGGGGGACTCACCATCAAAGTTAACTCCATGGCTTTTTCAAAGGCTCATCAAATAGGGAAAGAGCCACAGAGCGGTCCTAAGCTACTGAGGAGACTGGAAGTCGTGCCAATGAAAAGAATTGGGTAGACTGAACCTAGAAAACAGACACTAATGGGAGCCCTGATGGCTGCCTTCCAACAGCTGAAAGGCAATGGTATGGATGGGAATTAAACATGTCATGTGTAGAATCCAGTTGCAATGAGCAGGTACAAATACTATCTTTCTACTACTTAGAATAGTGTAAAAATGCAGTTCACTATCAATGGGTAGACAGTTCCCTGTCATTAGAGTGATACAGGAAGGTGAATAATCATTTGGGGATAATCATTATGGGGTAGTGATTTCATACTTTAAAGTGATTTCTAATTATAGAGTTCCCAAATTTAAAACTTACATTCCCTATTTGGATGTGAGGTTTAGATTTTGCTTATTTTCTCTACCTTCCTTAAACTTAATTCTACACTAGTGATAGAAAAGAGTTTTATTTCCAAATCCAGCTCTGTTGGTGTTTCCTGGCTGCCTAGAACACTGTGTAATGTGATAGGTTGGTAACATCTGCTAAGAACAAAAGAAAAAGCAAAGGAGTTTCATTTTTCATTCTTATTGTATATGCAGCAGCTATAATATATAATAAGGACAATATTTTTAAACTATTTTTAATCTAATTCTCAATGAGCAAAAATATTCCCTTCTCATCTTTTCTTTCCATTATATGGGTTAGGGCATGTGGTTTACTGCCTCAGAGAAAGGGCAGTAGGCTGGACCCATCTAGATCAAAGAGTCCTTAAGTAGGAAAGAAGAAAGTTACAATGTAGAACAATTCCCAACAGACAAGAGAGAAAGTAGAGATCTGTCTGGGAGAAAGTGGAAGGTTCTGGAAAGGATAAACCTGGGAAGAAGTAGCTGCCTGAGACACCTCCTACTTCTAAGCCTAAACTCAGGGCAGGGAGTGGGACAGATAGAAAATCTGAGGGGAAAGAAGGAAAAGCTGAACCCAGAGCAGGTCCAGTGCCCTTCCCATTTAGAATTTCTGGGGCCTGGGAAGAGCACCTTGTCCTGCACCTGAGTCACCATGGGGCAGCTGCAATATGCAGAGATGACAATGTGGGATGTGCAGAAAGACAGCAGTCTGGACTCAGTGCCCTGATCATCTCTGTTCATACAGAGTGTCTGGAAGTTCCCACCTTGCAAGGGTTAAAGAAGGATGCAGAGTTGAGAGCAAGGGGCCCGCCTTGGGTGGCCATTGTGAGAGGCCAATTGACCAGATGGAGAGTGTGGCTGATGATCAGAGGATCTATAAGGCCAGTAAGGTTTGAAACAGGGTCAAATAAACAGGGGGCGCCACCAAGCTCTGAGGGTACCAAGACAGCAGAGCCCAAGCTACACCACTGTGGTTGTGTCTACACAGATACACAAGGACGGAGGCCAGGTGGACTCCAGATGGAGGTGAGAGGAAACTGGTAGAAAAGCAGTGTTCTGTCCAGGAGCCTTTCCCTACAGGACGTGAGGATGGCACCCCTTGCTCAGAGGCATCGGGGGCTGGGGAAGGGAAGGAAACCCTGCTGAAAGCTCTGCCAAATGAGCCTAAACTTTAAACTGACTAATTGCTCCAAAGGTCCAAATGAGCCTAAACTTTAAACTGACTAATTGCTCCAAAGGTCCTTATAACTCAGGAAAGACTGAGTTCCCTTCCATTAGCAAGTGTAAGTCATTGTGGAAGACATGGCAAGATGGAACTGCTTTTTCCAAACCTAAGCTTGACTATTTCAGCATCTCTGCCACCTCCCTCATATATATACACACACACATACATATGCTCACACACACACATACACACACACTGTAAATGTCTATGCAGTCAATCGCTCGAACCTGACAAGATTAGCTAGAACAAAGGTCTGGAAGACTTCTCAAGAACAGAGGGAAAGAAATGAAAGGACTGGGTATGCAGGAGCAATGGCAGGAAAGAATAAGGGAGATCCACCTGAAGGATAACAACTAACACTGCTGAATGCTGCCCATGGGACAGGCTCTTTGCATCATCACTGCTCCAAGCATCACCAGGAGACAAGCAATGCAGCTGTCAATGGAGCCTGTTAGAAACCCAGTTAGCAGCTCTACTGCACCTCTATTTTACCTTTTTCTTTTCAGCTTTATTAAGATAAATAGACATATAATACTGTGTAAGTTTAAGGCATACAATGTGATGATTTGATGCATATATTGTTTACCATATACATACTCATATATATGTTTACCACAATAAGTTAGTTAACATATCCTTCATGTCCCATAATTATAATTTTGTTATTGTTATGATAAGAACACTTAAGATTAATTCTCTTAGTAAGTTTCAAGTACACAGTATAGAATCATTAACTATAGTCACTATGCTGAAATTAGCTCCCCAAACTTACTCCTCTTATGACTATTGGAAGTTTGTACCATTTGCCCATCTTCTTCTCCCCATCTCCCCTGCCCTGCCAGCACCTGGCAACCACTGCCTACTTTGCTTCTATGAGTTTGGCTTTTTCAGACTCTACATATAAATGAAATCAGACAATATTTGTGCTTCTCTGTTCCTACTGCATCTTAGCATGATCCCAACTGATCTGTGTTGACATGTGAGTTTGAGAGGTACTACAAAACATGATTTAACACAATCAAATCAACAATTCTATGAATTAAAGAGTATTCTCTCCATTTTGCAGATGAGCAAACTGAGACCCAGTTAAGATCATATATGCACTAAGTGGCAGAACCAAGACACCAACTCAAGTAATCTGACTCCAGAGCCCACCTCCTTCTCTGTATCAAAAACTTAGGCTTCTTCACTTGTTTTTTTTTTTTTTTTTCTGGTCAAATGAGTGTTTACAATCGCACTGATGCATGCCTAGAATATTTTTGATTGGTCTGTGGAGTTACAACAGTGACAAGATTTCCTGTTCCAATACATTTTCCAAAAAAAACCACCAGATATTCATGATTCAATCCATGCCAGGATTCTGTATGATCAGAGCCCCCCTGTATTTTAAGCTTTTGGGCAATTCATAGCTATCATGTCTAAATTGTTCTGCTTGTTCTAAATTTGCCCTGCATGTGTACCTTTCAAGAATAGTTCTTTTAGCTGATAAACCCGTTTTTAAATGCAAATGTGTTTTGAAATATATCTGTTCAATCATTTCTCCCTCAAAATCATACTATAGCTGAATTACTCCAAAGGAATCTGTACTGAAGCAGGGAACATTTTCAAGCATAATCCTGTGGTGCTTTTCATCTAGAAAGGTGACTAACAGCTTGCATAAACTTATACCCAGACTTAAATCTTAAAATCCCTGTGGAGTTTGTAAGGGGCGTTGAGAAAGCAAGCCAAACCTGGAAACAGAAATGTCTTTGCATGCTGACTTATCTACCAGTCACGAAACCAGTCCAATTTATAATTTCTGTTACTCCTTTCAGCTCCACAACCTCTATTTTCCTGACAGTGAGTTTAAAAAGCACTCTTTCCTCTGCTAAGAAAAATAAGAAATGGCTCCTGGCCAGCACATGTTAATTAGATCACACAAGGTGACGATAAAGGATCTGAAGATGAAACCCATGCATTGCCACCTGATATGAAGTGAGTAATTATAAACATATGCTTGGAAAAATGAATGAAATCTAGCCTTGGGTCTGGAAATTATCCAGCCCTATGACCTTGGGGAACTCAGTCTCCTCTCCAGGTTCATTTTTTGGAGAGGGCCTCAATAATTTCCTAAGACTCCTTTCAGCTTCATAGTCTCAGATTTTAAATCAGACCTTAATTATGTGCTAAGTAAAATGTATCACACTTAATTTGAAGGATGGCATACCGACAAAGATAGTTAAAAAGATGACAAGGCAGCGTGGAAACTAGTCATTACATAATATGGAATACAAAATGTTGTTTATACTCTTTAAAGATTCTGTGTGCATGTGAACAGAAGCTAGAAGGAATGAGGGAACAAAAAGAACAGAATGAGATCATGGGTGGGTGAAATTCTTTATATTTTGATATTCATTAACTTGCTGTTTGATGTTATAAAACCACACTTCATATTCTATGGAAAAACTACTTGGTAGTTTATTTTCACTTATTTTCTCAGCTTCTAAGGAGATGTTAGCCTGGTTGATCTCATTATTATCTATGGATTGTGTCACTTTTTAGAGCTCAATAGTATTTTCAAAGTGGTCACACACCTGTGCTGCCGTGGGTAGATCCCCATCTTCTCAGCCCAAACCTACAAACAAATCCTGTGCTTGCGTTCACCTCCACTGTTGGCTGAGAGAGGACAGGTATTGCACATAAGGATTCAATCAGAGCAGTGCTCAGCTGCTTCAGTCATGTCCAACTCTGTGTAACCCCATGGACTGTAGCCCGCTAGGTTCCCCTGTCCATGGAATTCTCCAGGCAATAATACTGGAGTGGGTTGCCATTTCCTGCTCCAGGGAATCTTCCTAATCCAGGGATCAAACCTGAGTCTCCTATGACTTCTGCAGTGCAGGCGGATTCTTTACCATTTGAGCCATTAGGGAAGCCCCTCAATCAGAGCACCACAGACGGAAGCAGACCGTGCAGTTTGCTCTGCCCTTCCTCTAAGGTAGTCTGTTTGGAGTGTCTACCTTGTTCATAAAGAAGTTCTTCACTGTCCATCCTTGATCCACAATCAAGGGCCCCAGTAGTCACTTTGAACAATATATCTCTGCTCCCCACCATGGCAGCATCTGATTGGACCAGGGCTGAGCACCTGATCCATGATGGCCAATCAGAGCCTCTTTGCCAGACACCTGAAACTGGGACTAAGAAATATCTCTTGAGATGGCTAAAACCAAAACCCGTCAGCATGTCAGCTTGGGTGTTTTGGAATACAGTAAGTCCCCTACATGTCAACCTTCAAACTGTGAACTTTCAAAGATGTGCACGAGCATTCCATCAATGTCAGGCCTAAGTGAAACTGCAGCTTGCCCTCCATCTCCTATGGCTGATGATCCTCCAAGTCTACCACCCTTGCCTCCTCTCCCTCTCCAGTTAGTAACTCTTCTTGACTGTTCATTCAAAGCCAGCCCCTAAATGCCAGCTATTTTACTGTACTACTGTACTTTCCAAGGTGCTGTACTGTAAGATTAAAAATGTTTTCTATACCTTTTGTTTTTGTTTACATGTTATTTGTGTGACAACTATTACAGTGTAGTACTATATAGCTGATTGCGTTAGTTGGGGACATAGGCTTACTTTGTTGGACTTAACAACAATTTGAACGTATAAACACACTCTCAAAATGGAACTCATTCATATGTAGGGTAAGTATTTATTAGAGAAAACATTTTTGTTCACCCAAGTAGATTGTAAAAGCAGAGGAAGCTCATATAGGGGACAAAATGCCAGTGGAGAGAGAATGAGTTTATATGCCTTTTTGCTTCAGTCCCTTCCTCAAGGGTGCTGCAACTTGCCCTTGGGATCCTTAACTAAAGGCTCCTTTCAGCTTAAGCAAGGGAGTTGGTTTCTATAACTTGTAATGAAAATTGCCCTAATACAGTTGCCCTCCATTTATCTGTGGGACCCTCCCAGCAAGTCATACAAGTTCCTGTGTAACCTGGTGCTGCAGAGAGCCCCAGCTTCATAGCCCACTCACACCCTGGCCACAGGGGGCCTCAGCTGATACTGCCCAACACCTCACTGCCTCTGATCTCTCAGCCTTGCTGGCTGCTCTGCCTGAAAATGTCTTCCAGTCACTGAGCTGTATCCCTAGCCTGCAGGAGTAAGCAGGTAAAAAGCTGTCTGCAGGGGTCTGCTTGCTTCCTGCCTTTCTTCAGCCTTGCATATGATTAAAGCACTCATGCTGAGTGCTGCCTGGGATGCTGGGCACTGCTCTTTCTGATCACGCTAGCCAGAACAGACTGAGATTTCAGAGAGCGGGCCCTCCTGGGAAGTGGAGGGAGACAGCTCTTGTTGCTGCCGCCTGAGATGCTGCTGTTCTCATTAGGTTTTGCTGCATCCTTTATTTATAAGGATTTCCTGGGCATCCAGGTTAAAGGCTGGCAGTGCCAGCATCCCCACGATTAATGAAGAATCAACAGCACGGTGAAAAATGTGTATCTGGGGAGGTTTCTGCATTCCAGGAAACAACAAGTGAAAGAAGAGAGCTTCTCTGAAAATGCCAGGGGAGAGGAATAACTTGCTTCCCAAAAGATTTTCTGAAGAGCAGCAAATGTGCACATTTCAATTCTACCTAGTTGAAAGGAAGGGCAAGTCACGATCGTAGACATTATACAGTACAGGCACAGTGCACCAGAAAAGCCGGCTAAGGTAGGAGGCATTATCATCCCTGATTTACAGACAAGGAAACTGAGGTTCAGAGGTTAAGTAATTTGCTGAGCTTACGCAGGGACCAAGTGGGCCTCTGGGTGCAAAGCTAGTCACCTGGTCCCAGTGGCGACCATCTAGTTCAGTTCAGTTAAGTCACTCAGTCGTGTTCGACTCTTTGCGACCCCATGGACTGCAGCACACCAGGCCTCCCTGTCTATCACCAACTCCTGGAGTTTACTCAAACTCATGTCCATTGAGTCAGTGATGCCATTCAATCACCTCATTCTCTGTCGTCCCCTTCTCCTCCTGCCTTCAATCTTTTCCAGCATGAGAGTCTTTTCCAATGAGTCAGTTCTTCACATCAGGTGGCCAGAGTTGAAGTTTCAACTTCAGCATCAGTCCTTCCAATGAATATTCAGGACTGATTTCCTTTAGGATGGACTGGTTAGATCTCCTTGCAGTCCAAGGGACTCTCAAGAGTCTTTTCCAACACCACAGTTCAGAAGCGTCCATCTAAGGCAGTGGTAATCAGAATGTTCCTCAGATCAGCAGCATCAACATCACTTAGGAGGAACTGGATAGAAAGGTAGATTCTTGGGCCTTAGCCCAAACTTACTAATCAAACAGTCTGGTGTCAGGGCCCAGCAAGCTGGGTGTTAACAAGCCCTCCACAGGATTCTGCTGTGCTCTAAATCCCCCTGATTCAATGTGAGTCTCAGTGCAGCTGTGACAAGAACCACAGACTGAAACCACCCACCCTACCAGGCCCAGCTGTAACCATGTGCATGAGTTCTCTTACAACAGGAGGTGCTGGTAAGGAACAGGGAATTAACAAGCTACCACCAACTGAAAGAATTCGGGAAAGCTCAAAAGAAAGAGGAAATGCCAATCCTTATGTCCTGCCAACTTCCCAGAATCCTCCTCACTGGAATCCATCTTGGCTGAGTGATGTACCCACTACCAAGAAGAATCTTGAGGCAGAATGATTGATCAAAGACAACCTGGAAACTAATCCCATCACCATGAAACCTGAGGCTGTGAGCCACATGGCAGAGCAGTCCTCCTGGGTTCTCTTACCCTGCTGCTTTCCACCCAGGCACCCCTTCCCAATAAAGTCTCTTGCTTTGTCAACATGTGTGTCTCTTCAGACAATTCATTTCCAAATGTTAGAAGACCCCACAGTTGGGCTCTGGAAAGGGTGCCCCTTCTTGCAACATAGCCACATCAGCATCACCTGGGAGCTCATTAAATGTGCAGACTCTCAGGCCCTACCCCAGATCCAGTGAGTGGGAGTCTTCATTTTAACATCTCCAATGACACACATTAGAGCTAAGACTTAAGGAGCAAGCAGTTACCATTTGCTACCATGTCATTTCAATCTTTTTTGAAGTCCAGAAAATGGATAGGGATGGGGGAGACTACTCTGGGAGGGAAGATGATGAGATTGTTAAAGGTTCCTTGGTGCATGGGTAATACTTCTTTTCTCTCTTTTCATCATGTAAGGAGGTAATTTAGTGTGACAGCTTTTCCTATTTGTTTTTTATACTCCCTTTCTCAAGATGCTCAAAGTGATTTTATTTTGAAGCACTCTTTTTACTAAGCTGGGGCCATACTTACATGGATGCAAACACAGGGGCTCCTCTAAATCCTGATGAAGTCAAGGGAAATCAGAAAGTGACATTCACTCATGCCTGCTTCCTCCTTCCTAACAGAACCTGCTCTCTACCCTACTCTGTACAGACATGCTTCAGAGTGACTCATTGCTCCCAGACCCAGAGTATGATTTCTTGGTCTACAGAAATGAATCAGGGACTTCCCTGGTGTTCCAGTGGTTAACAATCCACCTTGCAATGCAGGGGACGTGGGTTTGAGCTCTGGTCAGGTAACTAAGATCCTGTATGCTACGGGGCAACTAAAGCCCATGTGCCATACCTACTGAGCCCACATGCTCTGGATCCCATGCACACCGCAACTAGAGAAGCCTGCATGCCACAACGAAGCCCTGCATCCCACAACTAAGACCCAACACAGCCAAATAAAAGCATAAATACTAAAAAAAAGAAAATGAATCACAGTTCCATCTTTCTTACCACCAGTGACTGACTTAAAAGTAGATGTGTGAGCATAATCCTAAACAATGGGACAGGAGAAGTGAGAATAAATGTTTCCTCAGTTTTTAAAAGAAACATATGGACCATCTCACACCCATTAGGATGGCTATTATCCCAAAAAAAAAGGAGGGAGGAAGGGATGTAGAGAAAGACTGGAACATTTTTGCACTGTTGGTGGGAATGTAAAATGGCACAATCACTATGGAAAACAGGTTGGCAGTTCCTCAAAAATTAAAAGTAGAATTACCACATGATCTAGTAATTCCACTTCTGGGGATATATTCAAAAAGAACTGACAGCAGACTGTTGAAGAGATATTTGTACATCCATGTTCACAGCAGCATTATTCATAATAGCTAAAAGACAGAAGCATCCCAAGTGTCCACTGGGCTGATGAATGGATAAATAAAATGTGGTTTATAAAGACAAGAGAATATTATTTAGTCTTAAAAAGGAAGGAAATTCTGACTCATGCTACAACATGGATGAACCTTGAGGGCATTATCAGAAATGAAATGAGCCAGTCATCGAAAGAAACAGACATGTAAGGCACATAGAGTATTCAGATTCACATAGTAAGATACTAAAAGGGTGGTTATGAGGAAATGTGAATGTACATAACAGTGCTGAACTCTGCACCTAAAAATGGTCAAAATGGTAAATTTTATGAAATGTGTATTTTACAATTAAAAAAAAATTTTTTTTTTTAAAGAGAGACCATCCCTGGTTCTGCCTCTGCATATTATCATGTCTTTGTGTGGTACCTGGAATAGCTGCCCAAATTTTGGGACCTCCTTCTAAGGAGAGAAAAAAGATGGGAAAAACACAAATCTTCGGTGCTGCCTTTGAGTCACTGTGTTAACAGTCCTGGATCTGCCTTTCTCCCCAGGACTTCTCTAATGTGAAATAATATTTTTTATTACTTAGCTGCTTTGAGTTGGGTTTTCTATTTCCTCGAAAGGCATCCTAACAGACACAGGGTTCTAAGTATCCAACAAGAAAGAAGCAGCCAGCTTGACTCATGAAGACATAAAGGTCCAGCCTTGAAGCTTTAAGCTCTGCCACCACCATAGTGAACTGGCGGTAGGGGTTAGGAAGGAAGTCTCTATGCCCTACTTGCTCTTGCTGATCGAACTTTCTTCTGTTTTCCAGGTATTGCTGTGCAATATGCTTTTATAAATAACCATTGAATTATTGAAACGCCTTGGATAGCTATCATCGCATGGACTACAATACCACAGAAATGATACTGAAAGGACTTCCCTGGAGGTCCAGCGGCTAAGAATTCAAACTCCCAGGGGGCCCAGTTTCCATCCCTAGTTAGAGAACTAGATCCCACATGCTGCAACTAAGAGTTTGCCTGCCTCAACTGAAGATCCCACATGCCACAATTAAGACCTGGTGCAGTCAAATAAATGAAATTATTTTTTTAAAGAAATGATACTAAAGAAATTTACTCATTAACATGAAAAGCTTCTTATTTGTGCATTAAGCAGGGGTATATACTAGTTACGAAATGGTATAATTTGATTTCTTATGTATTAACATATTTTCTTATGTATTAACTTCAACTAGTTAATAAATCTGAGAAGGCAATGGCATCCTACTCCATTACTCTTATCTGGAAAATCCCATGGACGGAGGAGCCTGGTGGGCTACAGTCCATGGAGTTGCTAAGAGTCGGACACGACTGAGCAACTTCACTTTCACTTTTCCTTTCATGCATTGGAGAAGGAAATGGCAACCCACTCCAGTGTTCTTGCCTGGAGAATCCCAGGGACGGGGGAGCCTGGTGGGCTGCCGTCTACGAGGTCGCACAGAGTCGGACATGACTGAAGCGACTTAGCAGCAGCAGCAGCAGTTAACTGCTGATAGGCAGGCAATGACAGAGAGATAAATGGATACAAATATACAAATATATGTGGACAGAAAACAAGAGCAAACAAAAATTAACACTAATTATATCTTGGAAGTAGAGATTATAGCTATAACTTATTTCCTTCTTTTTGGTTTTGTAGTTTTCTAAATGAAATTATTTTTCTTCAATAAATTATTTTATGATTAAAAATATTGGTCTTTTAAAAAACTGATGTAATATTTTAATTCACTTAACTCATAGACACATGATTTTTCTCAGAGCTGAGTTTATAATCGTCTGTTTGTGCAACCTTTTAATGTTAACCATTTAGAGAGGACATCTCCATATGTATGACATGGGTTCCAGCCCCTAAAATGCTCTCTACCAATCGTAATTAACAGTGCTGTCAACAAGGGTTTATTATTCCAGACTGCATTACTGTACTGTAGTGATCTTGGGTAGTATTCCAGGGCTGAAGCATAATTTGTGAAGTGAAAGTGTTAGTCGATCAGTCGTGTCTGTCATTTTGTGACCCCATGGACTACAGTCTCTGTCCATGGGTTTCTCCAGGCAAGAACACTGGAGTGGGACGCCACTCTTTCTCCAGGGATCTTCCTGACCCAGGGATCAAACCCAGGATTCCTGCATTGCAGGCAGTTTCTTTACTATCTGAGCCACACAGAGCTGGAGCATACTTTGAGTCTTACCAAACAACCCCAGTTTGCTGTGCTTTTACTTCTTACATCTGCTTTTAATCCTTTCAGCTTTTTCAGTATTCTTCATTATCTGTCAAAGTATGTGTCTATTCCACACCCTCTCCTATCCTCACCTCTGCAGCCTCCAATATACTGAATCCTTGGACATGAGATGAACTCCCATCGTATCACTGAGAGTAAATAAGGGTAAAGGCTCAAGGAAGCGTTCTCATGAGGGAGGCCTATGAGCCTTAGTACCTGAACTTCCTTGTCATCTCAGCTGCACAAAGCCTTTTCTGGCTTGGCTCCTGGTTCCTGCATGTATTCTAAACTGGTGAAGAAACTGGAGAGTGGAGTTCTGCATAAGTGAAGTGGGAGGGTCTCTGATAACAAATGGCTACTCCTTAAGAAATAGCATGACTGATTCTCTGGACATCTCGATCCAAAAAGAGGAGGCTGCAGATGGCAAGAACAGAAGCAACTGGGTTCCTTCCTACCCCCACCAAAGTGAGGTTATTTAGGTTCACCACCTGGTTATTAGATTCGCCAGATGGCAAGCTTGAGTAACCGCTCAGAGAGTAACTAGCCAATCCATTACCCCAGCACAGTCAATACCGTTAATTTAACATGAGATGCACATACTACTACATAATACGGGTAATGAGGCATCACGGAGCCATCTTAAAGGCAGCCATCTGGGCTCGTGGGGCACAGCCTTTTGCACCGTGTCCATGGGAGACACCCAGCTGAGCTTTGTACAGCAGGGATGAGAACGAAGCATGG
>SJXQ01004004.1:104054-127917 GCA_006408695.1 Aepyceros melampus
TGTTCACCATATTAAAATATGTTGCTTGTTATCTCTCAGTCATTGCTGCCTTTTGCCCAAGCTCACCTAGTTCTCAGGTCCTCTTTTGTTGTTATTTTCATTTTTGATGGAAAAGTGATGATATTTTTATACCAACCCTGGAAAAATAGAACTGTGACTGACTAGAGTTGGTTTTGAATACTTCAACAGTTCTAGTCCAATTCTGACTGTTACAAAAATGACTTTCCTTTAGGAAATGACATGTGTGTATGAGTGGGTAGGGGATGCGTAGAGAGGGTTCACACACTCTAGCTCGCCTCTGGAAGAGACTTGCGATGGAAAAGCTTCAAGTGTCCCACTGGAGATGATGCCCATAGCACCTGGGCACCCCAGAGGGTAAGGCCAGAGAGAAAAGGTGAACCAAGCCATGCTTGAGTCAGGCACAGAGCACAGGGGCAGGGGCATTTCCTGCCACAGCTCCTTCTCATTACCCCCCAACACCCAGCACAGCACAGCCCAAATTTGTCATGTTTGTGTTTGTGGATGTCAATACACTTATTCAGCAAATGTTGACTAGATGTAGGGCACTAGGGGAAACCAGGGAAAGGGCACATGAGATTTCTTTGTATTATTTCATAAAATTGCACACAGATCAATAGCTATCTCAAAATAAAAGTTTTAATTAAAAGTTAAATTCATAAAACTTGAATCCATCGAAAAAGAGAGTGGCTAGGGACTTCCCTGGTGGTCCGGTGGCTAAGACTCTTGTTCCTGATGCACAAGGCCTAGGTTCAATTCCTGGTCAGGGAACTCAATCCCAAATGCCACAACTAACAGTTCACATGCTGCAACTAAAGATCCGGCTGCAACAAAAATTGAAGATCCCACATGCCACAGCTAGGACTCAGCAAGGTCAAATAAACATAAAAAAAAACTATACTTCAATTTAAAATTTTTTGACAAAATAATAATAAGAATAAAAAAAGAGTGGCTAACAAGAAACAAATGAGGAGATCCAGAAATATTGTTTCTAAAGGGAGAAGAGAGAGAGAGACAGTGAGAGACAAACATTTTATAGACATCATGTGGCAAAGTGCATAAGCGTGTGTAAACACTGGGGCAGGGAGCCCCTGTTCCTTCAGGCCCCAACCAGCCATTCATCAGGCACCTTCTAGGTTTCCTCCCAACTCTAAGAATGTAGGAGATGTTGACCTATTTTCAAACCAATTTGCCTCACTGCTCACTTTTTCCCAGAATGACCTGTGCATGTAGGTTAAGACCATCTGTCTGTAACCCAGTTCCTCAGAAGCTGAGTACATTTCACGACTGAACTTCTGAGCCGCCCATTGATGTGAGGATGCCTTGCGACGCCCTGCAAGGAGCTGTCACCATTCCTGCTGGCGCCTAAGGAATGTCCCCTTCAAGGCCACGCCCAGCACTCCCGCCATGGCCTCGGAGGAGGAGAGGTGACAACTTGAGAGGTGACAACTTTAGAACTGACAGTGGAGGGCCTAGGAAACACCTTGCTCCTGTTTTATATCAAGCACCCAGAATAAACCAAAGAACACAATCTGCACTGTGTTTCTATTATACTGTCTATACTATGATCATGTTGGCTTTAGATCATCAAAAATGTACAACAACCCAGTGAGGCCAGAAGGGCCAGAGTCTCCCTTGACAGGTGAGGAGACTGAGGCACACAAGGTTCCTGGTTCACAGGAGGAGTAAGAGATGGAGTGGCCATCGTCGGACCCTGGTGTCCACTCTTCACTCTCAGCCCACGGCTTCCAGCTTGTGGTTTTGCTCCTCAAGATCAATGTGTTCTTTACCTCCCCTCATCTGGGCTGCACAATCCTGCCATTGACCCATCCCCTCCCCCTCCTCCCATGCACATCCTGTATCATCTGGGCTGCACCGTCTCTGTCTTGGTACGTAAATACTATGTTCAACTTCTCTCTGTCACTGTTAAGTCATCTAGACTTCAGAGTCTCTAGACTCTGTGGAGAATCTTCTCTGCTGCCTTACTGCAATATAGGTCCTTTTGGGGAGCAACCTGAAAGAAGTCTTCTCAGATGCCAGCCTGTCTGCCCTCAGCATTGTTTCTGTGTTTCATACGCAGTGTAGCACAGGACACAGCAAAGCAAAAGCATGGTGGCAGAGAATGAGACGGTTCAATAGCATTACCGACTCAACGGACGTGAATTTGAGCAAACTCTGGGAGATAACGAAGGACAGGAAAGCCTGGCATGCTGCAGTCCATGAGGTCTCAGGGTCAGACACAACTCAGTGACTGAACACCAGTGTGTCAGAGAAGCAGCAGCGAGCCATGGCCCCAGGAGTCCATCTCAGGGAGGCCAAGGGTCAATGAGATCCACAAGTGGATGCATGAAAATGAACTGTGGATGAGGACCTGGAAAAGTGGCTGACGGTACAGCGGGCAAGCTTGAAGGAAACAAATAGGTTCCTAGTTTGCCTGGCACAGGGTAACTCTTAAAGGGCCAGGTGTAACTGTCTTCTTTGGCTCCCCAATGTCTTAAAGGCACCAGCTGTCACCTGGCGGATGACTGATTCAGCAGCCTGGGAGTTCACGGGGGGCCAACCTGCCTTGGACACAGCTCTGTTGATTAGAGCCAAAGCATCTCACACAACAGTGATAGGTTAAAGCCAACAGATGTCTTCACACCCTAAATCATAGAGAAAGTCGGAAAGGGAGAGGAATAATTGACAGCATCCCTGATCAAAACAGACACCTCGTCATAGCATATTTAGTGGAAAATACATAGAAAACAAAAGCTGAATTCTCCATCCGGGCTGCAGTACCTAATACATCAGTGCTAAGAAGAAAACATTTAGTAAAATATTCCTTTAAGCTTCCCCTGGAATAGGCACTATTAGGAGCAATTAGACAGCAGTGCAACCCTCAAGTTCATAGTCTGGGGCAAACAACACTGAAGTGGACAAACAGGCACAGCATATATACCCAACAAATATTATTGAGCATACGTATCAATACTACATGCCAGACACCAAGTGAGGCTTTGACATTATACCAGAGCTTCCTTTTAAATTTCTGAAACAAGTTCACATCACAGTCAAATCTGATCTTCATAAAACCAAGTGACATAGGCGTTATTATCCTTACTTTGAAGATGAGTAAACTAAGGTTTGCCAAGATTAGATGAATAGTCCAAGTCCATATGACTAGTGTCACTGGGGAAGTGCCACTTTTCTGCACTGGGGAAAATTCTCAAGGAATATTTACTTTTCCTTCATGCCCTGGGATACCATGTACCCTTTCCTATCTGAGCCAAAAGCCTGATCCTCGACCTCTACAAGCACTGTACCTCAGAGGTCTCTGCACTCTTTTTAGAGTAGGAAGCATATGTAACGATATGCTCAGCTTCAAGCAATGGAAAACCAAAATAAGAGTGACTTAATCAATAAAAGAAAATTATCTTATATAACCACAGATCTGAAAGTACACAATTCCAGAGTTGACACCTCAGCTCAAAATTGTCACAAAATAAATAAATAAAATTACATGGAAAGAATCATGATCTTTCCTTCTTTCCACTCTATCATCGTTAGGCTTCTCACCTCATGGCTACAAAATGGCTGCTACAGCTCTAACCTCATATTCTCATAGGACTGTATCTGAAGGCAGAGCCAGGTCACATGACTATTCCGCAGGATGGGTAGGGGGAAGGAAAGAATCTGGTATTATGACTTTCATGGGGGTATCAGGGAGGTGTGGGCACAAAGATAAAAGCTGGGAGTGGCTATTGAATAATCACCAGTCTCTGCCACAGATCACTTGATGATTTCTAATTAGGATCAGAGCTGAAAACTACTGCCTCCTGAGCAGAAATGTGAATTTCTTGATACTGTTGGTTGCTTTATTAGTTTTCTGTTGCTCCATTAAAAATAACCATGGGCTTGGAGTTTAAAAGGACTTCCCTGGTGGCTCAGACAGTAAAGTGTCTGCCTACAATGTGGGAGACCCAAGTTCGATGCCTGGGTTGGGAAGATCCTCTGGAGAAGGAAATGGCAACCCACTCCAGTACTCTTGCCTGGAAAATCCCATGGACAGAGGAGCCTGGTGGGCTATATCCACAGGGATGCAAAGAGTCAGACGTGACTGAGTGACTAAACTTAGAGTTTAAAACAACACCCATTTATTGTCTAACAGCTCTATAGGTCAGAAGTCTGGGAAGTCTTGAGAGTGTTCTCTGCTTAGGGACTTGGCTAAAATCAAGGTGTTACCTGGGCTGAGCTCTCATCTAGAGCTACTGGGAAGAATTCACTTTCAATGCATTTAGATTGTTGGCAGAATTCAGTTCCTTGCAGCTGTAGGATTGTCTCCATGGCCTTGCTGGCTGTCCACCAGGGATTGCTCTCAACTCCAAAGGCAGCTCTCCCTCCTTACACATGGCCCTGTCCACCTCCAACACCAGTAACAGTGCAGTGAATCCTTCTCATGCTTCCAGTCTCCCTGATGTTTCCTTCTACCAGCTGCTGAAGACAATTCTGTTTTTAAAAGGCTCCTATGTTAGATTAGGCCCATCCAGGCAATCTGCCTTTTGTCATGATCACTGAAGTAACAGCAGAGGGTGAAATCATGGGAACCATCTCAAACTTCTGCCTAGCTTGGTCACCACTGAAAAAGCAAAAATCAGGATTTATTCTTGGGATTTCGCGTAGGTTCACCCTTCCCTGAATCATGATAAAGGCAAAAGGACTCCCAAACAAAACTGGGGCTCTACAGACAAAAAAAAATAAAGAAAATAGGGACTTCTCTGCTGGTCCAGTGGCTAAGACTCAGCGCTCCCAATGCAGTTCAATGGTATACAGGTTCAACCCCTGGTCAGGGAACTAGATCTCACATGGTACAACTAAGAGTTCACAGGCCACAACTAAAGATCTGAGCTGCCATGACTAAGACCCGGTACAGCCAAACAAATAAATAAGTAAATATTTCTTACAAAATGAAAGAAGAGAATGGCTGCTGGGTTTGCAACCAAGAGTGTCTGATTCGATTAGCTTTTTCTCTGTGAGACTGAGATATCCCAATTTAGTTACATAGTGGAATACTATCTAGCTTATGGACTTTTTTTTTTTTTCTTTTTATGAGACATGGTGTGTAAGAACCACTGACCAGGACAAGGATTCCTGCTTTAACTTCTCCCACCTCTCCAATGCTCACAATCTCCCACCACCTGCTCCTCAGCCAGCACTGTGCCCCCACAGGGACTCTGAAGAATGCTGACTCCCCAACAGGGAGTCTGATAGAGTTTCCTATGATAAAAGGAGTGCCTACATGTCTCTAATGTCTCTTTGTAACTGGTTAGTTTCTATTAGGAAAAAGAGAAAGAAAAGGGTTGATGGAACAAGGAGGCCCATCTCTCAGATTTCACATACAGCAGGTTCCAACACTGCCCGTGGTGTTTGTAATGAGCCTTTGAAGACCTTTCCATGGCCTTCTAAAGAGAAATTGCTTGCCCTCTCTTCTACAGAAATGCTTCATTATGAGCTTTTTCAATGCATTGTTTTCTGTTTCACTGCCTTAAATCCAACTCAGGCTGCCTATGTTTTTTATTTCAATTAGTTTTCTCTGTTTTATGACATCTATTTGGATTTAAATTTTTTCCTCCTCCAAAAAGCATAAAACCCCAAGTCAGATGTCTCCACAGACAGGTTAAATGCACAAACACAAGGAGATCATTAAGAACTGCCAATTATCAACTCAGAACAGCTCAATGCCTTATAGAATGCTTTACTTTCATAGAGGCTTGTGTTTACCTTTTATTTTAAGTGCTTTCAAGCCCATTCTCTTGAAGTACCTTGCCTTACTAAGGGCCCTGCTCGTTTGTTCTCATCACCTCCTTCATTCGGAAGAACCATCAATCAGTTTCTGAAACAAGGCAGCTTCTTTGTAGAATCAAAAGCCACCACATCACAGCTGGTGGCAAGAGAATGCAATGGGCATTGTTGTTTGTACACAGGCCTTCATCTCTTTGAGAAGTACCTATTTGAAATGAATGAGGCAGACAAGAGTAGTGGCTTCAAAAGCAACTATCCTCTTTTGGGTTTTTCTTGTTGAAGGTTCTGTACAGCACTATTACTAGGAAGGAACAAGACTAAAAGGCAAATCTAGAAAGCTACAGGTTTCCTACACAAGAGACACCCACCTGGCCTCAGCCAGGCTGTGTGTCTGGACATTTGCCTTTACTTTGTAGACTTTGGTTTGAAAGGTTAACATGAAAGAGGCTCTTTATTTTTCCTAGTGATTTGGCATCAAAATGACATGAACTTCCCTTACCAGGAGCCTAGCCCAGAAATATGACAGGCTCCTCTCTTTACTGATGCCTCTTAAGGGTGTCATTGCTGACAGGATTAGAGCAGCCATCACTAGCATTGCTATGGTGATGACTTTTGGACCAGGGGACTGGCTGATCCTTGGCCCAACTCTTCTATCTAGCTAACATCAATTCTACAGCAGGAGACTGCCTTATCCCCGATTCATTTTATATTTGGCTGGGATATTGGAAAGCACTAGTTTTCTGTAATACTTCATGACTCTTATGCAGGTTCTTAATGATCCTGATGTTAATTAGGACATAAAGTCTTAAGCTAGTGGAAAACTTAAAACAGTGTTCAAAGCTTATATAGACGATCATCCTAATAACTGGCTTGAGGACCATCCCTTTCATTTTCTGTCTGCAGAGGGTTTACAATGACTGCTTAAGAGTTTAGCACAAATACCTGGCCCATGACCAGGAAGGGAAAGGAACAGTACAGCATGTATTTGATGTGTAATTTCAATCATGAGCTCATCTTATTTTTCCCACCTGGTGTCTTAATGCTTTTGAACAATGCTAAATATAAAGGAAATATAAATGTATTCTCCAGAAATCCATTGGATTTCTTGCTATTAGGATGGGAGAAAAAAGTACAAAGGTTTTTCTGGCCAGGAAGAGGAAATTGCCAATGCAAAGCACCTAGAACATATTCTGTGTAAAAATCAAATGGAATGATTTAAATGATTTAAATTTTATATTTTCTGTTGAAGGAAAAATATATGTACATATGTACACATACTAAAATCAGAATGATACAGAGAAGATTAGCATGGCCCCTGCTCAAGAATGATATGTAGATTTGTGAAGCATTCATATTTAGATGTTGGTCAAAGGGTGCAAAATTCCTGGCTAAAGGATAAATAAGGTCTGGGGATCTAATGTATAGCATAGTGACTACATTGAAAGTTTTTAAGAAAGTAGATCTTAATGTTATCATCACACAAGGAAAAAATGTATATCATAATTATGTCAAGAGATGAAGATGTTGGGGCTTCCCAGGTGGCATAGTGGTAAAGACTCTGTCTGCCAATGAAAGAGACATGGGTTCAATCCCTGGGTAGGGAAAATCAGATCCCTTGGAGAAGGAAATGGCAACCCACTACAGTTTTCTTGCCTGGAAAATCCCATGGTTAGGGGAGCCTGGTGGGCTACAGTCCACTGGGTGGAAAGAGTTAGACACAACTAAGCAACTGAGCACGCATGCATGGAGACTACACTTATGGTTGGCATTGTTTTGCAATGTGCGTATGTTAGTTGCTCAGTCGTATCCAACTCTTTGCCACCCCATGGACTGTAGCCCACCAGGCTCCTCTCTCCATGGAATTCTCCCAGCAAGAATACTGGAGTGAGTTGCCATTCCCTATTCCAGGGGATCTTCCCAACCCAGGAATTGAACCTGGGTATCCTTTATTGCAGGCAGATTCTTTACCCTCTGAGTCACCAGGGTTTACAATGTATACATGTCTTTAATCATGACACTGTACATATTAGACATACTTATATCAATAATATTTCAGTAAAGCTGGGGGAAATTGCCTCAACTGCAGAAAGAAATATATACAAATATGCATGTGTATATATATATATATATATATACACACCGGGAGCTGACTGTGGCTCAGATCATGAACTCCTGATTGCCAAATTCAGACTTAAATTGAAGAAAGTGGACAACACCACTAGACCATTCAGGTATGACCTAAATCAAATCCCTTATGATTATACAGTGGAAGTGAGAAATAGATTTAAGGGTCTAGATCTGATAGAGTGCCTGATGAACTATGGAATNCAAAGAGTCGGACATGACTAGTGATTGAACTGAACTCAACTAGAAATAATGAGGGTTTCAGTATTTTTATAACAAATGAATCGGCAAACGAATGAGTTATCTGGTAAAACCTCCTCCTTCCCCCAATTTAGTATCCACTGCACGCCCGCCATGGTGGCAGGGGTCTAACATCCTCTCCCAGCCGAGTTCTTAGCAACTCTTAGCCTTGCCTCCAACACAGCCACCCTCACAACTGCTCAGGGGCAGGAGGAGACGTCCCTTTCTCCACAGGGCAAGAGAGAAGCTCCAGTTTGGATGCCACGGCCACAAGGGCATGCCAGGCCTTTATTCCTTTTGGAGGATGGTACTGATTCTTCTTCCTGGGACAGAGCCCGTAGCATCAGCCTTCTGGAGGTCAGCCCCATCCCACGAAAGCCCTGAGTGGAGCCTCAGTATTGTGAAGACATTGCCCTGTCCCTCAGTCTGGTGAGGAGGGCATCCTGCCATCTTTGTCAGCAGATGGTGAGACTCCAGGACTAAGACAAAGGCCCACTGTGGGTCCTTCCTTTGGCACCAACTCCCTGCAGAGCCTTGGAGGAGTCAAACCCCCACACTGCACCCCCTCAGTGTCTACAGTGAGGTGGGAATAGTATCATGATTCTTCTTCCTGGGACAGAGCCCGTAGCATCAGCCTTCTGGAGGTCAGCCCCATCCCACGAAAGCCCTGAGTGGAGCCTCAGTATTGTGAAGACATTGCCCTGTCCCTCAGTCTGGTGAGGAGGGCATCCTGCCATCTTTGTCAGCAGATGGTGAGACTCCAGGACTAAGACAAAGGCCCACTGTGGGTCCTTCCTTTGGCACCAACTCCCTGCAGAGCCTTGGAGGAGTCAAACCCCCACACTGCACCCCCTCAGTGTCTACAGTGAGGTGGGAATAGTATCGACACTTGGGGAGGCCCTGAGGAGGAAGACAATATTTCAGGTAAAATACTTGCCTTTGTTGAGCACCCTTGCCCCCCAAGAAACATGGTACCAACTGTGCACCGTGTCGTCGACTCTTCAGTGAGCACCGCGGTGGCTGACTCGCTCCCCCTAGCCTTGGGGCAGGCATTCGCACGAGCTCTAAGTCTCACTCCTCTAGGTGCAGATTTAAATAATCACGGCTGTGCATTAACATCTCTTTATAGAATGTTTATAGTCACTAAAATGGCTCATGCTTTTTCCTGCAGAATTGGAACAACTACTCAGGGCCTCTGCCAGTCAGAGGATCTCTGCCAGATCCCACTTGATCTGCATCATGAAGGCTGGATTCCTAGGGGTCCCACCTCAGCAGACCCTGGATGCCGCCATCCAGGACAGGCGACTGCACTGAGCTGCCCCCAGGGCCAAGACCCACCCACGAGAAAACATCCCCTCAAAAGCAGACAATCCGCTTCTCATCTTCAAAGACCTTGGCCTCCTCTGGCTTTATCAAGTTTCCATTTAAGCTGTTGGAGAAAAAGAACACAAGTAAGTGAGGGGCTACTGCATACACCTTCCCAACATGTGTTCCTAACACACTCTCATGTTCACACAGCCCTGAAATTCAAACACTTTTTTCTTTTTTAAAACTGAAGTATAGTTGATTTACAGTATTAATTTTAGGTGTACAGCATGGTGACTCAGTATTTCTGAACATTATTTTTCATTACAGGTTATTACAAGATAATGGGTGTAATTTCCTGTGCTACACTGTATATTCGTATTATTTTATAATATAGTAATTTGTATATATGTTAATCTCATACCCCTGATTTGTTCCTCACCCTTTTGGAGGGTAACCCAGGGTAAACTTTGGGTAACCACAAGTTCATTTTCTATATGAGTCTGTTTCTGTTTTGCATATATGCAGGCATGTGTGTTATTTTTTAGATTCCACATCCACCTGATATAATAGTTTTTCTTTCTGTGACTTATTTCTTTTAGCATAATATTCTCTGGGTCCATCCACTTTGTAAATAGAAGTATTTCATTCTTTTTATGGCTGAGTAATATTCCATTGTGCATGTGTGTATACATATATATTATGCATATATTATGTGTACATATATATGTACATATACATGTGTGTGTTTATCACATATTAATCCAGTCATCTGTTGATGAGCACGTGGGTTGCTTCCATGTCCTGGCTATTGTAAATAGTGCCACTGTGAACACTGGGTTACACATATCTTTTCAGATTAGTGTTTTATCTTTTTCTGGATATATACCCAGGGGTGCAGTTGCTGGATCATATGGTAGTTCTACTATTAGTTTAAGAATCCTCCATATTGTTTTCCATAGTGGCTGCACCAATTTACATTCCCACCAACAGTGTAGGAGGGTTCCAATTTCTCCATATCCTCTCCAGAATTTATTATTTGTAGACTTTGATGGTGGCCATTCTGACAGGTGTGAAGTGATACCTCATTGGGTTTAGATTTGCATTTTCTAATAATTAGTAATGTTGAGCACCTTTTCATGTGCCTGTTGGGAATCTGCAAATTGTCTTTGGAAAAACATCTATTCAGGTCTTCTACCCATTTTTTAAATTGGGCTGTTCTTTTGAGTTGAGTTGTATGAGCTGTTTGTATATTTGGGGCATTAACCCCTTGTCAGTTTCATCATTTGCAAAAATTTTATCCCATTCTGCAGGTTGTCTTTTCAGTTTTTCAGGGGTTTCCTTTGCTATGTAAAAGCTTTTAAGTTTAATCAGGTCCCATTTGTTTATTTTTGCTTTTATCCATTTTGCCTTAGAGCTACATTTTTAATTCCTGCTGCTGCTGCTGCCGCTGCTAAGTCGCTTCAGTCATGTCCGACTCTGTGCGACCCCATAAACGGAAGCCCACCAGGCTCCCCCGTCCCTGGGATCCTCCAGGCAAGAAAACTGGAGTGGGTTGCCATTTCCTTCTCCAAGGCATAAAAGTGAAAAGTGAAAGGGAAGTTGCTTAGTCGTGTCTGACTCTTAGTGACCCCATGGACTACAGCCTACCAGGCTCCTCCATCCATGGGATTTTCCAGGCAAGAGTACTGGAGTGGGGTGCCATTGCCTTCTCCTTTAATTCCTAATGTCATATTTTATATCTCCCTGCTTATACCTTTATTGTTTAGTGTATAGTCATTTTTACAATTTTTTCACTTTTAACCCATGTACTGGTTTAAGTGACCTTCAATCCTCAATATATATTTGCTTTTCCTATTGGTATTTTCCCTTTCCTAAGGATTCTTTTCCATTTAGAGAAGATTCTTCAACATTTCCCTTAGGGTAGGTTTTATAATGGTGAACTATTTGCTTTTTGCTTTTCTGAGAAATTCTTATATTCTAAACGATAACCTTCCTGGGATTATGTATCCTAGGTTGATATTTTTCCATTTCAGGACTTTGAATATATCATGCTATTAATACTTCCTCTGGCATGGAAGGTTTCTGCAGAGAAGTCAGCTGATAGCCTGATGGGGATTTCCTTGTAAAGGACTGTTTTTCTCTTGCTGCCTTTAGAATTCTTTAACTTTTGCCCTTCTAATTACAGTATGTCTTGGTGTGGTTCTGTTTGGGTTCATCTTATTTGGGACCTTCTGTGCTTCCTGTTCTGGATATTTGTTCCCTTCTTTAGGTTTGGGAAGTTTTCAGCCGTAATTTCTTCAAATACATGTTTTAGTCCCTTCTTTTTTCCTTCTGGAATCCTTACACAGCAGATATTGGCACGCTTTACATTATTCCATAGATCTCTTATGTTGCTTTCATTTTTTTCATTTTCTTTCTGTCTGCTATGTTGATTTATTTCCATTATTTTATCTTTCAGATCATTTGGATTTGTGTCATTTAGTCTGCTATTGCTTTTACAGTGAGTTTTATCTCAGAAATGGAATTTTTGATCTTTTTGTAGTTTTTGTTAAAATGATCTGTGCTTAGATCAGTTTTCTTTTTTCATTCAGTTAGCATTTTTATTACCAGCTTTTTGGTAGTAAAAATTACCAAAAAGACCAATTACCTCTATTTCATTACTTTTTCCAGGGGGCTTCTCTTGCTCTTTCAATTGGGAGTAGTTCCTCTGCTTTTTCCTTAACTGTTTCATCTAAATTCATTGAAAAAGAGAAAAGTAATCTATTGTGGTCATGGAGAGGTGTTTTTGTGTGAGTGTCCCTATGGAGACTGTGTGTGCCCAGTGTCTTTGGTGTGAGGACTGGATTTGACTGTGGATGCCAGCCATGTCTTCTTCAGAGTGTGCTGGCCACCATCACCTTGATGGAGTATGGCTAGAACTGAAAGAGCTAGAACCTGCACAGGATGTGATGTGGGACCTCCTCTCCACTCAGTGACCATCACACAGGGCAGGTGCTGCTCCAGAGTTGCTGGAGCAAGTACCTGCGCTTTGGGCTACAGAATTGCCTCTGTTCCCTGTTAAGTGTATGTTTTCCCTTCTCCCTGCACTGGGGCTTGTGCATTCACAGAGGTCTGATGCACCACCTGTGTAGGTGTCTCACATGTAGCCCAAGGTCATGATTCTTCCCATTGTGGTCATGCCAGGTCTAGTGCAAGGTTGTGGCATCTGCTTGGCTAGCAGTGGGGGTCATGGCATTAGGGCTGAAGTGGCTGTGTTGCCATCAGACATCTGGGCTGCTTTGTTAGTGCTGGTCAGCAGGCTCCTGGGGGCCACGTCTGTGTCCCTAGATCAGGTCTTCTGCCAGGACTTGGCTTCTCTAGATCCAGTGCNTGCAAGGTTGTGGCATCTGCTTGGCTAGCAGTGGGGGTCATGGCATTAGGGCTGAAGTGGCTGTGTTGCCATCAGACATCTGGGCTGCTTTGTTAGTGCTGGTCAGCAGGCTCCTGGGGGCCACGTCTGTGTCCCTAGATCAGGTCTTCGCCAGGACTTGGCTTCTCTAGATCCAGTGCCAATCTGTGGTGTGGAGTGAGTGGGCCTGGGGTGTTTGCTCAGCGTGGCTTTGGGAGCACAGTGAGGTGGCAGCCACTCAGGCAGACCTCTTTCTGCCCTGTCTGGGGGCAAGCAAGCACCCACACACTCCTCCCAAGTGGAGCCTAGGCGCTCCAGCCTTTCCCTCTGTCATACTGGTTCTCCAAGCAGCCGAGGGGGCTTGTCTCCTCTGCACAGGAGCCCAGGACTGGGATACCCAGTCTGTGGTTCAACCCACTCACTTTGCAGGCTTCCTTTTCCTCTTAGTCCTTTCCCTGGGGTGCCATTCTCCCGATTCTTTTTTTTTCCCATCCTACCTGATTACATGGGATTCTTTCTTGTAGTTTTGGTTGTACAGGAGTTCTCCTGCCAGTTTCCAGTTTTCCATGAGACTTGTTCTACACTTGGATGCATTTTCAATGTGCTTGTGGGGGGAGGTGAGCTCCACATCCTCTTACTCGGCCATCCTGATGACTTGTTTGATATTAATCCTTTCCAGATGGCCAGTAAACACATGGAAAGATGCTCAACATCACTCATTATTAGAGAAATGCAATCAAAACTTCAATGAGGTATCACCTCACACCAGTCAGAATGTCCATCATCAAAACAAATCTACAAATAATAAATTCTGGAGAGGATGTGGAGAAAAGGGAACACTCCTGCACTGCTGGTGGGAATGTAAACTGCTACAACTACTATGGAGAACAGTATGGAGGTTCCTTAAAAAACTAAAAACTATCATGCTGCTAAGCTGCTAAGTCACTTCAGTTGTGTCCGACCCTGTGCGACCCCATAGATGGCAGCCCACCAGGCTCCCCCGTCCCTGGGATTCTCCAGGCAAGAATGCTGGAGTGGGTTGCCATTTCCTTCTCCAATGCATGAAAGTGAAAAGTGAAAGTGAAGTTGCTCAGTCATGTCCGACTCTTAGTGACCCTATGGACTGCAGCCTACCAGGCTCCTCCGCCTGGGATTTTCCAGGCAAGAGTACTGGAGATGGTGCCATTGCCTTCTCCAAAAAACTATCATAGGACCCAGTAATCCTACACCTAGGCATATACTCTGAGAAAACAACAATTCAAAAAGATATATGTGCTCCAGTATTCACTGTAGCACTACTAAAAATAGCCTAAATGTCCATGGACAGACAAATGGATAAAGAAGATGTGTACATATATAATGAAATATTACTCAAACACAAAAAGGAACAAGATTGGGTCATTTGTAACAATGTAGATGAACCTAGAGTCTGTCATATAAAGTAAGTCAGAAAAATATATTAATGTATATATATGGAATCTAGAAAAACAGTACTGGTGAACCTATTTGCAGGGCAGGAATAGAGGTGCAGACATGGAGAACTGACTTGTGGACACAGTGAGGGAAGGAGAGGCCGGGACAGATTGAGAGAGTGGCACTGACCTATGCATGGCGGTGTGAAACAGACCACCACAGGGAGCTGCCCTTCACAGTGCCCTGTGACGGCCTGGAGGGGCACCCAGGAGGGAGGAGAGATGTATACACACAGCTGATTCATGCTGTTGTAGCGGAAACTAACAACGTTGTAAAGCAATTATAATCCAATTTAAAAAAATCCCTTCATGGAGCTACCGTCACTCCATGGAACGGGTCTGAGGTCACCCATAGCCTCTATAAAACTGGATTTAAATGACATTTTTCAGGCCTTATCTTTCTTGATCTTCACAGGCATTTCCTCCTCCTCCTTGAAACACTACCATCCGTTTCTTGGCTTGATATTTACAGTCTCTGATATTTACATCTGATCACTCCATCTTCTGTTTTATATTCTCCTCCCTATAACCTCTAAATAATGGATTTCCTCTAGGCTTGGGACCCAGCCCTCTTGCCCCAGAAGAACCCACCTATCCCTGGCCTCCTCTGTATGTCAGTGACCTGGGCGAGACCTCTACTCCAGAGCCTCTTACCTGCTTGACATTTTCATCTGGATGCCTCCCAGGTACCTCCTAGTGGGCACCTCTCCCCAGGGTGCCCTAGCTCCATGAATGGCAACACTCTTCCTCCAGTTGTGCAAGTTAGTAACCTGGAGGTTAACCTTAACACCTTCCCCACCTTCAGGTTCTGTCACGAAGTTTTGTTTTGTTTCCTAAATATCCCCAGCATGGCTCCCTGGAACCTCTCCACATGTTCCCACCACCATCCTGATCTGAGTACCTATCACCTCTTCTCTGCCCCACTGTGCTGTCCTGCTAACTGTCCCTTAACATGGCCTCTGGCCTTTCCCAGTCCACTTTCCTACAGGAGCCAGGGTGGTTTTTTTGTTTTTGTTTTTCAATCAGTGTGGCTCTGAGCACATCTCTCTTTGCTTGAAACCCTTCAGTGACTTTCTACTGCTTTTAGGATAAACACCAAAAATATCCAACAGGACCCATAGATCTTTCAGGGTCTAGTCTCCACCCTATCATCTCCACCTCCTGTGGCCCTCCTTCCACACTGTTCAAAGGTACCGCGTTCCTTCGTGCCTCAGAACTTTTGCACATGATGTTCTCCTCCCTAGAACACTTTCTTCCCACCTCAGCTGATGACTTCCTATTCATCCTTCATGGCTTAGTTTAAATGCCACTTCCTTCAGGAGACCTTCCCTGAAACCTCCTTTATAATCAGGTCCCTGTCTCAGCTTTCCCCTCTCCAGCACTCATCATGATTGTCATTAAATAATTACTTGAATAATTTTTTCCTTTACTATGTCTTCCTCACTAGATGTAAACCCATGAGAGCAGCTCCATCTTGCTCACCACTGGATTCTCGGAATCAGCACAGCCCCTGGCACTCATTCGTTATTCAACAAATTAAGATGCCATGCTTTCCCTGGGGACTCTGCAGTGACCCTGACACAGACCCTACCCTCAGGGAGCTCACAGTCGGAGGAGACAGCCTCACAGAAAGCTCTTACAGCAGAGTGTGGTTAAGTGCTATAATTTATGACACCGCGTCATTGAATACTGCTAATTTCTGTCTTTGAAGGCATAACTCACGGAGGGACTTCATATCTCAAGTTCTGTTTGAACAGGGATGAGGCAGACATAACTGTCATTACAGATAAAGAGTCTGAGGAGATGGGCCAAGGTGGGTAACCCTGGGCAGAGCCTGACCCCAGCCCTGGCGGCCCATGGAGTGAGACTTCCTCCTTGTCCTCTTTTCTAATCCTTCCTGACACCAATGCCTCATTCAGGTTCTACACAGCATGCCTTAAAGGCTGATACTGAGTCCTATACAAATAGTTCTTTGTGTAGGAACAATGGTCTTTGGTAGGCCACTTCAAGCTAGTCAGAATTAAAGCAGCTGCATGTCCTTAAACCAGTCACTGAGCAGAGTGGAGGCCAGCTGTGGGCCACAGGCTGTCCTTCAGCCTGGTCTCCTGTCCTCTTCCCACCTCTATCTGCTGTCTTCAAACAACAGAGTCAGCAGCAAATGGGGTGCTTCCAGGAAAGGATTCCTGGCTGAGTAGGCTTGGCTTTGGAGACGACTTGCCACAGCCCCTCCATCAATCTGTTTGGAGCCTGGGCTCTCTTCTCAAGCATAATGTTTTCAAATGTTTTTTTGGCTTTGCCTCCAAATAAGAACATTTTACATTGTGAACCAGCATCTATGCTGGTACACATCTATACATACACACCCACATCTGAAATTAATTATGAAATATCTCAGTGTGCACACAGCATTCTGGTGTTCTACTCCATTTCATTCTTTAAATAATGCTAGTTACAACCTACCAAACCAATTTATGATCCTCTAAGGAGTTCTAAAGTGAAGTTTAAAAAACACCGTGCTAGCAGCCAAGGTCAGGGAGAAAGCTGTACCTTGACTTATATTTTTTGGGCTATGAAATTCTTCTCCCCAGTATGAAGAAAGCACTATAGTTAATGAGTAACTAGTCCCTGCACTAGGGTTTGGATCAGGGCAAGGCTGCTCCATGGACCTCAGGGCCCTGGATGGAGCATGAACTCCTGTGGTCTCTGTCCTCCAAGGGAACCTGCCTCTGGCCCCTGCCAGGCTTTCCATGTTGGTCTGAGCCTCACACTCTGCTGGGCTGTCTCAGGCCAGGCCTGGGGCAGAGAACAAATTCCAGAGCGCTTGGGGGGTCTGGGTTCAAGGACACAGGGCCCCTCTGTTCTCAACTCAGTACTGAGGCCATCAGGGCCCTTTCTGTTACTAGTGGGACACACACATTCCCTCACCCCCCTGAATGTACTCCAGGCCCAGTCCTACCTGTGGGGGAAGGGGGGTTGCTGCATGTGTCCCGTGGGAAGCACAAGAAATGGAATGGGGCGCAACATTGCAGTAAGGCAGGCCATGGGCTTTCCTTCTGCTGGCATAAGCGAGTCCTCAAAGAAACAGGAAGTTGGACAAGAGTACAGTCAGCTCAAATACAGCCTGGAAGCCCAGAGAGGAAAAGAACATGCTTCAGACTCCAGGCCATCTCTCAGGGGGAATCAATTCTCTGTCTGCCCCTTTTCAATCTAGGACAGGGGGACTGCAGAAGAGACCTGACTATGAAGTCACAGCCTGGAATTTCAGCTTCTCCTGTTAGGTGTGACCTGGGTCTGGGCCTCAGTTTCTACATCTGTGAAATGGAAACAGTACTACCTATTTACAGATTGTTGGAAAGATGAGAAATAAATGCACATCGCCTTACATTGTGCATAGCACATAGTCAATGGTGCTTAGTAAATAATCACTGTTGTTACTACTACAAAAAGTGGTAGATCAGTCTTACCAAATCTCCATTATGCCAGTGTTCTTCTGTAATGCCTCTGCCAACTGGGCAATCCCCTTGGCCGTGATCTGGTTCTGGATAAGCCTGAAAGTAAAACATACCTTTTGTATCAAGTCATACTGGATGAACTCTGTCCACATCACTAGGGGGTTGGAAGGGTATGATGGAATGAGAGACAGGGTCAGGAAGACTGAATCCATTTAACTTTCAGTCTAACAAAGATTGTCTAGATCAGACTCATGAGAATAAACGACATGTTTTAAAATGTTTAACTTTTCTGATGGGCAGAAGCCTTAAATAGGCATTTCTCCAAAGAAGACATACATATGTCGCTAATTATTGGGGAGGTGAAAATCAAAACCACAATGAGGTACCACTTCATACCAGTCAGAATGGCCATCATTAAAAAGTCTAAAAATAATAAATACTGGAGGGGATTTGAAGAAAAGGGGATCCTCCTACACTGTTGGTGGGAATGAAAACTGGTGCAGCTGCTATTGAAATCCGTATGGAGGTTCCTTAAAACTAAAAAATAGAGTTGCCATAAGATGTAACAATCCCACTCCTGGGGATATATCCAGATAAAACTAATTTAAAAAGATATATGTGCTCCTATGTTGGTACAGCACTATATACACTAGCCAACACATGGAAACAACCTAAATAGCCATCAGATGATACAGAATATGTGGTATGTATATACACACACACATATATATACACTGAACTATTACTCAGCATTAAGAATATCATACTAGGCAGAGAAGGACAAGCACCATATGATAGCACTTACATGTGGAATCTGAAATATTACACAAATGAACCTATCTACAAAATAGACTGCAAAACAAATATAGACGACAAAACATATACAGAGAACAGACTTTGTGGCTGGCAATGAGGAGGAAAGGTGGGGAGGGAAGGATTGGGGATTTGGGATTCGAAGATGCAAATTATTATATACAAGATGGATAAACAACAAGGTCCTACTATATAACACAGGAAACTAGAGTCACAATTCTGTGATAAACCATAATGGAAAAGAATATGAAAAACAACATGCAGAGAGCTTCCCGGCAGTCCAGTGAGTTAAGACTTTGCCTTCCAGTGAAGGGGATGCAGGTTTGATCCCTGGTTGGGGAGCTAAAAATCCAAATGCCTTGTAGCCAAAAACCCAGAACATAAATAAGAGAAGCAATATTATAACAAATTAGTCAAGACTTAATTTTTTTAATATATAACTGAGTTACTGTGCTGTACAAAAGTTAAACATTGTATTAATATATAAATTATACATCAGTAAATTTTTTAATGTTTAACTTTTCTGTATATTTTTAGCATGCGCATAATAGATCTGTATATTCACATGTAGGTGCTTTTACTACATGAACATATATATGCATGTCTGCTTGACAATTTTCATTGTTTGGAGACAGGCAGTCTGATATCTCCTTCCAGGTGGCTGGAGAAAGGCAAGGCAGCTTTTAAAGTCAAGTATTTTTAAAGAGCTAGGCATTCTCTTTTGGGGGGAAAAGGCTTCCAAAGTGGTGCCATGTCCTATCCAACATCAGGGAGGGAGGGAGGGGGAACTATTCATGAGTCCAAGTGGAAAAGCATCCATATTGGGGCCTCTAGGAGTATACCCCATTATGTTGGGTAACAGTGACTCAATGAAACGAAGGTTTCAGATAGAGCTGAGAAGCCTGAACAATTCCTGAATTGTTCCCCTGGGAGTCTGTGCTTCTAGCCCATCCAGGAAAAAAATGCAGCCCAAGTCAATGATACGTCTTTTTTTTTTTTTTTTTAATCATCACAGGTTCACTCCTCTGCTCTGGCTTTTTGTAGATAAAGGCTGCGAATGCACTTGACCTTTAGAAGTTGTAGGCACTGATCCAAGAAGGCAGCTGCATGAGGAAGATGAAGGCCTGTATTACCATGACTGATGAGATTTCAGAAATTAAGCCAATCCCTTAGAAGGAAGCAGTATAACATGGTTAAAAGCTCTCCTCATATACAATTACACCTACTCCCCACCTTCCAGCTATAGATCCTTGAAGAAGCTCTCTGTTCTTCCGTTGTCTGACCTATAACAGGAGAATAACTGTAAGAGAACCCCACAACCTTGAGTGTGTTAGTTTCAATAGCAGGATGGGTAGGAAGTAGCTCTCAGTCTCTATCGTGGTGCCCAGTGCAAGTTCTTGTCCCCATTCCTGCCCTAGCACACAGGAATAGGCGCCATGCTGTAGCCAGGACCCAGTGATCGTTGCCACATCTCCCACAAATGGGCCCCTGGTCTTGGTGCAGAGGTAGTGACTTTCTGGTAAGCATGACCACAGTGTGACTTGGACTTTTTGCAAAAGGAACAAAAATAGAACCTGGAAGTGGGCACAGAGTTCTGCATTTAGTTAAATTCTGCTATTTCCTAAAGATCTCTTCCATGGTTGCGACCACTGGCACCACCTATGCCTTGCTGGAGGCAGGCTAAGCTGCCTGCAGCCTAGACCTGGCAAGAAGCTGGGTAGGAGGAGAGGTTAAAAAGCCTGGCAGTGCTCAGGCCCACTGGCTACCTTCACCCTGGCCAGTGTGGTCTGTGCTCGCACAAAGAGTGAAGACTCACTCTCTAGCCCTCTCCTAACTGTTCTCCCTGGAGAGGCTGGCCTGACACCTAGGGAAGGGCATGAAAGAAAGTCTATGGGTCAGAAAGAAAAGGAAAAAAAAAAAAAATGTAAAAGTAACACACTGGGTTTATACATATATAGAAACTGACATGATGATCTAAAATTCACGTGGAAATGCAAGGGACCCAGAATAGTCAAAACAATATTAAGAAGGACAAAGTTGGAAACACACACTTCCTGGTTTCAAAAACTTATTACAAAGTTACAACAAGCAGGACAGTATGGTCCTGGCATAAGGATACATATGGTTCAACCAGAATAGAAAGTCCAGAAATAAACTCACACATTTATGGTCAACTGATTTGACAAAAGTGTCAGGGCCATTCAAAAGGGAAGAGTCTTCAGCACGTGGTGCTGGCACAACTGATTATCTAGATGCAATAAAATAAAGCTGGACCCCAAATCTCATACCATACACAGAAATGAACTCCAAGTGGATCAAGGACCTAAATGTAGGAGCAAAACTGTAACACTTAGAAGAAATCTTTGTGACCTTGGATTAGGCAATGATTTCTTAGTAAGACACCTACAGCACAAGCAACTAAAGAAAAAATAAGTTGGACTTCATCAAAATTAAAACTTTGGTGCTTCAAAGGTCCCTGAAGAAACTGAAAAGAAATATCTGCAAAATTGAAAAACTCTACAGAAAGGGAGGAAATATTTGCAAATCATCTATCTAGTAAATGTCTCGCACCTAGAATATTTAAAGAATCCTAACAACTCAGTGGAGAAGGCAATGGCACCCGACTCCAGTACTCTTGCCTGGAAAATCTCACGGATGGAGGAGCCTGGAAGGCTTCAGTCCTGGGGTCGTGAAGAGTTGACACGACTGAGCAACTTCACTTTCACTTTTCACTTTCATGCATTGGAGAAGGAAATGGCAGCCCACTCCAGTGTCCTTGCCTGGAGAATCCCAGGGACGGGGGAGCCTGGTGGGCTGCCATCTATGGGGTCGAACAGAGTTGGACACGACTGAAGCGACTTAGCAGCACCAGCAGCAGCAGCAACAACTCAGCAATTAGAAGGTACATAACCCAACTTAGGGCTTCCCAGGCGGCACTAGTGGTAAAGAACCCAGCTGCCAATGCAGGAGACGGAAGAGACAAGGAGTTTGATCCCTCGGTGGGGAAGATTCCCTGGAGGAGGACTCAGCAACCCATTCCAGTATTCTTGTCTGGAGAATCCCCATCAACAGAGGAGCCTGGTGGGCTACAGCAAAGAGTCGACACGACTGAACCAACTTACCACAGCACAACCCAATTTGCAAATGAACAAAGAATGTGGAGCCAGTTCTCCAAAGAAGATACACAAATGGCCAGCATGCATATAAAAAGATATCCAACATTGTCAGTGTCAGGGAAACGCAAGTCAAAACCACGATGAGACAGCACTTCATATCCCCTAGGATAGTATGACCCCAGAAGACCCGTGTTGGTGAGGACGTGGAGAAATGGTGACCCGCATACATGACTGGTGAGAATGTAAATAGCATCATCACTTTGGAAAACAGTTTATCAGTTAACAAAGTAACCATATAACCCTGAAATTCTATTCCTAAGTATATACCCGAAAGAAAACATGTGGTTACACAAACATGCACGTCACAGTAGCATTATTCATAACAGTCATAAAGTGGAAACAATCCAAACGTCCACCAACTGATGAATGGACAAACAAAACGTGGACTATCCATACAACGGAATATTCAGCCATAAAAAGCAATGGAGTACCGATACATGCCACAGTGTGGATGAAGCTTGAAAACTTATGCTACTGAAATAATACAGAAACAAAAGGCCCCATGTTATATGACTGCATCTCTATGAAATGCCCAGAAAAGGCAAATCCACAGAGACTGAAAATACAATTAGTAGATGCTAAATCCCACAGACAGAGGAGCCTGTTGGGGTACAATGGTTCATTGTGTCACAAAGTCGGATACGACTGAGGTGACTTAGCACGCGTGCAGGAACCAAGAGAGAAGGATGGGGGGTGATTGCTTAATGCATACAGGTTTTGGGGGAATAGGGGAGGTGGTTAGGTAAAATGTTCCAGAGTTAGAAGTGTTGGCTGCACAACCTATAAATATGCTAAAAATCACTGAATTGTATACTTCAAAAGAGTGACTTTTATGGTATGTTAATTTTATGTCAAAGTTTTTTTTTTTTTTTTTTTTAAAGCACAGTGTTGAAATCTGAATTACCATAAATGTTTCAATGTCTGGTTGACTTTCAACATCTCTGCAAAGCTCTCTGCCACTTCATCATCAAGTTCATTTTTGGTGAGCCTGTAAGAAAAAGGAAGAGTGGACTCAGGGCAGTCAGTCCTACCTGATACCCTTTCTTCATTGTGTTCCTGGCCCAGGCATCTCCAGCTTATGCTGCTAATCACTTGCTGAGAACTCAGCAAACAGCCAGGCTCCAAACCCAGCCTCTAAGCCCCAAAGACAATAAATGGAGGTTAATTTCTAGTGCAAATCCTTCACCCAAGCTCCTACTTCTTAGCTCTCCTGTTGTCAGGGAGCCCATACTTCCCTCCATCCTTGCTAAGCTCTTGGATTTCACAGAAGACAGGGGCCCACAGAAAGCAAGGGACCAATGCTTGCTTCTCTGGTCTCCTGCACCTTTAAGATCCCTTGAACACCACAGACAATCTGTTACTAAATTCAGTCTGATGAAGACCTAGAAAAGCCTGACAAATGCATGTTAAACCGTGATCATCACTTTGCCAGTTATGAAGGACCCAAGTTCTGTGACTGAAAGTTCCAGTAGTCTCTCAGTTGTTCATAAAAGCAGAAAGTGACCTGGGTAAAGCACAGAGGGCAAGACACTTCTGGTTGTAAAGAGGATTAAACCTTGTTGTGCCAGTGGATGAAAGAATAAATAAAGGAAGGAAAACAAAACAGAAAAAAAAATTAAAAATCATTCCTTGAAGGGCAATTTGGTAGTGTCTATCCAAATTTTTTGCATTCCAGTCCCCTATAATGAAAAGGACATCTTTTTTGGGTGTTAGTTCTAAAAGGTCTTGGAGGTCTTCATAGAACCGTTCAGCTTCAGCTTCTTCAGTGTTACTGGCTGGGGCATAGACTTGGATTACTGTGATATTGAATGGTTTGGCTTGGAAATGAACAGAGATCATTCTGTCATTTTTGAGATTGCATCCAAGGAAAGACTATAGATCTCTTCAAGAAAATTAGAGATACCAAGGGAACATTTCATGCAGAAGATGGGCTCAATAAAGGACAGAAATGGTATGGACCTAACAGAAGCAGAAGATATTGAGAAGAGGTGGCAAGAATACACAGAAGAACTGTACAAAAAAGATCTTCATGACCCAGATAATCACGATGGTGTGATCACTCACCTAGAGTCAGACATCCTGGAATGTGAA
>SJXQ01004004.1:129829-152045 GCA_006408695.1 Aepyceros melampus
CAACAGAGGATGAGATGGCTGGATGGCATCACTGACTCGATGGACGTGAGTCTGGGTGAACTCCAGGAGTTGGTGATGGACAGGGAGGCCTGGTGTGCTACAGTTCATGGGGTTGCAAAGAGTCAGACATGACTGAGCGACTTAACTGAACTGGTCCAAATTTTAAATGTGTTTCACTTTGGACCAATAATTAGACTTCTATAAATTGACCTTATGGTGTGCAAAGACATCACACACAGGTTTCTATAGATGCAGTATTGACTGCAGTCTTTTTTGGTCATAATGTAAGATGTGAACAAATTTCAGTATCAATAGAGGCAACTGGAAAAATAAGTTGTGAGTGTGCAGCCTTTAGAGAGACTGAGGTAAGAGGAAGAAAGAGGCTGAAAAGCATAGCACTTAAGACACTGAGTCAGATAGGCCAGCTGGGAATCGCTTACTAGCAGGGTGACCACAGCAGGTGGTTCAACTTCTCTAGGGCTGAGTTTTCCCATCAGTAAGTGTTAACAGTAATGGTACAACCCTCCTTGCATGGTTGCGAGAATGAGTTACTGTACGAAAAAGACTGAGAACAATGCATGATGTATTTATGGTCAGTACTCAAGAGATTCTGGGGATTGACATTATTATCCACCTAGAGCTGTGAGTCTCAACTGGGGTGAGTTTCCATCCAGAGACACTCGCCAATGTCTGGAGACAATTTTGATTGTCACAGTTAGGGGTCTCTACAGAGTATCTAATGGGCAAAGAGCAGGGATTCTGTTGAATATCTACAATGCACAGGACAGCCTCTCAACAAAAAGAAATATCTGGACCAAAATGTCAAAACAGTGTTGAGACTGAGAAACCCTGACATAAAAGGACACATAAAATACATACAATATATGGCTGAGATGTTTTTTAAGCCGCTTGCTAAATTCTATTTTGTAAGAAAAGGGATATTTATTTGAATATACATTCAAATGCTAGAAATAGAAGATTATATTTAGGAAACATGAAAGAGGAGGTACTTTCACTTCCTACTTTCCAGTCTTCAGTGTCATATGTTTTTTCTCAAAAAGTATGTTTTTAACTTTTCAAAATCTTTTAAGAGATTTTTTGAAGAGAAAAGGGAAATGAGCTTACTGGGCAGCAGGTCTAGTGTCAGAATTCTCACAATGACGACATTTACATTAACTGAATTAGCCAGTATCTCATGAGGAGGATATGGAGACATGTAACATAACTTCCTCACCTGGAAGCAATTTATGATACAGGCAAGTAAGTAAAATACAGTAAAATAAAAATATGGTAAATGGCCAAAAAAAAGAGAACAACAACAACAAAAAAGGAGCACTTTCAGAAGGTAACTTAATTAATTAGTGGCCCTGGAATGCAGAGAGGAGTGAGGACAGGTGAGCGGGAGCATGAAGGTCAACTCCTGATGTGACTAGCTGGGGAAGCAGGAGGCTGCATGGGAGAAAGGCAGTGTAAGAGGAAGAAGGGAGAATAGTGAAACAAGTACGCGAAAGTTGGACCCTTCAAGGCATCTCTGGGGGTGTTCCAGAGATATCCTGACAGAATGGCTAGCCTTCTGATTACCCGAGGCCTGCAATGGCCAAGAAAGCTAAGGTCTCAAATTCAGGCTCCTAAGGCCCATTCCACCCATTCTGTACTTGTCTGGGTTCTGGGAATGACTATCATCTTCTCCAGGAGGAAATTAAATTATAAACCTTCCTTTGAGGAAAGGCATAGAGCCTTTTCAATTTTAGGCTTCCTTGGTGACTCAGATGGTAAAGAATCTGCCTGCAATGTGGGTTTGATCCTAGGTTGGGAAGATCCCTGGGGGAGGGCATGGCAACCCACTCCAGTATTCTTGCCTGGAAAATACCATAGACAGAGGAGCCTGGTGGACTACAGCCCACGGGGTCGCAAGGAGCTGGACATGACTGAGCGACTAAGCACAGCACAGAGCCTTCTCAATTCAGAGGCAGCCTTTCAGTTAAGATTCTAGGCTGTGCACAGTCTTTGGAAAAATCCCCAATACCCAACCTTTCAAAATGACTCTGGTTATTACCAGAATATTCTCAGAGATGCATTCTGCTGCAGGGCCCATGCGAGGCTCTTTCCTCCTTCTGTAGAGATGCCGTTGAATGCAAGACTAGGAATGAAAAACATTTGGAGAAGGTTATTAAAAACATGTCTACATTTGCCTTTGGCCTGGTAGCTCAATGGTAAAGAATTTGCCTGAAACGTGGGAGAACCAGGTTCGATACCTGGGTGGAGAATATCCCCTGGAGGAAGGCATGGCAACCCACTCCGATTTTCTTGCCTGGAGAATTCCATGGACAGAGGAGCCTGGCAGGCTACAGTCCATGGGGTCACAAAGAGTCAGACACAACTGAGAGACTAACACACTCAGCAACTAAAGCAGCTGGAAAGACTTGCCAGGAGGTGGCCCCTGCCTGGGCTGACTCAAAGCAAGAAGCAGAAGTGCTCAGCTGTGCCAGCAGCCGCTTGAGTTTGTTGCTTCAGAGCCCAGGTTCAGACCGTGAGGACGGGCCAGAAGGGAAATGAAACATGGGCCATATCTGGCCACAGTGCCCACAAGCGGGCTGAAGAGGCTTGGCCAGCTCTGCTGTGGATGCTGACACCTTACAGGCACACATCAGTGAGGCCTAGGGAAATCTCTGTTCTCATAAGGAAGGAACTCTGCTACTGCCCCTACCACAGGAGACTCTCTGTAAGTGACAGCAAGAACACAGGCAACCAAGAGACACCCAGGTCTCAGGGATTCAGCCGTAGGTCTAAAGGAGGGCCGGGAAGGACCAAGTCTGTTGACAGAGATGAAAGGTTCCCTCTGTCCCAGCACCATCCTGAGAATGAAGAAGGGGCAGAAATAAGCTGCCCAGTGTCCCTTTCAGTTTTATTTGGACTGAAGAATTCCTCCCCAACCCTCAAGGGGCACATGCAGACTGCCAAGGGGCTGGCAGTGTCCCATGTCTGATATGATGGGTGTGTGCACATGTCACATTACGGAGCTGAAAACTTCACTGTGATACATCTTTACTGTATGCCTATCTTCTATGTCAATAAAAATGTTCTTAAAAAGACAAGGTAAAACCACACACACAAATACCTTCCCTGTTAGGAATGCCAGCCACCCTCTTCCCCTTGGTTCCTCCCCTGGTGAAACAAGAGCAGCACCAAGTGATGAGGTTGGGCCTAAGGACACCAGGTCTCAGAAAGCAGCAGTTACCTCAGGTTGGTCAAGCTGGGGTGGTTCCTCAGAGCCTCTGCGAAGGCCTTTGCTCCTTCATCACCGATTTGATTGCCCCACATCCTGAGGGCAGAGGCGAGACAGTAAAAGTTACTTCATGCTCATCCCCTTATTTTCTGCTCGTGGCCACAGGAGATGGCGTGTAATCTCAACAGGCAGATGTCTCTGCTCCATCTCTGGGGCTGTGGCCTGGAGATGAATCCCTCCACCAGCCGCTTAGTGAGCTGCTCTGGAGGAACAGAACCAGTAGAAGCCTTGGGAACGTAAGTCAGACACAATTAGAAACCAAGTCTGTCCCGAGTTTTTGGAGAGTTGTCAGTCAGAGCCTAAGCTCACGACCGTCCCTGAAATGTCACCCACAGGATATATAGGTTGACAAGAGCTTGAAAGGAAGGCCTGGGAAGGGGGGTGTCAGGTCCCAATATCCATTTGACCCTGAGCAGGGGTGACACATGTTCCTGAAAGCACAGTCTTGCATAAAGCAAATATCAAGAAACACACTGAGAAACTTAATCAGCAATTTTCCTGGTATGTAAAGAGGACATGACCAAACCATGCTGTTGTAGTTTGAGTCGGGGGTTGCAATGACAGATTGTTGTAGTTTAGTGGGGAGTTGCCATGACAAACTGTATTCCCTTCCCCACAGCAGAAAACCTTAAGAGGACCTGGCTAAATCAAGGGTCTCTATGGTAAGACACTGGGTTCCCAACCTGGCCCTGCCCCCACCACCTATGCGTGCACGGGTGCTGTGTAGCCGCTTACGTCTTAGTCCCCTCGTCTGAAAGCAGGAATAAGAAGCGCATTTCCTCACAGAGCTGTGAGGGTGAAGTGAGTTAATATATGCAAAGCACTCAGGACAGTGCTGAGCGTGAGTCAGCTATTTCTAAAAGGCTGAGGGTCACTCTTTACAGAAAGCAAGTCTGCTGGGCCCACCACAACACAACCAAAGCTGCCTCAGCCACATGTTCTCACCAGGCAAGTGGCCTGATGATGTCTCTGGCAGTACGGCTTATAAAACCCCAGAATGAGAGTTTTCAGCATTTTGCATAAAAAGTGTGTGAATATAACTGCAAAGGATCAAACTTTTAATAAAGTGGAAAACTACTCACGACATGAGATTAAGTGCAGAAAGGTAGAGTAAAATTCTGTACAGATAGTTTGACATCTACAATGTTAAAAATATGTACCCAAAATAAAATATAGGAGCACCATAATATATAAGGCAAATACTAACAGCCAGAAAAGGAGAAACCAACAGTACCACAATAATGGTGAAAATCAAAGTGACTCAGTCGTGTCCAACTCTTTGCAACTCCATGGACTGTCCATGGAATTCTCTAGAGAGGGCACTCACTGCATGAGAGAGCTCAAGAAAGCTTAACTGACATCTAGGGTGGATAACAATTGTTTTTTGAGAAGATGATCTCTATTATACTTTTCATATTTTCCATAGTTTACAAATAAAATTATCTGTGTTTCTTTTAAAATCAGGGGAAAATTGTAACTACGAAAAGCTTTAAATAGTCTCCTGAATCAAAACCACAATGAGGTATCACCTCACACCCATATGAATGGTTACTATCAAAACACCAGGAAATAACAAGTGTTGGTGAGGATGTGGAGAAATGGAACCCTTATACACTATTAGAAATGTAAAATGCTACAGGTGCTGTAGAAAGCAATATGGTGGTTCCTTAGAAAAGTAAAAATAGAATTGTCATGTGGTCTAGCAGTTCCACTTCTGGATATATACACAGAAGAATTGAAATCAGGGCTTCAAAGAGATATATGTACATGTCAATAGCAGCATTATTCAAAAGAACTAAAAGGTAGAAATAACCCAAGTGTCCACTGACAGATTAATGGATACACAAAATGTGGTATGTGCATAGAAATGGAGTATTCATACCGACTTAAAAAAGAAGTAAAGTCTGATACATGCTATAACATGGATAAACCTTGAGAACCTAATGCTAAGTAAAAGAAGCCAGTCCCAAAAGGACAGCTACTGTATGAGTCCACTTACATGACCACCTACAGTAGCTGAATGCACAGGGACGGACAGTAGAAAGGTGGTTGCCAAGGGCTGAGGGGCGGGGAGAATGGGGAATTATTGTTTCACGGGCATAGGGCTTCCGTTTTACACGATAAAGAGAGTTCTGGAAATGGATAATGATGATGGCTGCATGCCTATATGAATATAGTTAATTTTAAGTGTATCAAACTGTACACTTAAAATGGTTAAGATGGCAAATTTATTGTTACATGTATTTTCAATAAAAAATTGAATTGAAAAAGCCTCCAGAGAGGGGAGGCAGAGACAAGATGGTGGATTAGAAGGACCCACAAACTGGAAACTTTTATCACAGAAGTTCTCTCACAAAAGTGAAAGTTCTGAGCCCCAGATCAGGCTCCCCAGCCCAGGGTTCTGGCAACAGGAGGAGGAGGTCTCAGAGAATCTGCCTTTGAAAGCCAGTGGGGTTTGGTCACAAGAATTGCACAGAACTGGGGGAAACAGAAACTCCACTCTTGGAAGGCACATGCACCAACCCAGGGGAAAAGCAGTGACCTCATAAAAGCCTAGGCCAGACCTACCTGCTCACATTGGAGAGTCTCCTGCAAAGGCAGGGCGGCTGTGGCTTGCTGTGGGACAGACCCTGATGGTGGTAGTTCTTGGGAGTACTCACTGGCACGAGCCTTCCTGGAAGCCACCATTTTTTTCACCAAAATCTGGCCCCACAAATAGCCTGTAGGCTCTAGTGCTGGGTCACCCTGGGTCCACCAACCAACAAGGAGGGAACACAGCCCCGCAATTAGCAGACAGGCTACCTCAAGTCTTCCTGACCACACAGCTGCCCACTAAACACATCCCCGACACAGCTCTGCCTGCCGCAGGGACAAGACCCAGCTCTACCCACCAGTGGATGGGAACTAGTCTCACCCTCCAGGAAGCCTGCACAAGCCTCTCAGAGAGCTTCACCCATGAGGGGGCAGACAGCAGAAGAAAAAGGAACTATAACCCTGAAGCCTGTGGGATAGAAACTGCAGTCACAGAAAGTTAGACAAAATGAAGACTGCCACAGAACAAAGAAAAAAGAAAAGAAGGAGAGAAATGAAGACAGTCCAAGAGACCTCTGGGATAACATACAATGCAACCACCTCTGCATTGTGGGGTCCCAGAAGGAGGACAGACAGAGAAAGGACTTAAGAACACATTTGAAGAGATAATAGCTGAAAATTTCCCTAATACAGGGAAGGAAATAGTCACCCAGAGATTCTCAGCAGAATCTCTGCAGGCCAGAAGGGACTGGAATGATATATTTAAGGTGATGAGTGGGAAGAACCCACAACCGAGAATGCTCTACCCAGCAAGGCTCTCGTTCAGATTTGATGGAGAAATAAAAAGCTTTACAGACAAGCAGAAGCTAAGAGAATTCATCATCACTAAAGCAGCTCTACGACAAATGCTAAAGGAACTTCTCTAGGTGGGGGAAAAAAAAAGGCCACACTAGAAACAAGAAAATCATGAATGGAAAAGCTTACCAGTATAATCAAACATATATAGAGGTAGGATATCATCCACACACAAATATAACCTCAAAGCCAGCAACCATAAGGAGAATATAAATGCAGAATACTGGAAATACATTTGAAATTAAGAGATCAGAAATTAAAACATTCTTGCTTATATACAGACTGCTGTATCAAAACCTCATGGTAATGACAAACCAAAAATCTACAATTAATACATACACAAAAAAGAAAGAGGAATCCAAACACAACACTACACTTAGTCATCAAGTCACAAGAAAACAAAAGAGGAAGTAAAAAGACCCACAAAAACAAATTCAAAACAATTAACAAAATGGCAATTAAATATATATAGATAGATAATTACCTTAAATGTGAATGGATTAAATGCCCCAACCAAAAGACACAGACTGGCTAAATGGGGTACAAGACATACATACACACACACACAGTCAACAATGGACTGATTTTAGATCTAGGGCACATACAGACTGCAAATGAGGGGATGGAAAAAGGTAATCCATGCAAATACAAATCAAAAGAAAGCTGCAGTAGCAATACTCCTATCAGACAAAACAGACTTTAACAACGTTACAAGAAACAAAGAAGGACACTGCATAACGGTCAAGGGATCAATTCAAGAAAATATAACAACTGTAAATATATATGTACCCAAAATAAAATATAGGAGCACCATAATATATAAGGCTATATATAGCCTTATATAAATACTTATAAGCCTATATATAAATACTAACAGCCAGAAGAGGAGAAACCAACAATACCACAATAATGTTGAAGTGAAGTCGCTCAGTCATGTTCGACTCTTTGCGACCCCATGGACTGTAGCCCACCAGGCTCCTCCATCCATGGTATTCTCCAGGCAAGAATGCTGGACTGGGTTGCCATTTCCTTCTCCAGAGGATCTTCCCAACCCAGGGATCGAACCCAGGTCTTCCGCATACCCCACTTACATCAATGGACAGATCATCCAGAAAGAAAATAAGGAAACATAGGCCTTAAATGACATATTAGACCAGATGGATTTAATTTATACAGCATTCCATCCAAAAGCAGCAGGAGACACATTCTACTCAAGTTCACATGGAACATTCTCCAGGATTGATCACATGCTGGGCTATAAAGCAACCCTCAGTAAATTAAGAAAACTGAAATCGTGTCAAGCATCTTTTCAACCACAATGCTATGAGATTAGAAATCACCTAAAGAAAACAGCTGTAAAAAACACAAAATGCGGAGGCTAAACAATATGCTGGGCTTTCCAGGTGGCTCAGTGATAAAGAATCTGCCTGTCAATGCAAAAGACATGGGTTTGATCCCTGGGTTGGGAAGATCCTCTGGAGAAGTAAATGGCAACCCACTCCAGTATTCTTGCCTGTGAAATCCCATAGAGAAGCCTGGTGGGCTACAGTCCAAGGGGAAGCAAAAGAGCTGGACACAACTTAGAGACTAAACAGCAACAAACAATATGATACTAAAAAAACAATGGATCACTGAAGAAACCAAAGAAGAAATTAAAAAAATACCTAGAGACAAATGAAAACAAGAAGCACAACAATCAAAAACCTGTGGAATGCAGCAAAAGTCGTTCTAAGAAGGAAGTTTATAGCAATATGATCTTACTTCAGGAAATTAGAAAAGTCTCAAATAAACAACCTAAACTTACACCTAAAGCCATCAGAGAAAGAACAAACAAAGCCCAAAGTTAGTAGACAGGAAAAAATCACAAAGATCAGAGCAGAAATAAATGAAACAAGGACAAAATAGCAAAGGTCAATGAAACTAAAACCTAGTTCTTTGAAAAGATAAACAAAACTGATAAACCTTGAGCCAGAGTCATCAAGAAATAAAAGGAGAGGGAGGGCTGAAATCAATAAAATTAGAAATTAAAAAGAAGATACAATGAACACTACAGAAATACAAGGGATCATAAGAGACTACTACAAGCAACTATATGCCAATAAAATGGACAATCTAGAAGAAATGGACAAATTCTTAGAAAGGTACAAGCTCCCAAGACTAAACCAGGAAGAAATGGAAAAACAGACCACTTACAAGCACTGAAAAACTCTCAGCAAACAAAAGGCCAGGACCTGATAGCTTCATAGGTAAATTATACCAAACATTTAGAGAACAGTAAACACCTATCCTTCTGAAACTGTTCAAAATATTAGAGAGGAAGGAAAGCTCCCAAACTCATTCTGTGAAGCCACCATCACCTTGATACCAAAACCAGACAAAAATATCACAAAAAAGGAAAATTACAGGCCAGCAAGCACTACTGTACACCGAGCAGGTCGTATACAAACACCCACATGCATTCACCTCTACTCACCCAACTTCAAAGATGGATTTGCTGTTCTTCACAGCCAGAGCGAGACTCTTTCCTCCTTCACTTGTTATTTTGTTTTTTCCCAATCTGCAGAGAGAGTCAGACACACATCAGCTCCAGCTGTGAGGGAACTCCAGCATCAGCCACCCTCATCCTTGGCACAGAGCCCCCTGGGGCCCTCTTAGGATGGATGGTCTTTCTCCTGGGACCCACAGCAGCCTTCCCTGGGCTTCCCCTCAGGAAGGGGCCTGAAGCTTTGAGGAAAGTAAGTCAGCATTCCTCTCCAGGAGACACAATCTCTGCAGAAACTAAGGGATCCAAGGTCTCTCTCAGATTCTTTAAATGACCTCCGAGCATCACTCCTTTCCATCAGCAGACTAGATGGTTCCCACTTCAACTGTAAATGGTCAAGCGGTAGGGTCCCATCACCAGAGCAGCACCAGGGGCTCCTGCAAGCTGGTGCTCTGACATCTTTAGCAGGACATTTCCTATGACACAGCCAAGGTTCAAACTGTTGCCTGCAACTAGATGGCTGTGGCCTGAACGTTTGTCTCCTTCACCCCACCAGAATCTATATGTTGAAATCCTAACCCCTAGATGTTAGGATGCTAGGAGATGGGGCCTTTGGGAAGTGATAAGGTCATGCATCATAGCCCTCACAAATGGGATTAGTGACTTACAAGTGAAGTCCAAGAATGCTCTCTCTCCCCCTTTTCCACCACCATGTGAGGAGGCAGCAAGAAGGCACTATCTAAGAACCAGGAATCGGGCCCTCACCAGGCACCTAATCTTCTGGCACATTAATCTTAGACTCTCTAGCCCCCAGAACTGTGAGAAAGAAATCCCCAGGGTTATGCATGCATGCTAAGTTGCCTCAATTGTGTCTGTTTCTTTGAGACCCAGTGGTCTGTAGCCCACCAGGCTCCCCATCCATGAGATTCTCCAGGCAACAATACTAGAGTGGGCTGCCATGCCCTCCTGCAAGGGATCTTCCCAACCCAGGGATCGAACCTGCGTCTCTCTTGTCTCCTGCATTGGCAGGCGGGTTCTTTACCACTAGTGCCGCCTGGGAATGTTATTTTGTTACAAAAGCAAGATGGACTAAGATAATGAGAACTTCCTCAGGGAAAAAAGACCTCCAGAAAGGGTGACAGTTGTGACCTTTCTCCTGTCAGGAGTTAATGAAATCAAAATGCCACGCTCTCCCCAACAACACGGTAGGGCTTTCCCCTCAGGATCTCCCCACATCCTTCCAAACTCTGAGCCTCACCCACAGTTCACCACACAGATGTCCTGATTTGAACTATATGGCCCTGGGGCAAGCAGAAGGCAGCTCTAGGGTGACATTTATTCTTTGCGTGAACAACAATGGGTGACCAAGAGAAGCTGCTGAAGACCCCGTTGTACCCACCCTACTTACTTTAGGTGTGTGAGGCCTTTGCACTCATCCAGGATTCTGGCGATGTACCTGGCTCCAACATCGGTGATTTGGTTGTTGTATAAGCTTCAAGAGAAAGCACGGCCATGAGAATTTATGACCCCATTTTTTTTTTAAGTGAGTAAGTGCTGTCTGCTGATGTCCAGAGTCTGGGTCAAAAGGAGAAAAGGAAGGGCATGTGGAGACCAGAGTTTGGGGCTCAGGGGTCTCACAGGCCAGGGTCAAGGCCAACATTGCCACTTTCCCCAGTTTTATGACCTGGGACAATGTACCCAGCCTCTCTGTGCCTTAGTTTCTCCATCTGTAACAAGGGGTAAGACTTACAGCTCCTCACAGGATTGTTATGAGGATCATACGAGATCATTCCAAGCTCTTGCATGTACGTGTTCAATAAATGGTAGGCAGGGAGACACTTTGAGATTAAGGGATAATCTTGGGGGTAACACTTTCTGACCATTAGTCCCACCTCAGTGTCTACCTTTTAGTCAGTTTACCTCTTGATATCCACACAATAAGGTTGAAAGTGGTAAGCAGACAGGTGTCCAGTGTTCCATGGTCACCGGAACCCCGGAGCCAAAAGGCAACCTGGGATTGAGTGCTTCAGTGTCCTCATGTGATGGCTGACAAAACTGAGGCCCCAAGAAGCTGACAGGCTGGCTCCAGCTCACAGAGTCCACAGCCGCCACGGGGCTGGCCAGGCTGGCCCACGACCCCTCCTCTCAAACTCCAAGATCCCAAAGGCTCCCCAGACCCAAACTTCTTCATAACTATTTTGACAACCAGTGTGGTGCTGTTCATGGTCTTTATCTCAACTGGTTTGACTGTTTCTACATTTTGCTGCAGAAATATTAAAGTATCTGAAAATGGAGTCATGACACTGCTGGTAGTAGGAACACTGACTTCTGATTTGGGTCATGCTCCGAGGGTTCTGGACAACAGATCATGGACCCACAGGAGTGAAATCTACCACATAAACAGTATTCTCACGTTCATAAAACATATCCCCAGGTATACATCTCTCAATCAGCACCTGTAAAACTATGTGCCTATATTAGGATCCCAATTATACAAAGGGGATGAGAGGGCTGGGTTCAGTGAGATTTCCTGACTTTCTCAAAGACTGAGCTGCCGGCTGAGCCAAAAGCAGAACCCAGGATTCCTGGCTCCCAGTCCAGTGCTTTTGCTGGTGTCGGGGGCCATCAGTCTCAACCATCCAGGGATCCATAGGAAGGGCAATTTCCTGTTACTCTCTATTCTTACTACAGAGATGTCCCAGTGTTCTTGAGAAATACATACCCTAAAAATGTCAGAATTTTGTATTTGGTCAGCTCTTCATATAGCACCTTCACCCCACTGTCAGTGATCTGGTTCACACTGAGTCTGAAAGAAAAAAAACAGTAAAGAAATTTAAGAATCACAGCAGTTTCTCACTGTGAAAGAACATTAATTCCACAAGGTCTGAAGCTTATAAGTCCTGGAGTTTTCCCAGCTATAAATGCACCCAGAGAGAATGGCCAGAGTAGGCAGTCAAATGGCCCCTATAGAACCTGGTCTTCAAGGGGGCTAAGAGACACACCAGAATCAGCCCATTGACAAGGCTACAGCACAGCTCTGATTCAACACAAGGGCTACGAGGGACACCTGAACACATGTGGCCAGCACCCTCTGATACCTTGCATTTGCCAGGGGCCTCTGTGTCAATGTGACTCTCACTGTTCACAAGGGGCTATGGGATTGGACGCCTGTGGAGCTGCATTTAGTGGTTATGAGGCTGGGAGAGAGGACATTCCATCATCTCGCAAGTAGGGCCAGAGATGTTAGGGGTCCTGCAAAAGGCAGGACAGTCCCCACGTGGACTGTCCCACCCAAAATGCCAAGAGCCTTTCCATCTGGAAATGCACGTGCTACACCTGCCTTGCCACCTGAAAAGGCTAGTCAAGGGAGACAGCTCCCACACAGTTCTGTGTGGGAAGTTCAATGGCAAGGGAGAAACAGTCAAACAAGGCAGGCCTTGGCAGCCACACTCTCCCATTCCTCTTTAATGCCAGTGCTGCTTGGAGCAGGCCAAGCTTTGAGAGGGGGCAAAAAAAGAGGGCCTTGGGATGATGGATAACTCCTGGACAAGGGCCAGCTGCACACTTAAAATGCTCTTCAAAAGTGCTATACTTGCTGGATATTATGATTTGGCCAAAATGCAGAATATTTTTGTTTTACTACCAAGGAATCTCTATAACAAACAGCCCTGATCTTCTCAATCCTCCACCCCTTCATTTACTTGAGTCCGAGGGATGGAATGGAGAAAGGAGAAAAGGAAAAATAAACCCATTTGAATGCAGAGTTCCAAAGAATAGCAAGGAGAGATAAGAAAGCCTTTCTCAGTGATCAATGCAAAGAAATAGTGGAAACAACAGAATGGGAAAGACTAGAGATCTCTTCAAGAAAATTAGAGATACCAAGGGAACATTTCATGCAAAGATGGGTCAATAAAGGACAGAAATGGTATGGACCTAACAGAAGCAGAAGATATTAAGAAGAGGTGACAAGAATACACAGAAGAACTGTACAAAAAAGATCTTCAACCCAGATAATCACGATGGTATGATCATTCACCTAGAGCCAGATATCCTGGAATGTGAAGTTAAGTGGGTCTTAGAAGCATCACTACAAACAAAGCTAGTGGAGGTGATGGAATTCCAGTTGAGCTATTTCAAATCCTGAAAGATGATGCTGTGAAAGTGCTGCACTTAATATGCCAACAAATTTGGAAAACTCAGCAGTGGCCACAGGACTGGAAAAGGGCAGTTTTCATTCCAATCCCAAAGAAAGGCAATGCCAAAGAATGCTCAAACTACAGCACAATTGCACTCATCTCACACGCTAGTAAAGTAATGCTCAAAATTCTCCAAGCCAGGCTTCAGCAATATGTGAACCGTGAACTCCCTGATGTTCAAGCTGGTTTTAGGAAAGGCAGAGGAACCAGAGATCAAATTGCCAACATCTGCTGGATCATGGACAAAGCAAGAGAGTTCCAGAAAAACATCTATTTCTGCTTTATTATTATTCTGCCAAAGCCTTTGACTGTGTGGATCGCAATAAACTGGAAAATTCTGAAAGAGATGGGAATATCAGAATACTTGACCTGCCTCTTGAGAAACCTGTATGCAGCTCAGGAAGCAAGTTAGAACTGGACGTGGAAGAACAGACTGGTTCCAAATAGGTCACCTGCTTATTTAACTTATATGCAGAGTACATCATGAGAAACGCTGGGCTGGAGGAAGCACAAGCTGGAATCAAGACTGCCGGGAGAAATATCAATAACCTCAGATATGCAGATGACACCACCCTTATGGCAGAAAGCGAAGAAGAACTAAAGAGCCTCTTGATGAAAGTCCAAGAGGAGAGTGAACAAGTTGGCTTAAAGCTCAACATTCAGAAAACTAATATCATGGTATTTGGCCCCATCAATTCATGGCAAATAGATGGGGAAACAGTGGCTGACTTTTTTTTCTGGGCTCCAAAATTACCGCAGATGGTGATTGCAGCCATGAAATTAAAAGATGCTTACTCCTTGGAAGGAAAGTTATGACCAACCTAGACAGCTATTCAAAAGCAGAGACATGACTTTGCCAACAAAGGTCCGTCTAGTCAAGGCTATGGTTTTTCCAGTAGTCATGTATGGATGTGAGAGTTGGACTGTGAAGAAAGCTGAGCAGTGAAGAATGGATACTTTTGAACTGTGGTGCTAGAGAAGACTCTTGAGAGTCCCTTGGACTGCAAGGAGATCCCATGGGTCCATCCTAAAGGAGATCAGTCCTGGGTTTTCATTGGAAGGACTGATGCTGAAGCTGAAACCCCAATCCTTCAGCCACCTGATGTGAAGAGCTGACTCATTGGAAAAAACCTTGATGCTGGGAAAGACTGAAGTGAGGAGAAGTGGATGACAGAGGATGAGATGGTTGAATGGCATCACTAACTCAATGGACATGAGTTTTGTAAACTCCGGGAGTTGGTGTTGGACAGGGAGGCCTGGCGTGCTGTGGTTCATGGGGTTGCAAAGAGTTGGACACAACTGAGTGAACTGAACTGAGGGATGGAATAAAGCTCAGAAATGGAGAAGTGTCAGGTACAAGGTGAGGGTCAGGATTGGGTGAGATAACAGACCAGAGTTCCGCAATTTTTTTTCTATAAAGGGTCAGATAGAAAATTTTTAGGCTCTGAGAGCCATCTGATCTCTATTGTAACCACTCAGCTTTGCAGAATGAAGCAGTCAATATGTAAATAAATGAGTGTGACTCTGTTCCAGTAAGACTTTATCTAAAACCCAAGCCTTGGGCCAAACTGAGCCACAAGCTGTAATTAACAAGAGGCTAAAGCGGTAAAAACTTGATTTTTAGGCCTATCAGAATGATCATATCAGACACTCTGGATCCTTCCCACTCATGTTACTCACCTTGGTGATGGGGCACAGTGTGTACAAACACTGCAGAACTATCCCAGAGCCCACTAGTCACTCCCAATATTCATCTTACTCAGAAACAAAATCTCCCATTTTTTAGCTGGGCACATATGATTAACTTCTGCCCAGTGAAATCTAAGCAGAATTCTCATTAGCAGTGGCTGAGAAGTTTTCTTAAAAGAATGGGATGTGTCCTAAACTATTAAAAATATGCCCCTATGTTCAGAGCAGCACTATTCACAATAGTCAAGACTTGGAAACAACCTGAATGTCCATCAACCCATAAGTGAATAAAGAAGATGTGGCACATATACAATGGAATGCTACTTAGCCATGAAAAAGAATGAAATAATGCCACCTGCAGCAACATGTGCAACTAGAGATTATCACACTAAATGAAGTGTCAGAAAGAGACAAACACCATATGATATCATTTATGTGTGGCATCTAAAATATGACAGAAGTGAATTTATCTGTGAAACAGACTCCCAGACATAGGGAAGAGACTTATGGTTGCCAAGGGGAAGGGTAGGATGGGGTACAGATGGATTGGGAATTTGGGATTAGCAGATACCACTTTATATTAATACACATAATGGATAAACAACAAGGTTCTATTCTATAGCACAGGAACCATATTCAATATCTTGTGATAAGCCATAATGGAAAAAAGAATATGAAAAAAATATGTAACTGAATCACTTTGAATCAATGAATCACTTTGCTATAGAACAGAAATGCATACAGCATTGTAAATCAGCTATACTTCAATAAAATAAATTTACCAAAAGAAGAATGGGATTTGTCCTTTGCCTTTTGTTCCTCTTGGTGACTAGACTGTCAACTGAATGGCTGGAGCTTAAGCAGCCATTTTGGGCCAGGACTTGGCAGTCAGATGGGGAGGACAACAGAGCAGTAAGGCAAAAGACAGCCAAGGCTGGTGGTCATGGAGACATCAGAGAAGCGCTCAACTGCCCTCCTTTAAACTTTTTCATGAGAAACAAATAAGCTTATAACTTATCTAAGCCATCAATATCTTGGTTGTGCTTGGTGCTCAGTCATGCTTGACTCTCTGCAGGCCCAAGGACTGAGTCCACCAGACTCCTCCATCCATGGGATTTTCCAGGCATGAATACTGGAGTGGATTGCCATTTCCTACTCCAGGGGATCTTCCCCACTAAGGGATGGAAACTGCGTCTGCTGAGTGCAGAAGAATTGATGCTTTTGAACTGTGGTGTTGGAGAAGACTCTTAGAGTCCCTTGGACTGCAAGGAGATCCAACCAGTCCATTCTGAGGGAGATCAGCCCTGAGATTTCTTTGGAAGGAATGATGCTAAAGCTGAAACTCTAGTACTTTGGCCACCTGATGCAAGGAGTTGACTCATTGGAAAAGACCCTGATGCTGGGAGGGATTGGGGGCAGGAGGAGAAAGGGATGACCGAGGATGAGATGGCTGGATGGCATCATGGACTCAATGGACGTGAGTCTGAGTGAACTCCAGGAGTTGGTGATGGACAGGGAGGCCTGGCATATTGCGATTCACGGGGTCGCAGAGAGTCAGACACGACTGCGCGACTGAACTGAACTGTGTCCCCTGCATTGACAGGTACATTCTTCACCACTAGCACCACCTGGAAAGTCCACCAGCATTGTGAGTTTTCTCTCTCAGCCAGAACTAATCCTCACTGATACCCTCAGGGAGCTCAAAGTGCTTCCTTTCTTCCTGTTTTGTCTTTTGCTGTCTGGAGGCAAACTACGGTACCATCAGACTGGTGCAGCATTTCCACCTTATGAAATGGGCACAGGGAGGCACTGAGTGTGGCATTGCCTGAGGCTGCATACAGAGAGTTGCTGGCTGAGAGCTCGCAGAACAGATTCCAGACTTCCTAATTCCCAGGCCAGCACAGGCTTGGGCTCCCGACATCCACCCATCCCTGTACAGTGTACACTCTGGTGCTGGTCTAACTGGTACCTGGAATCAGTTCCAAATCCCTTCTGCTCTTCAGGAATGCATGAGCCAAGTAGTAGAGAATTGAAACCCCTCGTAGAGATTTACAAGGCGTATTTAACACAAGATGCTTATAGAAGAAAGAAGACTGACTGGCTTTTCTTCCTCTAAACCATCAAACAGGAAACTAAGAGTCAGCATTCTTTACTGAGATCCTTTGCTGCTCAGGGCTGCCAGTTTTTTTTTGGTAGAAATTAACGCTAATAAGCACAAAGTCTTCTTTTGCCTTTATAACTTTTTTCACGTGTCAGAAACTTTTCACGGGTTATCTCTGAGCCTCACATAAATCTGAAAAGGTAGGTTCTTTATGATTCTGGCTCTACCATGGCCCACATGTGTGACCTTGAGCAACTTTTCTGTGCCTCTGCTTCCTCATTTGCCAAAATAGAGATCTGGTGTGCTGCAGTCCATGGGGTTGCAGAGTTGGACACAACTGAGCGACTGAACAACTCTTACAGAGATGTTAAGAGGATTTAAGCCAGGTAATATTTGTAAAGCCCTTTATTCATTCTCAATAAATGCTGATTGTTATTACTGTAATTGTTAGGATATAAGAAACTCCTTTTTCTGAATGAGGACACTGAAACCTCAAAGAAGTTAAGCAACTTGCTCAAGGACACCTAGTTAGGGCCGATTCACATCCATCTAACTTGGAAGCTTTGATCGTTATCTTCTGCCACCCCGAGACAGAGTGGGCTTCCCTTGTGGCTTAGTTGGTAAAGAATCCGCCTGCAACGCAGGAAACTTAGGTTCATTCCCTGGGTTGGGGAGATGCCCTGGAGAAGGGAAAGGCTACCCACTCCAGTATTCTGGCCTGGAGAATTCTATGGACAGTATAGTCCATGGCGTCCCAAAGAACTGGACAGGACTGAACGACTTTCACCCTGAGACAGATGCTCCCAGATCCGTGGTCATGAGTCCCGGGATAACCCAGGAAACCTAGCTCCAGGATCCCAGTCCTTGGGTCTGTCCCCTAAGCCCCAGCCCTGCCAGCCGCTCCCTGAACCGGTGGCTTCACCTGATGACAGTGAGGCGGCGGAAGCATGGTTGCAGCTCACGCACGCCAAAGTCGTTGAGGTTGTTGTTGTCCAGGTCGAGCGCCAGCCGCTTGCGCAAGTGATGCAGGCAAAGGAGAGGGCACTGCAGTCAGCCGAGCAGGCGTTGCAGAAGGTCAGTTTGAGGTAGTTGGCACAGATGCCCCTGGCCGCCAGCTGCCCCACCTTCTCACTCTGTGTCTCGTAGATGCAGCGCAACATCCAGATGAAGGTAGGCAGGGCCTGCACCTGGCTGAAGCCCCCAGACTGAACCCGGGGCAGGCTCTTCAGGTGGGAGCGCAGGCTGGCAAACAGGTGAGTCCACAGGGCCTTGCGCTTTCGCCGCAGGGCAGCTGTGGGTACCAGGTGCCGCAGGAGTTTCTGTTTGCCTTTGGACAACAGCCCACACAGGAAGAGGTTGGTGAAATGAAAATGATCCTTGTTCTTGAAAGGGTCTTCCCCATGCAGGCCATGGCCTCCCAGACACTGGACAGGGAGAAAAGGAGGAAAGCAGGTCGATGTGGCCACAGCCTCCTCGGGAGGAGTCCACTCCTGGAAGAACCTGAGCAGCTCCCTAGTGCCCACCTTGTCGTCCACTACTAGAAAGAGGGCCGCAAAGAAGGCCTGGAGGGTTAGGTGGAAGAACTCATAGGACTGCTGTTCCTCTCCGAGGCCCAGCTCTGGCACGGTCCGAAGGAAGCCCAGCTGCAGGTCCCCCTCCCGCACCTCCGACGCCTGTACCTCGTCCTGGTTGAAGACAAAGAGGCTCTTCTCCATGCCCCTGTGAGCCAACTGGCCCAGCAAGCACAGGGTGTCCCGGCCAGCGCGGAAGGTCTCCGTCTGGCTCCGCGTGTTCTGCTGCACCAGGCTGGTGGGCTGCGTCCTGTTCAGGTGGACCTCGGTGACCAACAGGAAGATGTCAGTCAGCGTCACCGTGAGATCAGGCAGCTGCGGGGAGCTCTCAAAGGCGTCGTGGAAGTGCTGGAAGCACCGGAAGATGATCCAGCAGAAGAGGGGCACGGCGCACAGGCTGCAGAGGTTGGGGTTGGCCTCCAGTTGATCCAGCAGGCGCTGGCGCACGGCGCGCTCCGGGAACATTCTCCCGGTGTAGGCGGCAGGTGGCTGGGGGAGAAGCCGCGCAGCAGCGCCTTCTTCCAGAGGAGATGTCGCGGGACCTCGACGCCCGTGCGGGCTGTGAGCAGCTTGCGCGCCCCTTTCAGCAGCTTCCCACTGAGCAGACTGGCCAGCAGGGCCAGTGGGTGGGCGGGCTCCCAAGGGGAGGAGGTGTCGGGCTCGCTGCTCAGGTCGAAGTCTGAGTGCAGCTCGTCCAAGCCGTCGAAGGTGAAGAGGGCTGTGTGGGGAAAGCGCAGCAGGAAGGCGAAAACCTCCCCAGGGTCCTGCTCTGGGTAGCAGTAATGCTTGAAGAGCAGGTCCTGCAGACACAGTGCCGCGCTCTTCTTGAAGCAGCTGAGGGTGCGGCAGCGGAAGTGGAAGAAGAACTTGATCCCTGGGTCCAGTTGGCCCGCTGCCCAGAGGCTCTGCAGCCGCTGCAGCAGCATGGACTTGCCCATGCCTGCATCGCCAAACACGAAGATGATCTCACCCTGCTCGTTGAGGACACCTGTGGTTGCGTCCAGGAGGCAGGCCAGGCTGTCCAGGCTGCCCAGGCTCTCGTTGCTGAAGTTGACCAGCTCCACCACCGTGTCCGTGTACATTTGCTCCAACAGCAGCTCCTCCTTCTGAGCATAGCACAGAATGAACTTGGAGTCCTGGCCCAGTTGCTGCTGCAGCTTCTGGCTGTATCTGCTCACTGCAGAGAGAGCCGGTGGGTGAGAGGTGGAAGAAGGTTGAGAAAGAGACACAGGTGGAAAGGGTATCCAATAGGGAGGTTTCAGGTGAAGAAACAAGTACACAGACAGACAAACTCACAGCCTGAACACTGAGTCCAGGTGCAAGGACTCCTCAAATACAAAGAGCTAGCATTCCAGAATCCCCTGGTCCTCTGGCCTCCACCCCTCTGCCTGACCTCAAATTTAGCCAGCCAGCAGGGACAGAACCCAACTGGGATCAGTGTCTGAATCAGGCTCCCTACTCCTCTGCACAAGTCGTCATTAAACACCAGCTAAAAGCTGAAGCCCTTCAAAATAGAGGGCTAGGCTACGTGGCTCTGCTGCTCCAGCCCACCTCAAACAGCTCAGGCCAGTCTGCACCGAAACTTGTACTGTGAGGAAGAAACTTGTCCCCAAACTTCTTGTGCTTATTACACTGCTCTTAAATAGTCTCATAAAACCCAGTGTCAAACTTTTTGTGATAATATGTTTGATATTAATATGGACTACAAAGGGGCTATGCCTCACTGTAACTGAGTAAATAAAGGACTCCACAGAGCACAGCAGTCCTGGTCCCAGAGCTGAGGCCTGGGGAGTCACTGATGCTTGGCACATGCCCTAGGGGGAGCCCTGGGATTGCCCATAGGCGGGTACATGGTTTAACATGAGGACATGGGTGCCACTCTGCAGAACCAAACTACAAAATGGCCTTACTCCAGGCAAAAATAAAGGGTATTCCATAAATCCCTTTAAAATACTTTTGGGGTTTTCATGATAATAAAAATTGGACATATGTGCATATTTCCAGATTCATCTACAACCCTCTCCTATCAACTTGGTTCTCTGCTTAACATTTGTGAAGTAAATTCTATTCTTCTAGGTTTTAGTAAGGAAAAATGCACAGACTATAAATTCACCTATTTTACAACAGGTTTACAATTATTTTTAGTAAATTTTCAGATTTACGCAAACATTGCTATAATCCAGGGGTACAATATCCATCATAAGTGCATTTGCCGACTATCTCTGTCTCACCTTGGCCCTGGGAAACTGTTGGTCTGCTTTCTGTTTCCATGAATTTGCCCTTTCTGGACATTTCCTATAAATGGATTCATACAATATGCAGCCTTTTGCATCTGGCTTCTTATAGAGTGAATTATACTTTAAAATCTGTTACAGTAGCTAGGTAAAGGGCCCAATGGAGAAAAGTCCTTTTAGAAAACTCTTCATCAAAGGAATATTTTCCTTTTTTCATAGGGGAAGATAACAAACCTAGATAGCATATTAAAAAGCAGAGACATCACTTTGCTGACAAAGGTCTGTATAGTCAAGCTATGTTTTTTCCAGTAGTCATGTACAGATCCAACTGGATGTGAGCGTTGGACCATATAGAAGGCTGAGCACCAAAGAATTAATGCTTTTGAACTGTGGTATTGGAGAAGACTCTTGAGAGTCCCTTGGAGAGCAAGGAAATCAAACCAGTAAATCTAAAGGAAATCAACCCTGAATATTCATTGAAAGGACTGATGCTGAAGCTCCAATACTTTGGCCACCTGATGTGAAGATCTGACTCACTGGAAAAGATCCTGATGCTGGGGAAGATTGAAGGCAGGAGGAGAAGGGGGCCACAGAAGATGAGATGATTGGATGCCATCACTGACACAATGGACATGAATTTGAGCAAACTATCAGAGAGAATGGAGGACAGAGGAGCCTGATGTGCTGCAATCCATGGGGTCACAGAGTTGGACACGACTTAGCAACTGAACAACAACAAAAATAACAGAAGTGAGGTGAGCAGGAGCAGTGAGAGTGAGAAGCTAGCAATGGCTGGTGCTTAAGTGCTGGGACCGCAGAAGCATAAGCTTGGCCCTGATACTGTCTCTGGGTCTAGTTTCCCCCAAATACACACCTGACAGTCTGGAACATGATCCTATGCTTCTCTTTTCAAGGTCAAACTGCATTCTTTGAAACTCAAGAGTTTGGAAGCTCGGTGCTGGTATGTTGCCAACAGCTGTCTTAAAGTGGAGTGACCACAGGCATGGAAAGAAGATTCCCTGTCCTCAGACCAGACTGTGGCTCCAGTTATGTGCTCTCTCAGCACCCTGGACTGCTGTGCTCCTTGTCACTATTTGCAAATATACATTTGTGTTACTACCAGTTTCCTGCATTAACCTCTGAGCTCCCTGAAGGCAGGAACCATATCTGGATCTGCTTCCCACTGTAGCCCTGGCATCCAGCACCCCCAGCCTTAGCACATGGTGAGCACATCATAAATTCCTACTGAACTAATCATTTAACTAAAGGG
>SJXQ01004004.1:152333-471412 GCA_006408695.1 Aepyceros melampus
AGTGATAGAATTCTTCGCCTAGAATCAAATTTGGTAAGATTTTTAAGAAGGAAAATAAATACAACCTTGAATTTGTACAATCACTAAAATGTCTAGATATCTCAGAATAGGAAGCCAGCAAGGGGTTCAAACAGAAGTCATCCCGATACCTCCATAGGCCCTTACGTAAACCAGACCAGCTACACATGGGCAGTTCAATCACAGTCCCCTGGGCTGCACAAGGGTGACAGGGACCCAGCTCTCTTTTTCTAAAACAACACAGCAGCAGAGCCTGCTGCCTAGGGTGGAGGCAGGGCTGGCCGAGGTGGACCCCACCTTTATCCCCTGCTGGGCCTGCACAGAGAACATTTCAAAGCCCCGGGGGCCTTGCCTCCTGGGCAGCTACCTCGTACCTGGGTCAGTGTTGACAACAGCTTTGCTCTGAATGAGCGGAGAAGGGGAGAAGTCAATCTCTGACAGCCAAGGCCTGAGATCCACATAAGCGTCTGCGAGTTGCTGGATCACGTGGAGGAAGAACTCGGACACCTCCTCGCCCTTGCTCTGTACCAGGTCGAGAATTCTGCGGACCTAGCAGGGCGCAAGCAGGAGGGTGAGGGCCAGTGCTAGGGTTGTCCACCCCCCAGGGAGGCCCACGTGCAGGGCTCTGAGCTCTTACAGCCTCGAGCTTGACTGTCCACCCAGCCAGTGTGAGATGCTACAGCCTGAAATGGACCTCCTGGAGCAAGAAACAAACTGCATGGCTCTAGGAAAACAGAAGCTTCCACGAGCCTAAAAATAAAAAGTTCAGACTCACAACTTGGGTCAGGCCCACTCATGGAATTTCCTTTTCCCACCTCTTCTTTTTCCTCTTAACCTAACACTACTGCTCTCTGGGAATGAGAGCTGAGGGCCGAAAATCAGCCATTAGGCATAATGAGGTGGGTACTGGGCCAAACAGAGCAAACAGCAGACTCCCGTGTAAGATGTACCTTAAGAAAGTTTTCTGTCGTATTAAAAATTCAAGGGAAAAAATCACCACAGTGTTCTTTTGTGCTTTTCTGAGAAAACCTTTCTGGTCTTTTCTGAGCCCAACAGATCAGAAAAGTGCTGCTGGTGGTTTAGTCACTAAGTCATGTCCGACTCTTGACTACAGCCCACCAGGCTCCTCTGTCCTCTGTCCATGGGATTTCCCAGGCAAGAACACTGGAGTGGGTTGCCATTTCCTTCTCCAGGGGATCTTCTTGATCCAGGGATGGAACTGGGATCTCTTGCATTGCAGGAAGATCCTTCACCAACTGAGTCACCAGGGAAGCCCCAGCAGGATGTTACAATGAATTCTGTCACTCCTCTCCCCAAGAAGGAGGTTTTGGTCCCTCCATTCTATTTTTCTGAACATGACACAAAGTTAAAGTGAAACCAAGGGCTGGGAAGACTTCCCACAGTGAAGTGTAAGAAAGTCTTTACTGTGGACCTGGGCTAAAATGCAGCTATTCCTCAATCAGAAGTGAGGGCCATTCTCAGAGCCGTACCCAGCAGTGAGCAGCTCTCCAGGGTTTAACAGGCACAGAAGGGGGTAGCATGGCTAGCATTTCATGCTCACTTTCTTTCTAAAGAATTCACTAATTTAAAGTGAATTGGAAAATGAGTTGTTTGAGAACCAGTACACACAGCAAGGAGAATGGAGGGGATCAGAGGAGTTTGCTGTGTCATGATCACAGACATGAAATATGTAATTTCTGTTCTGTAAATAATCACCCAATGTACTGAACTCTCAAAGCTCTTCACCCCGTCTGGCCATCAGAGCTGGCCTCCCCGTTACCAGCACCTTGTCGGGCTGCGTGGGGCAGGCACACACGATCTCTGCATCTTCAGTGGAGAAGTAGTCATTCTGCAGCAAGTTGTCCAGCAGACACTGAGTGTTTCGGATGTGAGTAACCAGATGCTCCCGGTTGACTTTCAACAACTTGATGAAGGAGTGAGACTCTGATGGGACTATTTCCATCTCACTGCGGCCGTGCTTTTCCATGGTTAAAGAAGCAAGTGCCTGCTTTCCCCAAACTCATCTTTGGCTGCATGTGTCTTTCTGGCAGAAGGGCAATCAGGATCCAGGGCCTCTCAGCGCAGCGCCTGAAGAAACAAATGAAATCACCAACAAAGCCAAAGCCATGGGAAAGATTTCCCCACCCCACCATCCCCCACCTTTCTTTGGTCCTGGAATTTCTCTATTTAGAGCAGGAATAGCATATTAAAAAACAGAGACATTACTTTGCCAACAAAGGTCCGTCTGGTCAAAGCTATGGTTTTTCCAGTAGTCATGTATGGATGTGAGAGTTGGACTGTGAAGAAAGCTGAGACTGAAGAATTGATGCTTTTGAACTGTGGTGTTGGAGAAGACTCTTGAGAGTCCCTTGGACTGCAAGGAGATCAAAGCAGTCAATCCTAAAGGAAATCAATCCTGAATATTCACTGGAAAGACTGATGCTGAAGTTGAAGCTCCAATACTTTGGCCACCTGATGCAAAGAGCCAATTCATTGGGAAAGACCCTGACTCTGGGAATTATTGAGGGGAGGAGGAGAAGGGGATGACAGAGGATGAGATGGTTTGATGGCATCATTGACTCAATGGATATGAGTTTGGGCAAACTCTGGGAGATAGTGAAAGACAGGGAAGCCTGGTGTGCTGTAGGCCATGGTGTCGCAGAGAGATGGACATGACTGAGCAACTGAACAACAAAAGCAGGAAGGAGTCATGCTTAAGATATTGATCTGAGATGTATTACAGTAAAAAAATCATAATTTAGTTGTGTCTGCTTGTGGGTTACATCAGTGGGGTAGATGACCAGAGGTAGACAATGCTTTTGTTTAGCAAAACTTAATTATTATTACTTTTGAAAAAAGTGTGCCTCCATGGAACTCTATTCGATGTTATGTGCCAACCTGGATGGGAGAAGGGTTTGGGGGAGAATGGGTACACATAGACATATATGGCTGAATCCCTTCACTGTTCACCCAAAACTACCACAACATTGTTAATCAGCTATACCCCCAATACAAAATAAAAAGTTTAAAGTTTGGGGGGAAAACGTATGTCTCAATCCTAGACTGGAACAAGGATGCAAAGGTATGTTTTCCAAATTAGCTGACAGGGATTAGAAGTTTCTACATGCCCTGTGAGGGGACAGGGCCAGAATCTGGAGCCAAGGAGTTGTGGGAACTGATGGGAGAGAGCAAAATGCCCTGAGGAGAGCTCCAGCTGGGATGAGGCATCCACGGTAATCATGGCTCTCCTGTGGTAGTCAGAGCCCAGGAACCTGGGAACAGCAGCCTGTCCGTCATCACTGCCTGGTCTGGGCTGTGCTGTGGTCCTCTCCACAGTCCGCCCCAGCTCTCCTTGTATCTCCAGCCAAACCGGTTACATATACGCACCCGAGGGAATGAAGGAGTGGCAGTGGCCATGCTGGAGTGAAGTGGGACAGAATGAGGGCGACAAAGAGAGGTAATGTGGAATTCCAAGTGGTGGATGACCAAGAGACACCATCTCCCTGGAAATCCCCAAAAACCTCATATAGGTGCTGAACTTCCTGTCTTGGTAGGGCCCAAGCTCTTTTATTTGGGTATTAAGAAAATACTTTGGGTATTGTACTGATTGCTTTTTTTTCCCCTCCAGAATAAGATCTCTCAGCCACTTAATTTTCCCATCATCCTGTGGATATAAAATGGATCACACTCTTGAAAGCAGAAAGGCCTTGAACTAGTCTTCCATCTAAACCCCACATATCCCAGAGAGATAGCTTTAAATATTTTTTGTTGATCTTAAAGAAAAAAATTCATAAGCATTCCAAACATGTATGTTTCACAAGCCCACCTGTGTTAACATTCAGGTCTCATGGTTCTCACATTTTTCCCCACAACTAGTCTTCTGCTCTTTGACACAATTTTTTTTCTTGCACTTTTGCATTTTATCATCTTTTACCTTCAAGTTGTGAAATGCAAGCCTTCCAGAGATTCTCAACAGGACTCCACACAATACCCTTCCCTTTTATAACCTGACTGAGCAAAGCACAGTACATTCTAACATTCTAAACAAGAAAGGCAAGAGATTCTTATCAAAAGGAATTGGAAGGAACAAAAATGAGTGATTAGCTACTATTCCATTAAAAGTATGCTGATTGATTAGACTCTAATTCAGCTTTTTCTACTGTTGTCAATTCTATGACTCACTTAAGGATCCAAAGTTTTAGAAAATTAGTTTCCTTAAGGATACCAGTTGATGATGTTAAATGTATATTTAAACTAGTGGTGAGTAATACCTTTTTAAGTTTCTGGCATGTGTTCTTTGAAGTAAGTGAGAATACTGTAAAACAACATTCTATCCTTAAATCTTCAATTTCCAATTTTTTCTGGAATCTGCAAAGTCAAAAAGAAAAGAGAAAGAAAAGTTTCTTTGCAAACCCTCTTGTGCTGCATGGTGAACAAATAAATGAATGAATGAATAAAATTGGAGAAAGTAATTTTTAATGCAGAACTGTAGGATCTCAGAGTACTCTTCGTTACCTTCTTCCTTTGGGACACTATTTTCCAACTCGTAGTCATTCAGGCACGACAGTCACATTTTTGGCCATAATTGAGTCTCAAAAGCAAAGTTATGTACTTAACTTTTTCCTTTAAATTGACTTTTTTTACAACTCTAGCAGACTAATTTTAAAGGAAATTTTATATTTCCATTATAACCAAAACACTCACATGCATTAAATAAAAAAGTAACACAAAAATAAATTCACTAAAGAATAAAACCATGCTATTGAATTCCAGCTTAAAAATGACGCCCAGAAAGGCTCTTGGTCTGAGGCTTGTTTTCTCTTAGAAGCATGTGAGAGGTGTTAAAGACACATTAGCACAAGAATGATACTTTCTCTTTGAGGTCATGGTAAATCAGAGAGCTGGAAAGGGAACTGCTGCCTAGTTGCTTGGTCAATCAGGGTCTTTTCACACCATGATGCTGGGAAAGACTGAAGGCAGGAGGAGAAGGGGACGAGAGGATGAGATGGCTGGATGGCATCAACTGACTCAATGGACATGAGTTTGAGTAAACTCCAAGAGCTGGCAATGGACAGGGAGGCCTAGCGTGCTGCAGTCCATGGGGTCACAAAGAGTCAGACATGACTGAGCAACTGAACTCAGCTCCATTCTTCCCAAGGCTTGGAATGGGTGTTACGTGGGGCCTTCATTCCTTCGCTCCCAGTCCTCATACATCTTCACTGTGGGTCTCATTTCACTCCTGGCTTCTAACTCTTCCAAGCCCATGATTCCCACAAAACCACTTGCCTTCCTGGCCCTTCCCCAGAGTATCACTCATAGCCATCACTACCTCTTACTGCCTAAGGCAGAAACTTAAGGAAAACCTGATTTATGGCCACCTAGCAAAGCAACAAATTACACGTCAGCCAGCTGGCAAGGAGACTAGCTTGAAATTTAACCAGATTTGCAAAGATCTCTCAGCTCAGCAGGAATTTAACAAGGTGTGGATGGTGAAAGAGGAAACAAAGAAAGCTGATCCTGCCCTGTTACAATCCAAGGGTAGACCAAATCTAAATCATGGAACACTCCAGAGAAATGCAGTTCATGGACATTTGGTCACCAGAAATACTGATGCCAGAAAAGACTGTGAACCGGCTTCTCAGATTAGAGTTTCTCAGAAAGTCAGTGAGATGGGGGTTAAAGAAGTAAGGTCACTATAATCTATAAACTCAGAAACAAAGTAACTACAGGACCTAGTGGTTTAGCGTGAATTCCTTCCAACAATTAGATTCAGTTTTCATGCTTGAAAAGATCAGAAAATAAGACACAAAAATGGTTTCGATAGTATGGTGGGGTAAGAACTCTCATACCAGGGATGTAAATTGATGGAAACCTTCTGGAAACACATTTGAAATACATATCAAGAGCCTGTGATAAGTTTCAGTTTAGTAACTTCTCATGCTAGATCTCAGCCTTCTGAAAAGGTTCAGAGGTTCTGACAGTTTTGTGGGTTTTTTTTTTTTTTTTTTAAACAGAGGGCTTCCACTGCCAGTTCTGATAGTGGAGCTTGCTGTTCCCACAGAGGCCAACTACAGGTGAGTGGATGAGCAGATTGGGGAGCTACATATAGTAGTGCATTATTGAAAAATAAATATGAATGAAATATTAATATGACATGAACGAGTATCAAAGATGTTATGCTGAGAGAAACAAGACTCAAAAGAGTATGGAGTGTATGATTTCATTCATATGATTCTAGAAATCTGAACTAGAAATCAGAGCAGTGGTTTCCTGGGTAGGGGGAATAGAAGTGAGAAATTGAATGCAAAGAGGAATAAGAGAAATTCCTGGGGTGATAGAAGTGTTCTTTATCTTGCAGCGTCACAAATTCATGTATATCTCACCAATAGGTGTCAATCTTTTGCCTTTTCATACTGTTCATGGGGTTCTCAAGGCAAGAATACTGAAGTGGTTTGCTATTCCCTTTTCCAGCAGACCGTGTATGTCAGGTCCTAACTAGCAGGACATGCCCTTCAGCTGCTCCACGTAGCAGGAGGTGGTGACCAAAACCATCCCGAAGAAAAAAAAAATGCAAGAAGGCAAAAGTGGTTGTCTAGGGTCCCATACAAATAGCTGAGAAAAGAAGACAAGCAAAAGGTAGAGGAGAAAAGGAAAGATATACCCAAATGAATGCAGAGTTCCAGAAAACAGTAGGGAGAGACAGGAAAGCCTTTTCAGTGAAAAATGCGAAGAAACAGATGAAAACAATAGAATGGGAAAGACTAGAAATCTCTTCAAGAAAATTGGAGATACCAAGGAACATTTCATGCAAAGATGGGCTCAATAAAGGACAGAAACGGCAACAACATAACAGAAGCAGAAGATGTTATGAAGGGGCAAGAATACACAGTTCAGTTAAATTGCTCAGTCGTGTCTGACTTTTTGCGACCCCATGGACCACAGCACGCCAGGCCTCCCTGTCCATCACCAACTCCTGGAGTTCACCCAAACTCATGTCCATTGAGTCAGTGATGCCATCCAGCCATCTTATCCTCTGTTGTCCCCTTCTCCTCCTGCCCTCAATCTTTCCCAGGATCAGGGTCTTTTCAAATGAGCAGTTCTTCACATCAAGTGGCCAAAGTATTGGAGTTTCAGCTTCAACATCAATCCTTCCAGTGAACACTCAGGACTGATCTCCTTTAGGATGGACTGGTTGGATCTCCTTGCAGTCCAAGGGACTCTCAAAAGTCTTCTCCAATACCACAGTTCAAAAGCATCAATTCTTGGGTGCTCAGCTTTCTTTATAGTCCAACTCTCACATCTATACATGACTACTGGAAAAACCATAGCCTTGACTAGATGGACCTTTGTTGACAAAGTAATAACTCTGCTTTTTAATATGCTGTCTAGGTTTGTCCTAACTTTCCTTCCAAGGAGTAAACATCTTTAATTTCATGGCTGCAATCACAATCTGCAGTGATTTTGAAGCCCAAAAAAATAAAGTCAACCACCGTTTCCCCATCTATTTGTCATAAAGTGAATACATTCTATTTGCCAGAATACACAGAAGAACTGGAAAAAAAAAACTTAATGACTCAGATAATCATGATGGTGTGTGGTCAGTCACCTACAGCCTGGCATCCTGGAATATGAAGTCAAGTGGACCTTAGGAAGCATTACTACGAACAAAGCTGGTGGAGGTGATGAAATTCCAGCTGAACTATTTCAAATCCTAAAAGATGATGATGTGAAAGTGCTGCACTCAATATGTCAGCAAATTTGGAAAACTCAGCAGTGGCCACAGGATTGGAAAAAGTCGGTTTTCATTCCAATCCCAAAGAAAGGCAATGCCAAAGAATTGTGCAGAAACTACAGCACAGTTGCATTCATTTCACACGCTAGTAAGATTAGACTCAAAATCCTTCAAGCTAGGCTTCTGCAGTATATGAACTGAGAACTTCCAAATGTACAAGCTGGATTTATAAAGGCAGGGGAACTAGAGATCAAATTGCCAACATCCACTGGATCTTAGAAAAAGCAAAGGAATTCTCCCCCCAAAAAACATCTACTTCTGCTTCATTGACTACATTAAAGCCTTTGACTGTGTCGGTCACAACAAACTGTGGAAAATTCTTCGAGAGATGGGAATACCAGACCACCTTATCTGCCTCCTGAGAAACCTGTATGCAGGTCAAGAAGCAAATTAGAACTGGACATGAAACAACAGATTGGTTCAAAATTGGGAAAGGTGTACGTCAAGGGTGTATATTGTCACCCTGCTTATTTAATGCATATGCAGAGTACACCATGCGAAACGCTGCGCTGGATGAGGCTCAAGCTACAATCAAGATTGTGAGGAGAAATATCAATAACCTCAGATATAAAGATGACACCACCGTAATGGCAGAAAGTGAAGAGGAACTCAAGAGCCTCTTGATGAAGGTGAAAGAGGAGAGCGAAAAAGTTGCTTAAAATTCAACATTCAAAAAACTAAGATCATGGCATCTGGTCCCATCACTTCATGGCAAATAGATTGGGGAAAAAAATAGGAACAGTGACAGATTTCATTTTCTTGGGCTCCAAAATCACTGTGGACAGTCACTGCAGCCACGAAATTAAAAGACACTTGCTCCTTGGAAGAAAAGCTATGACTAACCTAGACAGAGTATTAAAAAGCTAAGACATCACTTTGCCAACAAAGGTTCACATAGTCAAAGCTATGGTGTTTCCAGTAGTCATATATGGATGTGAGAGTTGAACCATAAAGAAGGCTGAGCACCGAAGAACTGATGCTTTTGAACTGTGGTGTAAGAGAAGACTCTTGAGAGTCCCTTGGACTGCAAGATCAAATCAGTCAATCCTAAAGGCAATCAGTCCTTAATGTTCATTGGAAGGACTGATCCTGAAGCTGAAACCCCAATACTTTGACCATCTGATGGGAAGAAATGACTCATTGGAAAAGACCCTGATACTGGGAAAGATTGAAGGCAGGAGGAGAAGGGGATGACAGAGGATGAGATAGTTGGATAGCAACACCGACTCGACAGACTTGAGTTTGAGTAACTCTGGGTGATAGTGAAGGACAGCGGAGGCTGTGGTGCTGCAGTGCATGGAGTTCCAAAAAAGTCAGACATGATTTAGAAACTGAACAACAGCACATATATATGAAAGTACGTATCACTATGCATATATCACATATGTGTTGGAGTAGAAAATGGCAACCCACTCCAGTGGGTAGGTTGGAAAATTCCATGGACAGAAGAGCCTGGCAGGCTACAGTCCGTGGGATTGCAAAGAGCCAGACATGACAGCATGCACACACATGTGTATGCATATGAAACGTGTGTGTGTATATTATGCATGCACACACATACACATATATACCATTAATATCATTAGTGTTAGTCACTCAGTTATGTCCAACTCTTTGTGACCCCACAGACTGTAGCCCGTCAGGCCCCTGTGTCCATGGATTTCTCCAGGCAAGAAACTGGAGTGGGTTACCATTCCCTTCTCCAGGGGATACCCAGGGATTATATATACACATATGATTTGTCAAAAGTCTACCTGTACACTTAAAATCTGTGAATGTTACTGTATGAAATAATACTTCACTGAAGTTTATTTTCTTTAAAGTCAAAATATATTTCCAGATAAATAAAAACTGAAAGAGCTTGTGGCCAGTGTAGCTGCACTAAAATAAGTACTGAATAGCTTTTTTAGGTAGAAGAAAAATGATTTTAAACTCAAACAAAATGAGAGCAACAGAAAATTTTAATACATGGTTAAATATAAATGTGTCTTGACTGAACAAAATAATACTATCTTCTGGGGTTTAAAATATATGTAGAATTAACATTTAAACAAGGGAAATGCTGCAAGAGGGCAGAATGGGAAAGACCCTGAACTTACTTCCTCTTACAGGCACACAAAATCACAACTACATGCAGAACAACCATTGTTGAAAATGACTAGAACCTACCAGAAAATTTCTTCTACAACTAGAGATATAAAGATGGAAGCACAGAGAGGTAGGCAGGAGTGGCAGAGTTGCTGTATAGTCAAGTCCCACATCCCCCAGTGGGCAATCCACAAACAGGAGAATAATTAGGACTGCATGGTTTTCCCAAAGGGTGAGAGATCCGAGCCCCATGCCAGGCTCCCCAACCTGGGAGTCCTACACAGGAAGATGAGCCCCCAGAACATCTAGCTTTGAAGCCCAGTGGGGCTTATTTTTGACAGTCCCATAGGGCTGCAAGAAATAGAGACCTCACTTTTAAAGGGCACATACAAAATCTCACATGCTCTAGAACTCAGGGCAGAAGCAGTAACCTGATAGGCACCTGGGTCAAACCTACCTGCTATTCCTGGAGAGTCTCCTGGAGTGGCAGAAGGCAATTATAGCTCACGCTGGGAACACAGACACTGGCAAAAGCCATTCTGGGGAGCTCTTTTACCCCATGGACACTGGTGCTGGCAAGTGTCATTCTGGAATCCTCCCTTTAGCTTATAGCCCCAGGGCCCAGCCCCACATGGGGCTACAGGCACTGAGTGGTCTGCAGGGGCCAGTGCCGGGACAGCTCAGGCCAAGCAACTGGGCATGGACACAGCCCCAGCACCAGCAGAGAGGCTGCTCTAACACCCTTAGATCCACAGCTGCCTCTGGACACAGCCCTGCCCAGCAGAGGGCCCAGAATCCAACTCTATGCACCAGCACACAGGCAGTAGAACCAAGACCATCAGGGCCCTCCAGCCAGAGACTCTGGGACCCAGCTCTACCCAGAGCAGTCTGGAACCAGCCCCAGAATCCCCAAGGCACCAGCCCCGCCCACCAGGGAACCTGCTCTAGCCTCTCATCCAGCTCCACGCCCGAGTAGGCAGACACGAGTCACAAGAAAACTATAGTCCTGCCATCTCCAGTCCTGGTCCACTCACTAGCTGTCCAGATCCTGCCCTGGGCCAGCTGGGCCCAGGACCTGCCCACTAGCAGGCCAACACAAGATTCAAGACACCCCAGACCTTGCAGTCAATTGTGTCAGGAACTGGTCCCACCCACCAGTGATCCGACACCTGCTCTGGGACCCTTCAACCCTGAAACCAGACACCAGGGCACAGCTCTGCTCACTAGTGGATGAGCAATGGCCCCTGAGGTCTCCTGGATCCTAACTCCACCCATCAGGGCCCCAGCACAAGTATAGGCCCCCGGGGGTTCTGCAGCCAGCTGCCTCATGAACCAGTCCCACCAATGAGTCACTAGCAGCCTCTGCACAAGGCACGAACTGGCAACCAAAGAAACCAGGGGTCAACCAAGCTCACTAGACTACCCACAGAGCACACCACAACAGAAAGACCCATGCACCCCTCATGGAGGAAGCCCTAGAGCATATAACTCTGGTGGTGAAAGGGAAGTATCCTGGGACACATAGGATGCCTATGAAAAGCATCTTCTTCAAGGCTGGGAAATGCAAACAACCCATCAGACACATAAAAATAAAAAAAGCAACTTAGACAAAGTGAGGCAACAGAAGAACATTTCCAAATTAAGAAACAAGATAAAACTCCAGAAAAAGAACTAAGTAGACACAGACAATCTACCTAAGAGTTCAACATAGTGATCATAAGATGATCAAAGAACTTGGAAGAATCAATGCGCAAAACAAGAATTTAGGAGTTTTTAACAAACAGAATATAAAAAACAACCAAAATGGCATGAAGAACGCAATAACTAAAATGAAATATACACTAGAAGGACCAATAGACTAAATGATACAGAGTACTGGATCACCGAGCCAGAAGATAGTAGCAGAAATCAGATGCTTAACATGAAAAAGAAAAAAGTACGAACAGAATGAAGACCTCTGGGAAAACATCAAACACACTAATGTTTGCATTATAGGGGTCCCAGAAGGAGAAGAAAGAGAAAATAAGACTGAAAACAGAACTGAAGGCATACTGACTGAAAACGTCCCTAACTCGGGAAAGGAAACAGACATCCAGGTCCAGGAAGTGCAAAGAATCCCAAACAGAATCAACTCAAAGGAAACACACCAACACAACTTATAATTAAAATGGAAAAACACTGATGATAAAGAGAGAATATGAAGAGCAGCAATGGAAAAAGCAACACATTATATATCTGGGCACTCCCATAAGCCTATCAGCTGACTTTTTAGCAGAAACTCTACAGGTCAGAAGGGAATGGCCCAACATATTTAAAATGAGAGGGAAAAACCTACAACCAAGAATACTCTACCCAGAAAGTAATCAGGACAAGCCCTGTGCTGCGGGAAGGAAGCTGTGAAAGAGGAAGGGTTCCTGCACCAGGGGAAGACCCCTCCCTGGTGGGGAGCTCTACAGGGACAGAAAGGGAGCTTCAGAGCCTGGGAGGAGAGTGCAGCAGCCAGCGGGCAGCAGCTGGAGCAAAGGGAGAACTGTACAGATGATCAGGGCCTCTGCCCTGCATTCCCCAGTCTGAGACATGTGTCTACTGGGGTGGGTGGGAGCTGGATGCATTCCCCAGTCTGAGACATGTGTCTGTCGGGGTGGGTGGGAGCTGGTGCTGGAACTTGTGCTTTGGAGATCAGAACCAGAGAGAGGATTGGGGTAGGCTGTGTGGAAACAGCCTGGGCTGGGGCTGGAATTCACTGAGCCTATGGCTGGGGGTATACACAGAGGAAGCCTGGGCCACCCTACAAGCCAGCTGCCACTGTCTGCAAAGTGTGCAGTGGGAGGGGAGGGAGCTGAATTGTAGCCTTTTTTCCTGTGCACAAGCTCACAGATGACAGGACAGTGCCTGCCCAGGCTCTAGGAGCAGTCAGGAGCTGTCGCCACTCCAGGAATGCTCAGGAGCCAACACTGCCACCTGCCTGGACACCAGGCATGGTTGCAAGCTGCTACGACCCACCTTCACAGATTCTAGGAGTGGAGAATCCCAGGGACGGAGGAGCCTGGTGGGCTGCCGTCTACAGGGTCGCACAGAGTTGGACACGACTGAAGTGACTTAGCAACTTAGCAAGAATAGCCACTGCTCCCATCACATTCTCTGGGGGCACACCTGAGCCACCACTGCTGCCAAGAACCCCCAAGCAAAGCACTAGACACCACATCCGCACAGCCTCTATCAAGGGGACAATAATACACACACACTAAGAAAACAGACGACAGGCACCCATACTAAAATACAACCCTCACACCAGATACATTAAACCCACACAAGTCACACAGGGACGTCTCCACGTACAAATAGTCCTCCCAGACCACAGGAGATAAGTGTTTCTCCTAAACTCACAGAGTAAGAGAGATATAAGCAAAATGAAGAAGCAAAGGAATCCAGGAAGAAAACCAAGAGCATTCCCCTGAAAGGACAAACAATAAAGCAGACCTCCTCAGTCTAACAGACGCCGATTTCAAAAAGGACATAATGAAAATATGAAGGAATTAAGAAAGGCTGTCCACAACAATGCAGAGTACTGTAACAAGGAACCCGTAACTATAAACAGGAACCAAGAAAAATTACATAAATCAACTGCAGGGAATTCCCCTGGTGGTCCAGTGGTTAGGGTTTGATGGGGCCTAGTCAGTTCCTGGTTGGGGAACTGAGATCCCACAAGCCACATAGTGTGATCAAAAAAGAATAAGGAAAACTCATTTGCGGAGATGAAAGCTGCATAAAGGCAATGAACAGCACATTGAATAATGCAGAAAGATAAGTAAGTGACCTGGAAGATAGAGTAATGGAAATCACCCAATCAGGATAGCAGACAGAAAGCCAAATGAAAAAAAAAATCTATATAAGAGACTATGGGATAATACAAAGCATGCCAATCTATGCATGATAGGGATTCCAGAAGGGAAAGAAAGAGAAAAGGGGTTCAAAAATGTATTTGAAAAATTATGGCTAAAAACTTCCCAGTCCTAAAGAAGGAAACAGATATCCAGGTACAGGAAGCACAAAGGGTCCCCAACAAGATAAACAGGCTTACACCAAGACATAATAAAAAGGGAAAAAATTAAAGAGAGGACTCTAAGGCAGCCAAAGAAAAACAAAGTTAATTACAAGAGAACCCCCAATAAGGCTAACAGATGATTTTTCTACAGAAGCATCACAAGCCAGAAAGGAGTAGCAAAATACATTCAAAGTTCTAAAGGGGAAAAATCTGCAACCTAGGATACTCTACGCAGCAAGATTATCATTTAGAATATAAGGAAAGATAGTGTTTCTCGAACAAGCAAAACCTAAAAGAGTACAGCAATACTAGACCTATCCTAAAGGAAATATTGAAAGATATTCTCTAAATAGAAAAGAAGAATCCATAATAGAAAAAAAAAATCCCAAGTGGAAAATAAATCACTTAAACCAGATTAATACATTTTCTGTGAAAGTGATGAAAACCACAATGAACAGCAAAAGGATGAACATGAAGATGTAAAAGAGGACCTCAAAATCATAAAATGTGGGGGCAGAAAGTCAGAAAATGTAGATTCCCCCTACTCCCGCCAAGAATGTGTTTGAGCATATATGACTACCAATCTAAGGCAGTGGCACCCCACTCCAGTGCTCTTGCCTGGAAACTCCCATGGACACAGGAGCCTGGTGGGCTGCAGTCCATGGATCGCTAAGAGTCAGGCACGACTGAGCGACTTCACTTTCACTTTCACTTTTATGCACTGGAGAAGGAAATGGCAGCCCACTCCAGCGTTCTTGCCTGGAGAATCCCAGGGATGGTGGGCTGCCGTCTTTGGGGTCGCACAGAGTCGGAGACGACTGAAGCAACTTAGCAGCAGCAGCAGCAATCTAAGGCAAGTAGATATAGTAAGTTAACACATTTAAAAAACAGGTTAATCACATATCAAAAACACACAATAGATTCACAAAAACCAAAAAGAAGAGAACATAAGTATAATACAAGAGAAAATCAAACTACAAAAGGATTAACAAAAACAGAAAGGGACAAAGAATAAATATAAAATCAATGGGAAAATAAGGTTTAAAGTGGAAAATACATATCTATTATAAATAAAATACATAAATACATATCTATCAATAATTACCTTAAATATCAGTGGACTAAATGTTCCAATCAAAAGACATTCAGAGTGGTAGACTGGAAATAAAAGAAAAACAAGAATCTACAATATGCTGCCTACAAGAGATCCATTTTAGGGCAAAGGATACATATAGACTAAAACTGAAGGGATGGAAAAAGATAATTTGTAAAAAAGAAAATGACAAGAAAGTAGGGACTGCAATATTCGTGAGACAAACAGACCTTAAAACAAAGACTATAAAGAAAGATAAAGGACATTATAAAATGATAAAAAGATAAATACAAGGAGAGAATTTTGTACTCAACATATATGTACCTAATATAGGAGCACCCAAATACATAAAACCATACTAAGACATAAAGTGAGAAATTGATAGGCATACAGCAATAACAAGAGGCTCACGTCGATGGACAGATCTTCCAGACAGATAATCAATAAGGCAACAGCGGTCCTAAATGATACAATAGGACAATTAGACCTAATTGATATATTCAGGCCACTACATTCAAAAAATGGAATACATGTTCTTTTCAAGGGCACACAGAACCTTCTCTAGGACTGACCACATACAAGGGCCTGAAACAAGCCTCAAAAAATTTAAGAGTACAGAAATTATTTCAAACATCTTTTCTGACCACAACGAAACTAAAAATGAACCGCAGAAAAAGAAATGAGAAAAAATTACATGGAGACTAAACAACATGGTACTAAAAAAAAAAAATCAACACGTCAACAATGAAATCAAAGTGGTAACTAAAATATACCTTGAGACCAATGACAGTGAAAACACAACCAATGCAGCATACGTAGTTCTTAGAGGGAAGTTCATAGTGATACAGGCCTTTCTCAAACAAGAAAAATCTCAAATAAACCACCTAAGCTACCACATACAAGATTTAGGAAAAGAAGAACAAACAAAACCTAAAGTCAGCAGAAAGAAGGAAATAATAGTAAGATCAGAGAGGATATAAAATAGAGATTAAAAAAACCAAGAGCTGGTTCTTTGAAAGGATAAGCAAAATTGACAAACTTCTGGCAAAGCTTACCAAGAAGAAGAGAGAGAGAACTGAAATAAACAAATTAAGAAATAAAAAAGACATAATAACTGATACCACAGAAATACAAAAAACCATAAAGGAATACTATGAACAATTATATGCCAACAAATCTGACAACTTAGAAGAAATGGACAAGTTTCTAGAAACATGCAGCCCTCCAAAACTGAATCGAGAATAGGTATTTGAAGAAACCAATTGCCAGAAGTGAAATAGAATCTGTAATTTAAAAATTCCCTATGAAGTCTAGGACCAGATGGCTTCACAGATGAATTCTACCAAACATAAGAAGAGCTTGTACCAATCTTTCTCAAACTCTTCCAAAAAACTGAAGAGGAGGGACACTCTTAAGGACACTCAATGAAGCCACTATCACTCTGATACCAAAACCAGACAAAGAACGCAGAAAAACAGAAAATTACAGGCCAATATCTTTGAAGAATACAGATGCAAAAATTTTCAATAAAATATTGGGAAACAAAATCCAACAACACATAAAAAGGATCATACTCCATGACCAAGTGGGATTCATTCCAGGTTCACAATGATGGTTCAATATATACAAAATCAATATGATACACCACATAAACAAAAGACAAAACATACATGCTCCTCTCAATAGACAATGAAAAAGCATTTGATGAAATCCACTATCCATTCATGATAAAAACTCATCAAAGTGCATATCAGTTCAGTTCAGTTGCTCAGTCGTGTCCGACTCTTTGCAACTCCATGGACTGCAGCAAGCCAGCCCTCCCTGGCCATCACAACTCCTAGAGCTTGCTCAAACTCATGTCAGTTGAGTTGGTGATGCCATCCAACCATCTCATCCTCTGTCGTCCCCAAAGTGGGTATAGAGAGAACCTATCTCAAGCTAGTAAAAGTTATTTATGACAAACCCAGCGCCAATATACTACTCAATGGTGAAGAGCTGAAAACTTTCCTGCTAAAATCTGTAACAAGACAGTTCAGTTCAGTCGCTCAGTCATGTGCAACTCTTCGTGACCCCATGAACTGCAGCACGCCAGGCCTCCCTGTCCAATAGCAAATACCAACTCCCGGAGTTTACCCAAACTCATGTCCATTGAGTTGGTAATGCCATCCAACCATTTCATTCTCTGTCATCCCCTTCTCCTGCCCTCAATCTTTCCCAGTATCAGGGTCTTTTCAAATGAGTCAGTTCTTCACATCAGGTGGCCAAAGTACTGGAGTTTCAGCTTCAGCATCAGTCCTTCCAAAGAACACCCAGGACTGATCTCCTTTAGGATGGACTGGTTGGACCTCCTTGCAGTCCAAGGGACTCTCAAAAGTCTTTTCCAACACCATAGTTCAAAAGCATCAATTCTTCAGTGCTCAGCCTTCTTCACAGTCCAACTCTCACATCCATACATGACCACAGGAAAAACCATAGCCTTGACTAGATGGACATTTGTTGACAAAGTAATATCTCTGCTTTTGAATATGCTGTCTAGGTTGGTCATAACTTTCCTTCCAAGGAGTTAGTGTCTTTTAATTTCATGGCTGCAATCACCATCTGCAGTGATTTTGGAGCCCTAAAACATAAAGTCAGCTACTGTTTCCACTGTTTCCCCATCTATTCACCATGAAATGATGAGACCAGATGCCATGATCTTCGTTTTCTGAATGTTGAGCTTTAAGCTAACTTGTTCACTCTCCTCTTTCACTTTCATCAAGAGGCTCTTTAGTTCTTTTCACTTTCTGCCATAAGAGTGGTGTCATCTGCATATCTGAGGTTATTGATATTTCTCCTGGCAATCTTGATTCCAGCTTGTGTTTCTTCCAGCCCAGCGTTTCTCATGATGTACTCTGCATATAAGTTAAATAAGCAGGGTAACAATATACAGCCTTGACGTACTCCTTTTCCTATTTGGAACAAGTCTGTTGTTCCATGTCCAGTTCNAATCTTGATTCCATCTTGTGTTTCTTCCAGCCCAGCGTTTCTCATGATGTACTCTGCATATAAGTTAAATAAGCAGGGTAACAATATACAGACTTGACGTATTGACATCAATTATCTGGTGTATTTTATTCTTCATCAAATATTTTCTTTAGGTTTGCTTTCATATTGGCATTCAAAGTTCTCAAAAATCTTACCTAAAGGTAGAATTCTGTGAAGCTAACAGGATGTGATCTCTGGGTCCTTCACCTACATGGATCCATTTCCAGCCCTGGGAAGGCCTTAACAATGTACTCATATAGCCATGCATTTCTGAAAATTTTGAAGAATTATCATAAAGTATATTCAGTTAAAACCACTGGTGCATTCTCCTCTGATTTTACTTCATGTCACATGGCATTGGAGGGATCATAGTTATAGGCTTTTTTACAAACTGACTAAACATAAGTTGACAAGCAATCTGAAGCTGACAAAAATTACATAAAATTCATAATTTGTCATTATAATGAGGACATTGACAAATGTGCTAACGAGTGCCATCAATTCAAAGAGTGTTAGGATCATTCATTACTGAGGAATTATAATTGATGTGTTAAGAAATTTTCAATTTATATATAAAAAAAAAGTTCAATAGTAGTTTTATCAAATTTGACAACAATCCTAAAAAGATTATATGACATTATTTATAATGAGTTGCAAAGCTGAAAAAATCTGTTTTAAACTAGCAATGATAAAAATAAATATCACACTATAGGTTAAAAGCAATCATTTCTATGTTTTTTCCACAGATATTCATATTATAAAACCATTGTCTTATGAAGAGGTGATCGACAAATATCAGGCAAAATCTTTTTGAAGAAAACTAGTGTAGAGGTGTTCAAGTCATGATTTAATTAAAAAAAGTTATTTTTCTAGAGTCAGCTTTCTAAATGTCAGCTTTCTAAAATTTGAAGTTTATTGAGATTTCTTTTTTAAATATTTTTTTCATATCAAATATCACATTCAAAATTTCATCTCATTTCTCTTAAAGAAGGCCCCCAATTTTATTAACTGTAGAACCCACCAAACCTAAATGAACCCATGATCTGACACTCACTACCCACTTAAAATTATGTCCCCCTATTTCCCAACATGACCGTCTGTATCAGGCACACCAAAATGAGTTGCAAAGCTGAAAAAATCTGTTTTAAACTAGCAATGATAAAAATAAATATCACACTATAGGTTAAAAGCAATCATTTCTATGTTTTTTCCACAGATATTCATATTATAAAACCATTGTCTTATGAAGAGGTGATCGACAAATATCAGGCAAAATCTTTTTGAAGAAAACTAGTGTAGAGGTGTTCAAGTCATGATTTAATTAAAAAAAGTTATTTTTCTAGAGTCAGCTTTCTAAATGTCAGCTTTCTAAAATTTGAAGTTTATTGAGATTTCTTTTTTAAATATTTTTTTCATATCAAATATCACATTCAAAATTTCATCTCATTTCTCTTAAAGAAGGCCCCCAATTTTATTAACTGTAGAACCCACCAAACCTAAATGAACCCATGATCTGACACTCACTACCCACTTAAAATTATGTCCCCCTATTTCCCAACATGACCGTCTGTATCAGGCACACCAATTGCCACACATGAGATAAGCCAAGTTCCTTATCATCCCTCAAACATGCCATGAGTTTGAGCAAACTCCAAGAGATGGTGAAGGACAAGGAAGCCAGACATACTGCAGTCCATGGAGTCGCAAAGAGTTGGACATGACTGAGCGACTGAACAACAATAACAGTATATGCACACACACATAATTAAAAAGGAAACAGTTTAAACAAAAGTCAGGATTAATAGCCATAAATAACACTTATGATTTTTAGTTTCTGTCAAATGCTCTGACCCCAAGTCTACTTTCTGTTTATTAAACAGAAAAATTACTAAATGTTCAAAAGATGTTAGGCTCACTAGTGCCAAACAGACTTGTTCCTGGACATAATCCATTCATTCATTCATATAATTTATATTTGTTTTCTTTCTCTTGTGTGTCTGGATACACAAGATACCTGGTTTCATTGGAATCCTATTGGGAGAAAATGGGGGGAAAGCAACAATGCAAATAAGCATAAAAGTTATTTAGAGCTAGAAAAAATTCATTGAAGAAAAGAAAATGGAATAATATAAGTGAAATTGGGATGACATTTGTTTATGGACAATCAGAAAAAAATTTTAAAAATAGCTTTCTCCCTGACTTATTTTTAATTAATTAATTTATTTTAATTGGAGGCTAATTATATTATTGTCANGTTCAGTTCTATCTGTTGCTTCCTGACCTGAATACAGGTTTCTCAAGAGGCAGGTCAGGTGGTCTGGTATTCCCATCTCTTTCAGGATTTTCCATAGTTTATTGTGATCCACACAGTCAGTGGCTTTGGCATAGTCAATACAGCACAAGTAGATGTTTTTCTGGAACTCTCTTGCTTTTTCAATGATCCAGCGGATGTTGGCAAGTTGATTTCTGGTTCCTCTGCCTTTTCTAAAACCAGCTTGAACATCTGGAAGTTCATGGTTCACATATTGCTGAAGCCTGGCTTGGAGAATTTTGAGCATTACTTTACTAGCGTGTGAGATGAGTGCAATTGTGTGGCAGTTTGAGCATTCTTTGGCATTGTCTTTCTTTGGGATTGGAATGAAAACTGACCTTTTCCACTCCTGTGGCCACTGCTGAGTTTTCCACATTTGCTGACATATTGAGTGCAGCACTTTCACAGCATCATCTTTTAGGATTTAAAAATAGCTCAACTGGAATTCCATCACCTCCACTAGCTTTGTTCATAGTGAGCTTTCTAAGGCCCACTTGACTTCACATTCCAGGATGTCTGACTCTAGGTGAGTGATCACACCATCGTGATTATCTGGGTCATGAAGATCCTTTTTGTACAGTTCTTCTGTGTATTCTTGCCACCTCTTCTTAATATCTTCTGCTTCTGTTAAGTCCACACCATTTCTGTCCTTTATTGAGCCCATCTTTGCATGAAATGTTCCCTCGGTACCTCTAATTTTCTTGGAGAGATCTCTAGTCTTTCCCTCTCTATTGTTTTCCTCTATTTCTTTGCATTGATCGCTGAGGAAGGCTTTCATATCTCTCCTTGCTACTCTCTGAAATTCCACATTCAAATCTCCACATTCAAATGGGTATATCTTTCCTTTTCTCCTTAGCTTTCTGCTTCCCTTATTTTCAGAGCTATTTGTAAGGCCTCCCCAGACAGCCATTTTGCTTTTTGGCATTTCTTTTTCTTGGAGATGGTCTTGATCCCTGTCTCCTGTACAATGTCATGAACCGCCATCCACAGTTCATCAGGCACTCTGTCTATCAGATCTAGTCCCTGAAATCTATTTCTCACTTCCACCGTATAGTCAGAAGGGATTTAATTTAGGTCATACCTGAATGATCTAGTGGTTTTCCCCACTTTCTTCCATTTGAGTCTGAATTTGGCAATAAGGAGTTCATGATCTGAGCCACAGTCAGCTCCTGGTCTTGTTTTTGCTGACTGTATAGAGCTTCTCCATCTTTGGCTGCAAAGAATATAAATAATCTGATTTCGGTGTTGGCCATCTGGTGATGTCCATGGATGCCTATTATCACCTCTTCCATTCAACGTAGTATTGGAAGACCTAGCCACAGCAATCACACAAGAAAAAGAAATAAAAGATATCAAAACTGGAAGGGAAGAGATAAAATCACCATTATCTGTAAATGATATGATACTATATATAGAAAACTCTAGCGACTCCACACAAAAACTACTATAACTGATAAATTCAGTAAAGTATCAAGATAACAAGATTAACATGTAGAAATCGTTGCATTTCCTTACACCAACAATGAAATATCAGAAAGACAATGTAAAAAAAAAAGTATCTTTAAAACTGAAACCCCCAAAATAAAATACTTAGGAATAAAGCTAACCAAGAAGGTGGAAGACTTACATGCTGAGAACCATGAAACATTAATAAAGGAAATTCAAGATGATTCAAAGAAAAGACATCCCATATTCTTGGAAGAATATTGTTAAAACGGCCATGCCCCCCAAAGCAATCTACAGATTTAATGTGTTCCATATCAAATTACCCATGACATTTTCCACAGAACTAGAATAATCCTTAAAATTTATATGGAACCATAAAAGACCCAGAGTTGCCAGAACAATCATAAAGAAAGAGAAAAAAAGCAGGAGGCATAACCATCCCAGACTTAAGACAATACTACATAGCTATAGTAATCAAAACAGCATGGTATTAGCACAAAAACAGGCATATGGATCAATGGAACAGAACAGAAAGCCAGAAATAAACCCGAATACCCATAGTCAATTAATCTTCAACAAAGGAGGCAAGACTATACAATAGGAAAAAGCAGTCTCTTCAGCAAGTGGTGTTGGGAAAGTTAGACAGCTGAATGTAAACTAACGAATATACAACACACCCTCTCACCATACACAAAAAGAAACACAAAATGGCTTAAACACTTAAACATAAGACATGATACCATAAAACTCCTAGCAGAGAACACAGGCAAAATATCTCTATATAGATCATACCAATGTTTTCTTACATCAGTCTCCCAAGGCAATAGAAGTGAAAACAAAAAGAAACAAATGGGATCTAATCAAACTTACAAGCTTTTGCACAGCAAAGGAAACCACAAACAAAATGAAAAGACAATGTATAGAATGGGAGAAAATACTTGCAAATGATGGGACAGACAAGGGTTTAGTTTTCAAAATATACAAATAGCTTATACAACTCAACAAAAGCAAACAACCCAATTGAAAAATGTGCAGAAGACCTAAATAGACTTTTCTCTGAAGAAGAAATACAGATGTCAATAGACACATGAAAATATGCTCAACATTGCTAACTATTAGAGAAATGCAAATCAAAACTACAATGAGGTACCAGCTCACATCAGTCAGAACGGCCATCATTAAAAAGTCTACAAATAACAAAACAATGGAGAGAGTATGGAGAAAAGGGAACCCTCCTATACTGTTGGTGAGAATGTAAGTTGGTATAGCCACTGTGGAGAACAATATGGGGGCTCCTCTGAAAACCAAAAATAGAATTACCATATGATCCAGCAATCCCACTTCTAGGCATATGACCAGAAAATACTATAATTCAAAAAGATACCTACACCCCTATGTTCATACCAGCACTACTTACAATAGCCAAAGCATGGAAACAACCTAAATGTCCATTGACAGATAGATGGATAGAGAAGATATGGTACAATGGAATACTAGTCAGTCATAAAAAAGAGTGAAATAATGCCATTTGCAGCAACATGGATGCAACTAGAGATTATCATACGAAGTAAGTCAGACAGACAAGTACTACATGATATTACTTATATGTGGAATCTAAAACAAGACACAAACGAATCTATGAAACACAAAAGAATCATGGAGATAGAGAACAGACTGGTGGCTGCCAAGGTGGAGAGGGAGTAGGGTAAGGATGGACTGAGAACTCAGAATCAGTAGATGTAGGCTTTTATATATAGAATGGATAGACAACAAGGCCTTACTGTATAGCACAGACAACTCTGTTAGAGATCCTATGATAAACCATACTGGAAAATATAAAAAAGAATGCACATATATGTATAAATAAATCAATTTGCTATACAATAGTAATCAATACAATATTGTAAATCAATTCTGTTTCAATTTTTTTTTTTAAAGAAAAATACTGATGTCATTCTTCATGGAACTAGAGCATATACTTCTGAAATCTGTATGGAAAAACAAAATATCCTAAATAGCAAAAAAACAACCTTGAAAAAGAATAGAATTAAAGGAATCCCACTCCAACTTCAGATAACAAGGCTATGTAATCAAAAGTATCAAAAGAGCATGGTACTGGCACACAAATATATAGATCAATGGAACAGAATAGAGAGCCTAGAAATAAACCCATATACTTACAGTCAATTATTTTATGACAAAGAAGGCAAGAATACACAATGGATAAAAGACAAGTCTCTTCGATAACTGGTGCTGGGAAAACTGGACAGCTGCACACCAAAGAATGAAATTTAGAACCTTCTCTAACACCATCTGGGGCTTTCCAGGTGGCTCTGTGATAAAGAATTCACCTGCCATGTAAGAGGCCACAGGAGATGCAGGTTCCATCCCTGGGTCAGGAAGATCCCCTGGAGGAGGAAATGACACTCCAGCATTCTTGCTAGGATAACCCCATGGACAGAGGAGCTTGGCAGGCTACAGTCCACGAAGTTGCAAAGAGTCAGACACAATTGAGTGACTGAGCACACACACTATCACCATATATAAATATAAATTTTAAATGAAGTAAAGACCTAAATGTAAGACCAGGAACCAAACAACTCCTAGGAGAAAACATAGATGGAATACTCTTTGACATAAATCACAGCAATTTTTTTTTTGGATCTGTCTCCTAAAGCAAAGGAAATAAAAGCAGAAATAAACAAATGGGACATACTTAAACTTAAGAGCTTTTGCACAGCAAAGGAAACCATCGACAAAACAAAAAGACAATCTACTGAATTGAGGGAAAACATTTACAAACAATAATGGGCTGGCCAAAAAGTTCATTTGGGTTCTACAAGATGTTATAGAAAAATCTGAACAGACTTGGCCAACCCAATCTAACTCATGATGTGTTAATATACAAAATGTATGAACAGCTCATGCCACTCTACATCAAAAACCAAACAAGTCAGACTTCCCTGGCGGTTCAGTGGTTAAGACCCTGTGCTTCCACTGCAGAGGATACAGGTTCTACCCCTAGTTGGGGAACTAAGATCCCAAAAGCTGCATGACATGGCCAAAATAACAAACAAAAAACCCACAAACAATCTATATTTAAAACGAGCTGAAGAGTTGATAGACATTTTTTCCAAAGACGACATGGATGGCCCACAGGCATATGAAAAGATGCTCAACATCATTAATCAGAGAAATGTATATTAAAACCACAAAGAGATATCACCTCCTACCTGGCAGAATGGTTATCATCACACAGAACACAAATAACAAATGCTGGCAAGGATGTGACAAAAGAGAACCCTTGTACAAGCTACACCTTAAAGAAAATGACAAGATTTAATTTACCCAAGTAAGAAATGATATGCTAGATACAAACTAATCAAAAGAGATCTGGTAGAGCTATATTAAAATTAAGGTAGAATTTAAGTGAAGAAATGTTACTAGAGGTAAAGGAACATTTCATAATGGTAAAATAATTAATTCTAAAAATGTCATAGAAACTTAATTTTGTATACACATGGTAACTTACTTTCAAAATATATAAAGCAAAAATTGACAAACATAAAAAGGATATACAAATCCACAATCAATGAGGATTTTCAAACAGTGAAAGTGAAAGTCGCTCAGTCTTGTCTGACTCTATATAGTCATTGGAATTCTCCAGGCAGAATACTGGAGTGGGCAGCCTTTCTCTTCTCCAGGGATCTTCTCAACCCAGGGACTGAACCCAGGTTTCCTGCATTGCAGGCAGATTCTTTACTAGCTGAGCCACAAGGGAAGCCCTTTCAAACAGTGAAGGACTTTAATACATTTCTCAGAATAGCTGAAAGAATAGACCAAAAAATGAAACAGAAGGAATATGGAGAATATGAACAAAACGATCAATAAGTCTGTCTAGACTGTTATCTCCAGAACACCACAGCCAACAGCAACAGAATGTCCAGTATTTAGAATGCATCTTGAGTGTTCAAAGCTGACCGATATACAGGACAAGAAAGCACATTCTGAAGAAATTTTAAAGAACTGAAATCATTCGGAACATGTTCTCTGACCACAAAATAAAAAATACTTAGAAAGTTTCCAAAATCATAAGTCAAGGGAGAAATAAAAGCAAAAATTAGAAAATACTTTGAATTGCAAATAATGAAAATACAACTTTTCAAAATTTGTGGGATGTGATTTAAAAAGTCAGAAATGTATAGCCTTATATGCATATGTTAGAAAAGAAAAACAAACTGTCATATTATTTATACTGTGCTTAGGTTAAAGCGTCTGCCTGCAGTGTGGGAGACCCAGGTTCGATCCCTGGGTTGGGAAGATCCTCTGGAGAAGGAAATGGCAACCCACTCCAGTACTCTTCCCTGGAAAATTCCATAGACTGAGGAGCCTGGTGGGCTATAGTCCATGGGGTTGCAAAGAGTCGGACACGACTGAGCAACTTCACCTTCACCTTTATTATTATACCAGGCATATAAATATTCTTTGCAAAGATTTTTTAAAAATAAATGAAATTTCATAAGGATGGTATTCTAATTTGTTCAGGCAGCTTCTTATACACATATATATGTATGTATACATTCAATTCAGTTCACGTCACTTAGTCGTGTTCAACTCTTTGCAACCCATGAACTGCAGCACACCAGGCCTCCCTATCCATCATCACCTCACGGAGTCCACCCAAACTCATATCCATTGAGTCCGTAATGCCATCCAACAATCTCATCCTCTGTTGTCCCCTTCTCCTCCTGTCCTCAATCTCTCCCAGCATCAGGGTCTTTTCAAATGAGTCAGCTCTTCGTTCAGGTGGCCAAAGTATTAAAGTTTCAGCTTCAACATCAGTGCTTCCAATGAACACCCAGGACTGATCTCCTTTATGATGGACTGGATCTCCTTGCAGTCCAAGGGACTCTCAAGAGTCTTCTCCAACACCACAGTTCAAAAGCATCAACTGAAACATGTACACTATCATGTAAGAAATGAATCACTAGTCTAGGTTTGATACAGGATACAGGATGCTTGGGGCTGGTGCACTGGGATGACCCAGAGAGATGATATGGGGAGGGTGGTAGGAGAAGGGTTCAGGGTTGGGAACTCATGTACACCTGTGGTAGATTCATGTCAATATATGGCAAAACCAATACAGTATTGTAAAGTTAAAAAAAAAATTTAAATTAAAAACAAAACAAAACAAAAGCATCAATTCATCAGTGCTCAGCTTTCTTTACAGTCCAATTCTCACATCCATACATGACCACTGGAAAAACCATAGCCTTGACTAGATGGACCTTTGTTGGCAAAGTAATGTCTCTGCTTTTGAATATACTATCTAGGCTGGTTAAAACTTTCCTTCCAAGGAGTAAGCGTCTTTTAATTTCATGGCTGCAGTCACCATCTGCAGTGATTTTGGAGCTCAGAAAAAACAAAGTCATCCACTGTTTCCCCACCTATTTGCCATAAAGTGATGGGACCGGATGCCATGATCTTAGTTTTCTGAATGTTGAGCTTTAAGCCAACTTTTTCACTCTCCTCTTTCACTCTCATCAAGAGGCTGTCTAGTTCTTCTTCGCTTTCTGCCATAACGGTGGTGTCATCTGCATATCTGAGGTTATTGATATTTCTCCTGGCAATCCTGATTCCAGCTTGTGCTTCCTCCAGCCCAGAGTTTCTCATGATGTACTCTGCATATAAGTAAAATAAGCAGGGTGACAATACACAGCCTTGACGTACTCCTTTTCCTATTTGGAACCAGTCTGTTGTTCCATGTCCAGTTCTAACTGTTGCTTCCTGACCTGCATACAGATTTCTCAAGAGGCAGGTCAGGTGGTCTGGTATTCCCATCTCTTGAAGAATTTTCCACAGTTTATTGTGATCCACACAGTCAAAGGCTTTGGCATAGTCAATAAAGCAGAAATAGATGTTTTTCTGGAACTCTCTTGCTTTTTTGATGATCCAGAGGATGTTGGCAATTTGATCTCTGGTTCCTCTGCCTTTTCTAAAACCAGCTTGAATATCTGGAAGCTCATGGTTCACGTATTGCTGAAGCCTGGCTTGGAGAATTTTGAGCATTACTTTACTAGCGTGTGAGATGAGTGCAATTGTGCAGTAGTTTGAGCATTCTCTGGCATTGCCTTTCTTTGGGATTGCCTTTTTGGGGGATTGGAATGAAAACTGACCTTTTCCAGTCTGTGGCCACTGCCATTTACACATATTATAAATAGCCATATACACTAAGAAGAAAACTCAGAAATCTATCGAAACATTGTCATTATTTTTGGGTGACAAGATTACAGGTGAGTTTTATTACTTAGATTTTGGGAGGCATATTCCAGATTATCTCTGATAGGGAGCATCTCATTTTTTAAATGAGAAAAAATAAATATTTAACCCATCCCAGGTACTAGTACTTAGGTTTAACTCTTAGGAACATTGTTGCAGACTTTTGACAGGTTTTTGAGCTTGCTGTCAACCAGTACTCTCCACCCGTTCTGTGTCCTAGTAACTTGTCTATTTAGAACAGCAAGCAGGTAAAGACAAGCCCACATCAATGCAGGTGCCTGTGTTCTCTGACTGCCACTGTGGTCTCCTTTGCTGGCCAGTCACCAGGAGAAACTGGAGGGGAGGGGTGTGAAGGGGTAGAAAGAAAGCCACACCTCCCAGGGGAGAGTGATCCCAAGGCAGTCTTATCACAGAAGGGTCGGTTGTGATGCTTTCCCAACTGAAGTAGACTGTGAAGGTGAGCTCCCAGAGAGGGAGCACCTCGTGTTCATTCCTGTCTCCACCTCCACTCATCACGTATTTACAGAACATACAGGACACATATGTCAATAAAAACTACCCTTGCCCTCAGGGGGCTTACAGAGAAGACAGTGTAACCAACACAAACCAACCAGACCACCAAATGCAAAGAAAACAGATTAACAGCTGAAACAGCTGATAAGAGGCTGAAAACGGTGGAAACAAAGCAAAGATTTTGGAATGTGGTGAACATGGATCCCCAGAATGCAAGGAGGGCTGTGTCAGCCAAAAGTCTGGGAAGGCAGGTGAGGCCCAGGGTTTAGAGGGCATGTGGGCTGACACGCCATCAGACCACCAGGACGCTTCACAGAAAGAACTCACTTAAAAAGGAGTCCCACATCTAGAGAACAACCAGGACTCATGCGTGGAGACTGACTTCTATTCCAGTTTGTCCTGGCATCACAGGGAGTCTCAGAGAAACCACAAACACAGGCATATGCATACATAGCCACACACACACATATGCACACACATTCAGTTTTGCTTTCCAAAGAGGGATTTATCATAAGCCTGCTCCTTTCTGCCCTTTCTACTACCCAGGGGATCCAGAAAGGAAATTTGCATTCTCTGGTAACTGAGATGCTAAGATAAAAAACATTTCATAAAAACGTTCATCCATTTCTGATGTTTCATTCTATGTTTTAATAATTTTCCTCAAATATAAAAGCAATACCTGCTCACTGTGGAAAATTTGGAAATAAAAAAAGTTTAGAGAAACAAAGTTGCCCATCACGTACTGTTAACATTTTGGAGTATTTTCCCTTTCTGCTTTTCTCTATATTCACTTACACTGATCTTTTTGCATAATTGGCATTACACTATGTGTAGTTGTTGTACCTCTGCCAAGGCCCCCTTTTGAGCTGCAGAAGCTCATTCCTGACAGTTGCTTTGCTTTCCTTGGTTTTTATTTTATAAAGAGTAAGAACCACCTGCCACTCTTTGCTGTTTTCAAGTCTCATACCTGAGAAATTCCATGTGCCAAACTGAGGATCAAAACTGATGACAAATGGTAACCCCTTCCTAGGCTCAGCCCTGCCTGCCTGAACTGCCAGGGCAAATCTGGACGCTGTACCTGGCAGCCTCCACCAGCTGCCAGTCACACAACGACAAGCTATCCATCACAGACAGGCCTGCGGAAGGGCTGCAGCGGGCAGGCGGTGGTGGAGGACGGCGGATGCTGGGCAGACTTTGGGAGGCTGCATCCTCAGGCATCCTTCTCAGGAAACCCAGTGTCAAACCTGTGCTGCTCAGAGGTCCCAACAGGGCACCGACAGTCATCACTAACACTGCAGAAGCACTTCTCTATGGGCCCAGTGCTGACTGAACACTTCCACTCGCTGCAGGAAGCCGGATAATGTAAGGGTTCAAAGTGGTCTCTGGAGCCAGAGGGCTGAGTTCAGACGTGCGTCCACTGCTCGTGAGCAAGTCAGCCTCCTCTTGTGTCTCAGTTTCCTCCAAGTCTCTGACAGTTCTACCTCCGAGTGTTGCTGCAGGATTGAGTTCGTGGTCACTAAGTGCCTAGACCTCATTTAACCCTCTCTGTTCTCTCACTCAATCCTTAGACCAGCCAGAGGCGGCAGAAGTCACTGTTACCCATGATTTACAGTGAGGACACTGAGGCACGTGGAGGGTACGCAGCGCCCCCTTCACAGAGGCTGCAGCACCGTTGGGGAGATGGACCCAGAACAAGGGACTACAGGAGTGACTGAGAAACGGCCAGAGTCAAGTCTGTCTGTAGCTCTCCCGAGGGCTTCCCTGGCCCCACTGGGGCCCTCTGTAGTGGAAGGTGACAAAGAGAAGTGGCAAGAGCCTCTGTCTAGTAGGCAGTTTGGATCCAAGACACTAGAGAGATGCCGAGCCCTGAAAACTCACAGCACACATGCAGCAGGGGAAGAACTGCCCAGTTGCTGAGGGTCACCCAGGTGTGCCACCCCATCCCATTCATCCTTAGAAGAAGGCCCAAACAGAGATCAGTTCAGCATTCCCTGGAGACACTGACAAACATGGCCACTCAGCAGCAGCTTTGTTCTGTGCACAATCATCTGGCAGAACCCGAGTGCAGAGGTCACCCTGCCCACAGTGTGGTACGAATACTGACTCCCAGGAGGAGCAGACACGTTGGCCCCCCATCCCAGCTGAAGAGCGTGTGGGGGCTAGAGTGAGCACAGAAACCAGGAGGAAATCATTTCCCAATATCCACATGATTTCATTCTTTTCTTATACACCCAAGTGTTGGGAGTCATCATTCACATATATATGTATTTCAAAATAAATGGCACAGCTTTCCGAAAATTGGTATTTTTTTCTAACACCAGCAAATAAGATTCCCAACAGCAGATAAGATCCCTAGGCCTTAAAACATTCTTTAGCAGTGTGGAAGATGCTAACATAGAGTCAGGCCACCCTACAACTGTTTCTGCTGCTGACTTTTTCTACTTTTTCTGCATTCAGGCTGAAACAAATACAAACATAAGCAAAATCAAGGCCAGCCTTGCTGGCATCCAGGTGCTGTGGCATTTGGCTCAGGGCCATCCGCCTCTGTTCCTATTCTGACTGCCACCTCCCTAAGCTCTAGTCATTTCCAGAAATGTGAGTCCTCACACGGGCTGCTGTTCACTACGCTCTGGAACCTTGGAGGCCACAGTAAAACGTCGATGATTAACTTTCAGGATGTAACTTGATTGATCACAGGACAGTTTCACACACTCTCCTACCCACTCCTTGACAAAGAACACTGCAAGAGAAGAGTGTTGCTCATCAGGTAGTTTGGATTCTCCTCCCAGGTACCAGGTAGGATTACACATTATTGAAGTTAGCTGCTCTGACTCACGATACATGAGCAGAAGTGGAACGAGTTACTCAGCATGGCTGCAAAATTTGTCAGCATACAGCTCTTCTTTTCCTCTGGCACCAGGACCAGCGACATTCCAGCCGGCGGCTGCTCATCCACCTGGCTCATAAGCAACCACAGTAAGGAGAGCCTCTGCTAACATGTGATGGGCATAGAGTGTGAACAAGAAACAAACCTTTATTTTCTTTGAGCTGCTGAGATTTTGTAATTACCCTTTACTGCAGCACAACCTAACCCGGCCTGAAGATACCATTATTTTGGGTAAGAAAAACACTTAGCACATTAAGAAGCTGAAGCCCAGAGGGGTGAAGTGAGTTATCAAGGGCCAGACATTTGGCTGGAGGCAGAACAGAAGGCTTGGAATACTCTCTGCAGCCCTCTCCCTGCCTTCACACTGCACCAGTTTCTACAGGACAGAGAGCCAGGACATTAAAGAACCACTTGCAATAAAGATAAAGCCACAGGTCTCCCTGGTGGTCCAGCGGTTAAGGATCTGACTGCCAATGCCGGGGGCACAGGTTTGATCCCTGGTTGGGGAAGACCCCACATGCCGCAGGGTGGCTGGGCCTGTGCTCCACAACTACTGAGCCTAGGTGCCACAGCTATGGAAGCCCACTCGTCTGGACCCATGCTCTGTGACAGAGGCCACTGCAACGAGAAGCCTGCACACCACAGCTAGAGAATAGCCTCTGCTTGCCACAGCTGGAGAAAGCCTATGTGCAGCCACAAAGAGCCAGCACAGCCAGAAATAAATATTGTTTTTTAAAAAAGATAAAACTACTACAACTTTTTTCTTCAGATGCCATAAAACCGACTTTAGAATTAAATTAAAATTCAGCATCATTTCCCACCTACCTCAGACTTAAAAGTAATCTATACAAGAAAATTCTAATTTATTTAAAGCAGAGGGAGGCATATAGTAAGCTACATTCTCTTCTTTTGTACTGGACTGGCTGTGTCTGCCTGCTGGGGCCCTGTACCCACTTCACTCCACACAGCTACTTGCCCCACATCAGAAAAACCTCAGCCACTCAACCCAGTCCACCACCACCACTTCTGTCAGAGTCATTGGCTAGGAATCATAAAAGATAAAAAGACATGATTAATGATAAAACAAACAAAAAAAAGAATATGCTGGAGCTCCATGTATTGAAAGAAAGATCTTCAAGACATACTGTCATTTGAAAAATGCAAGTTACAGAAAGAGTACAATAACATAATTTCCCCATATCGTCTGCCCTATAGACATGCAAAACATTATATATTTTCTACAAGTATACATCTGTGAACATAAATGCAAAGAAAAACACCTGGAAAAAGACATAATTTATGAGACGAGACAGTACTTCCAGAGAGGCAAGGGCATAAAGGATTGGTATAGTACTTTTATTCATAACATTTTACTTTTTTATAAGACTATATACTTGCATAAGTTAAAGTTAAACTTTAAATAAGCCTTTTTAATTATCGGGGCATCTTAGGAAAACTTGAGGCAGGTTAATGCAACACTCCCAGCAATCACCATCTTTTAATGCACTCTGAGTTTCAGCTCACCCTCTTAGGGAAAGATGCTCAGTCCCCATTGAACTAAATGACAATCCACTAAAATGAAGCACACTCGGATGGAACGGTATGACTCCTTCTGTGACCTGTCAACAAACAGAACACTCCTCTTGGTTTGGTGAAATATCACAGTCAGACTTGATGGGTGTGTGGATGGGAACATTTTTGTTTTCAATTTAGTAGGAGCCTGTCAACTTATGTTATTACTACTGAACATGGTTTGAGATACAGCATATAAGATAAAAAGTCAAGCCCTACAAAAACAAAATGGAGCAAAAGAGTCAACAGAACTGACTTTTAAGTAGATATTTTTAAACCTTAAAACTGTTTAACCTTAAGTAACACATGGAAAAAAATGATCCATAATTACAAGTCTTTTCATTTCCTCTGTCTTATTTTTCCTTTCATATAATCCAAGCCACTGAACACTTTAAAATAACATGGACTCAGCTTCTTCTGTGTAACATTCTGACCCTGTGTGACATTTTCATTTTGATGGATGATGTCAAAGGTACCTTATAGTTTCCATCAATATCTCCTCCCCACCTAAATGGCTATCATTACTAATGAAACCTCTTTAGATTTTTCCTTTCTTTCTGCTAAAAAAAAAAAAATCCTATTGCTAGGATCTATCCAGAAAATGCCATCTCTGGCAGAGCCACATTAGCCATACATGATGTGGATATATAAAACATTCTGTCTACACATTCCTGGACAATAGGAGTTGATCGTTGCTATTTACTTACTGAACTCAGATTTAAAATAATGCAAAATAAAGCCATCCTTCTCTGCTTACCTCAAATAGATACCTGCCTACTTCAGAGATGACATTCCCCAGATTACAAAAAGGCAACAGAAACAGCCTCTGCTGGGGCTTCCCTGATGGCTCAGTGGTAAAGAATCTAGCGGCCAACACAGGAGATACAGGTTCAATCCCTGATCTTGAAAGATCCCACATGCCACGGAGCAACTAGGCCTGCTCACCACAACTACTGAGCCTGTGCTCTAGAGTCTGGGAGCCACAACTGCTGAAGCCCAAGGGCCACAGAGCCTGTGCTCCACAGCAGGAGAAGCCACTGCAATGAGGCAACTAGAGAGTAGCCCACCTCTCTGCAACTAGAGAAAAGCCCGCACTGCAATAAAGACCCAGCACAGCCAAGAATAAAATAAAATAATTTTTTAAAAAAGGTTCTCCTAGGAGGCCACACCTGAGGCAACGGATGGGGTCGGTGTTCTCAAGGTCTGCCCACAGGAGGACTTCTTGTGAGGGGTCTGCCTTGTTCAATCAGTAATGTGATACTGAGTGCCATTGAGTGCAAGCTCCCGAAGAGATCAAGCCCTGAGCCTTTGGAGTGGAACACTGACTCCAAGACCCTAGACTACCAGAGAACTAACCCTAAGGAGAATCAAATAGTGAGAACTCACACAAAAGAAACCACTTGAATACAAGACCCTGCAGCACCCAACCACCAGGTGCAGGCTGTGCAGGACGCCTCATCTAAACAACAAAACAACAAAAAAATACAAACCAAATCATCAGCATATAGGATAACCACCTCACCCAGCCTTGTCCATCAGAGGAAAAACAAACAAACAAAAACTCGGCACAAATCTCACCCTATATGAAGCTCACACAAACCACTGGACCAAGCTTAGGAGGGCAGAAACCAAAAGGAAGAAAGAATTCAACCTTCTTAAGAAATCAACTTTCCTTGAAGCCTGGGAAAAGGAGACCTCAAACACAGTAAGTTAAAAAAAAATAATGAAAAGGCAGAGATACTGCACAAATGAAGGAACAAGCTAGAAACACAGAAGTCCAAATAAATCAAGAGGAAATAGGCAAACTACCTGAAAAAGAATTCAGAATATTGATAGTAAATATGATCAAAAACCTTGAAAACAAAATGGAGAAAATACAAGAATCAATTAACAAAGACCTAGAAGGATTAAAGAATAAACATATGGACACAACAACAGAATTACTGAAATTAAAAATACTCTAGAAGGAATCAATAGCAGAACATCTGAAGCAGAAGAACAAATCAGTAAGCTGGAAGATAAAATGGTGGAAATAACTTCTCACAAGCAGAATAAAGTAAAAAGAATGAAAAAAACTGAAGACAGTCTCGAGACCCCTGGGGCCATATCAAATGCACCAACATTCAAATTATAGGGGTCCCAGAAAAAGAAGAGAAAAAGAAAGGGTATGAGAAATTTTTGAAGAGATTATAGTTGAAAATTTCCCCAACATGGAAAAGGAAACAATCAAATCCAAGAGGCACAAAGAGTCCCATATGGGATAACCCAAGGAGAAACACGCCAAGACACATACTAATCAAATGAACAAAGATTAAACATAAAGAAAGAATATTAAAAGCAGCAAGGGAGAAGCAACAAGTAACATACAAGGGAAACCCCATACGCTTACCAGCTGATCTTTCAGCAGAAATCCTGCAGGCCAGAAGGGAATGGCAAGATATATTTAAAGTACTGAAAGGAAAAAAATCTACAACCAAGATTACAGTACCCAACAAGGATCTCATTCAAAATTGATGGAGAACTAAATAGCTTTCAGACAAGCAAAAGTTAAGAAAATTGAGTACCACCAAACCAGCTTTACAAAAAATGTTAAAGGGACTTATATAGCAAAGAAATACAAGAGAAGAAAAAAATCTACAAAATCAATGGAAAACAATTAAGAAAATGGCAATAGGAACATATATATCAATTACTTTAAATATAAATGGATTAAATGCTCCAACCAAAAGACACAGACTGGCTGAATGGATACAAAAACAAGACCCATATATATGCTGTCTACAAGAAACCCACTTCAGATCTCAAGACACAAATAGACTGAAAGTGAGAGGATAGAAAATATATTCCATGCAAATGGGAAGCAAAAGAAAGCTGGAGTAGCAATCCTCATATCAGACAAAATAAACCTTAAAATAAAGAAGATTACAAGAGATAAGGAAGGACACTACATAATGATCAAGGGATCAATCCAAGAGGAAGACATAACAATCGTAAATATCGATGCACCCAACATAGGAGCACCTCAATATATAAGACAAACACTAACAGACATAAAAGGAGAAATTGACAGTAACACAGTAATAGTAGGAGACTTTAACACCCCACTCACACAATGGACAGATCATCAAATCAGAAAATTAATAAGGAAACACAAGTCTTAAGTGATACATTAGATGAGATAGATCTCATTGATATCTTCAGGACATTCCATTCAAATGCAAAAGAATACATCTTCTTCTCAAGTGCACATGGAACATTCTCCAGGATAGACCACAACTTGGGTCCCAAATCAAGCCTCACTAAATTTAAGAAAATTGAAATTGGACCAAACATCTTCTCCAACCACAATGCTATCAGACTAGATATCAATTACAAGAAAAAAAAAACTGTAAGAAACACAAACACATGGAGATTAAACAGCACGTTTCTAAGGAACCAGCAGGTTACTGAATAAATCAAAGGGAAATAAAAAGATTTCTAGAAACAAATAACAATGAAAACATGATAACTCAAAACCTATGGGATGCAACAAAAGCAGTTCTAAGAGGGAAGTTTATAGCAATGCAATCCTACTTCAAGAAACAAGAAAAACATCGAATAGACAACCTAACTTTACACCCAAAACAACTGGAAAAAGAAGAAAAAACCCCAAAGTTAGTAGAAGGAAAGAAATCATAAAGATCTAAGCAGAAATAAATGAAAAAGAAATGAAAGAAATAATAGTAAAGATTAATAAAACTAAAATCTGATTCTTTGAGAAGACAAACAAAATTGACAAACCTTTAGCCAGACTCGTCAAAAAGAGAAGACTCAAATCAACAAAATTAGAAATGAAAAAGGAGAAGTTACAACAGACAATGCAGAAATACAAAGGATTATAAGAGACTATTATGAACAACTATATGGCAATAAAATAGATAACCTGGAAGAGATGGACAGATTCCTAGAAAAGTTCAATCTTCCAAGAATGAACCAGAAAGAAATACAAATTATGAAAAACCCAATTACAAGCATTGAAGTTGAAACTGATCAAACATCTCCCCAAAAACAAAAGCCCAGGACCAGATGACTTCACAGGAGAATTCTGTCAAACATTTAGAGAAAAGCTAATCCCTATCATTCTAAAACTCTTTAAAAAATTGCAGAGGAAGGAACACTTTCAAACCCATTCTACAAGGCCACCATCACCCTAATATCAAAACCAAAGACAACACACACACCAAAAAACTATAGGCCAATATCACTGATGAACATAGATGCAAAAATCCTCAACAAAATTTTAGCAAACAGAATTCAGCAACACATCAAAAAGCTCATACACCATGATCAAGTTGGGTTTATTCCAGGGATGCAAGGATTCTTCAATATACACAAATCAATCAATGTGACACACCATATTAACAGATTGAAAGATAAAAACCATATGATAATCTCAAAAAGCCTTTGACAAAATTCAGCACCTGCTTATGACTAAAACTTTTCAAAACATGGGCATAGAAGGAACCTACCTCAACATAGTAAAGGCTATACATAATAAGTCTACAGCAAACATTATTCTCAATGGTGAAAAACTAAAAACATTCCTCATAAGATCAGGAACAAGACAAGGGGTGTCCACTTTCACTGTTATTATTCAACATAGTTCTGGAAGTTCTAGCTACAGCAATCAGAGAAGAAAAAGAAATAAAAGGAATCCAGATCAGAAAAGAAGAAATAAAGCTCTCACTGTTTGCAGATGACATGATACTGCACATAGAAAACCCTAACGATAATATCAGAAAATTACTAGAGCTAATCAGTGAATTTGGCAAAGTTGCAGGATACAAAATCAATACGCAGAAATCACTTGTGTTTCTATATACTAACAATGAAAAATCAGAGAAATTAAGGAATCAATACCATTCACCACTGCAACAAAAAGAATTAAATATCTAGGGATAAACTTACCTAAGGAGAAAAAAGAACTGTACACAAAAAAATTATAAGACGCTAATGAAAGAAATCAAAGATGACATAAACAGATGGAGAGACATTCCATGTTCCTAGGTAGCAAGAATCAATATTGTGAAAATGACAATACTACCAAATGCAATCTACAGATTCAATGCAATACCTATCAAATTACCAATGGCATTTTTCACAGAACTAGAACAAAANGATACACCATATTAACAAACTGAAAGATAAAAACCATATGATCATCTCAATAGATGCAGAAAAAGCCTTTGACAAAATTCAGTAATATTTATGATTAAAACTCTTCAAAAAATAGGCATGAAAGGAACCTACCTCAACAATGTAAAGGCCATATATGAAAGGCCTACAGAAAACATTATTCTCAATAGTGAAAAACTGAAAGCATCCCTCCTAAGATCAGGAACAAGACAAGAGTGTCCACTTTCACCACTATTATTCAATATAGTTCTGGAAGTCCTAACTACAGCCATCAGAGAAGAAAAAGAAATAAAAGGAATCTAGATCAGAAAAGAAGTAAAGCTCTCACTGTTTTCAGATGACATGATACTGTACATAGAAAACCCTAAAGATAGTATCAGAAAATTACTAGAGCTAGTCAGTGAATTTAGCAAAGTTCCAGGATACAAAATCAATACACAGAAATCACTTGCATTTCTATATACTAACAATGAAAAATCAGAAGGAGAAATTAGGGCATCAGTCCCATTCACCATTGCAATAAAAAGAATTAAATATCTAGGAATAAACTTACCTAAGGAGACAAAAGAACTGTACCCAGGAAATTATAAGACACTAATGAAAGAAATCAAAGGTGATATAAACAGATGGAGAGATATTCCATGTTCCTGGGTAGGAAGAATCAAAATTGTGAAAATGACTATACTACTAAATGCAATTTACAGATTCAACGTGATCCCCATCAAATTATCAATGGCATTTTTCAACTGGAACAAAAAATTTCACAATTCATATGGAAACATAAAAGACCCCAAATAGGCAAAGCAGTATTGAGAAAGAAGAATGGAGATGGAGGAATCAACCTTCCTGACTTCAAGCTATACTACAAAGCTACAGTCAACAAGGCAGTATGGTACTGGCACAAAAACAGAAATATAGACAAATGGAACAAGATAGAAAGCCCAGAAATAAACCCATGCACCTATGGGTACTTTATTTTTGACAAAGGATGCAAGAATATTCATCAATGGGGCAAAGACAGCCTCATCATTAAATGGTGCTGGGAAAACTGGACAGCTACATGTAAAAGAATGAAATTAGAACACTTCCTAACACCATACACAAAGAGAAACTCATAATAGATTAAAGACCTAAATGTAAGACCAGAAACTATGAAACTCTTAGAGGAAAACATAGGCAGAAAATTTGATGATATAAATCAAAGCAAGATCCTCTGTGACTCACCTCCTAGAGTAATGGAAATAAAAACAAAAGTAAACAAGTGGGACCTGATTAAACGTAAAAAGCTTTTGCACAGCAAAGGAAACTATATGCAGGATGAAAAGACAACCCTCAGAATGGGAGAATATAATAGCAAATGAAACAACTGACAAAGGATTATTTTCCAAAATATACAAGCAGCTCATACAACTCAACACCAGAAAAACAAACAACCCAATCAAAAAGTGAGAAAAAGACCTAAACAGACATTTCTCCAAAGAAGACATACAGATGGCTAACACACACATGAAAAGATGCTCAACATAGCTTATTATTAGAGAAATGCAAATCAAAACCACAAAGATATGTCACCTCAAACTGGTCAGAATGGCCCTCATCAAAAAGTCTACAAACAATAAATGCTGGAGAGGGTGTGGAGAAAAGGGAACACTCTTGCACTGCTGGTGGATGTAAATTGATTCAGCCACTATGGAATATGGTATGGAGATTCCTTAAAACACTAGGAATAAAACCACCATATGACCCAGCAATCCCACTCCTAGGCATATAACGTGAGGAAACCAAAATTGAAAGAGACATATGTGTCCCATTGTTCATTGCAGCACTATTTACAATAGCTAGAACATGAAAGCAACCTAGATGTCCATCAACAGATGAATGGATAAAGAAGTTGTGGTACATATACACAATGGAATATTATTCAGCCATAAAAAGGAACACATTTGAGTCAGTTCTAATGAAGTGGATGAACCTAGAACCTATTATACAGAGTGTAGTGAATCAGAAAGAGAAAGATAAATACTGTATTCTAACACATATATATGGAATCTAGAGAAACGGTACTGAAGAATCTATTTACAGGGCAACAATGGAGAAACAGACATAGAGACTTATGGACATGTGGAGAGGGGAGAGAAGGGTGAGTTATCTGGAGAGTAACATGGAAACTCACATTAACACAGGTAAAATAGATAGTCAATGGGAATTTTCTGTATGCCTCAGGAAACTCAAACAGGGTCTCTGTATCAACCTAGAGGGGTGGGATGGGGTGGGAGATGGGAGCGAGGTTCAAAAGGGAGGGGATATATGTATACCTATGGCAGATTCTTGTTGAGGTTTGACAGAAAATAGCAAAATTATGTAAAGCAATTATCCTTCAATAAAAAATAATTTTAAAAAGAAAATAACTGTGATTAAATTCCACTTAAAGCTGTATAATACTTATGTTGGAGCAGGCATTCAGAGAAACAGAACTTCACAGTACTAAGGGAGTTTTCTTCATACTATTTATTTATTACCTAGGAATCTTTGCATTAGAAGAATAGGGGATATATGTATACCTATAGCAGATTCTTGTTGAGGTTTGACAGAAAATAGCAAAATTATGTAAAGCAATTATCCTTCAATAAAAAATAATTAATTTTAAAAAGAAAATAACTGTGATTAAATTCCACTTAAAGCTGTATAATACTTATGCTGGAGCAGGCATTCAGAGAAACAGAACTTCACAGTACTAAGGGAGTTTTCTTCATACTATTTATTTATTACCTAGGAATCTTTGCATTAGAAGAAAGAATGCCTTATTTCTCTCAACTTCAGGTTCTATATTTCCAAGTCCTTTTTATTCTATCTGAAATGTTACTGAGATAATCACTGCTAATTATCTTCTGATTGTGAACACTAGAACACTCTTGGTGTTTCTGGGCCTTGATACACCCCTTTACCTTGCTGCGCTGTCTTTCTCTCTGTGCTGTACTGTGCTCAGTCGCTGACGCTTTGCGACCCCACAGACTGTAGTCCACCAGGCTCCTCTGTCCATGGAGATTCTCCAGGCAAGAACACTGGAGTGGGCTGCCAAGCTCTCCTCCGGGTATCTTCCCAACCCAGGTATCAAATCTAGGTCTCCCGCATCGCAGGCAAATTCTTTACCATCTGAGTCCCCAGGGAAGCCCATGTGGCACTCTGAGGTCTGAGCGGTTTGTTTAAAATGATGACACATCCTAGCTGCATATGGGGTCTTTGAGCCAGTTTTCCTGTTTCTGTTTTATAATACACACACAGACACACACACACACAGGGCTTCCCAGGGGCTGCTAGTGGCAAAGAATCCGCCTGCTAATGCAGGAGACAAGAGAGATGCAGGTTTGACCCCTGGGTTGGGAAGATCTCCTGGAGGAGGACATAGTAACCCACTCCAGTAGTCTTTCCTGGAGAATCCCATTGACAGAAGTGCCTGGTGGGCTACAGACCATAGCATCACAGTTGATCACCAATGAAGAGACTTAGCACACAGGCATATATATATTTAGTAAATCTATTAATGGTGGCAGTAATATGAAAGCAGGACTAGGACTGGCACTACTATAGGCAAATTTTTGGCAGTTTCTTTGCAGTAAGAAATCTCTCTCTGAAGACCTGATCATTTTCTTTGGTTCTCTGTCTTAAAGGCATCTTCATCGGCTCCAAGCTGAGTACTCTGCCTTCGGGCTTTAGCGTGTCTACAGTCCAGGATAGTCATCACAAATAATAGTGCTGCTGCATCATATGACGGAGACTAAACATTTACCGTTTATTGGATCCTGCCATACCACAAGCAATAATATAAATCACAAACTCCGGGGAAATGAATTATAAGTGAATAGTCAATAAATGAATAAATTCCATATTATGACTGGTAGACAGTAAAAAAACACAAAAGAAGCAAGAATTAAAATTACTCCTTCATACAGTAAGTCTCTGATATCATAGACTAAATATTTGAAGTCTCAAGTGTTTGTGAATGATCCCATAGAACATATATTCATATATACTTTTTAAAGAAAGTGGGATCATGTCATGAGGTTGGTGTGAATGAGGCACTTGGCTAGGAATAAGCCTAATTTTTAAGAGCTTTTATAGTTAGCACCTACATTGCAGTGCAGCTTAACTTTTTTTTTTTTTTTACTTAGAAGTACAAAACAATTTTTGAATATATCAAAAAACTCTTGTGTGGAATGACCCCAAAAGAAGCCCACTAGCTAATTATTATGATGGAAATAAGAAAAAAGTGCAACAGTTTTATAAAGCTGATGCATCTCAGGAAATAGAAATTCTGGGTAAATTTGGTGATGACTCAGGCAAAAATGATTACACCATATGCTCTATATGGGAAACAAGAAAAAGTGATGCTTGAAAATGTTTCAGCCAGTGCTTAATTCAGAATTTATGTTAATAGCATTATAAATGACTTTAGTTCTGTTTCTATAGAATCATTAGGGTCTATAGGGATCATTGAAATATTTTAGTTACACTTAACTGCTTACTGCTTTTTATGAGGAAGATTATATATCACAGTGATTCTTAGGGATTTAAGACCATCTTGGGATCTGTCCCTCATTAATACTGAAGTCTCAGCACTTGTAGATTTACTTTTCTTCTATAATTTCTTGTTAATTCCTCAATAATTGCTAAAATGTGGCTTATTCAGTTTACTATGAAGCTCTTTTTGAAGGTGCAGAGTTTTCTTGAAAGTTATTTTTAAATTTGACAATACAATGGATAGACACTTAGGACTTAAGATACCTTAAAGAACTTCAATTTCTCCAAATGTCCAGGTGCCAGCATAAGCCATGGTTAAAATTATACACGCAACTGCTGTTGACTGCTCCTGCTTGGGCATTTTTTGACTCATTTTTGAAAACTATGGCAGGCTTTATGGGATTTCTAACAAGTATATACATGGTCTGTGGCCACAAATAGTTTATATTCTAAGAGGGAAGCAAAGCCATCATCAGAGTATAGGCTGCTTTGGGGTGCTGGAAGCAGCATGGTGACAGAATGAAAAAACAAAAAGTGGGATTGGAATGAATTAAGCCTTTGTTTTCCTGGCTCTGTCACTTAGCAGCTACGTGACATGTTCCAAGCACACACTAGAAGCTCAACAGACAAGAGAAGCAACAGAAATTCTGTTGAGTTTAGAGAAGGGAAAAGTCATTTTGGGACAGCGATTGGTAGATAGTTTTTACTCTATCCTTGCAGAACAAGCTTGACTGGGCAGACGTTGGAGGAAATCTGTGCTGTGACCTAAACACAAACAAAGGTGGTGTAGGGAACAGGAACGCCAGGTTCATAGTGAAAAAGCAAAGTAAATGCTGTACCATGGAGGTTCTGCGGATGGGTGAGGGGAAATCAGATCAAAACTGTAGGTTCCAAAAGAAAGACAGGTTGCTTGTCTCTCTGATAAGCTTCCAGAGAGGGAACTTCCTTTGTTTTTCATCATGCTTTCCTTTGCAACATGCACAGGAAGCTCTGCTGTCAGCTCTTTGTAGAGGCTGCTTCCTAAATTTAATTAGAAGATGCTTCCTAATGCGGAAGCAGAGCCTCCCCTCTTCTTTCCTTTATTGCAGTTTATCTAATCAAACTCAGCTCATCAAATTTCCAGCTTAGTTGTTTTCAACACTGCATCAGAATCACTTGTGCACTTAAACACAGGCACAGAGACACACACAGACACACACACACACAGAGGCCTTTGACTCAGCCTTTTGGGAGAATCTAGGGAAGAGAGGCCCATGCATCTTTTGGAAAGAGTTTCACCAGTGATTCTAATCTTCAGAAATGATGGGGAAGGAACTTTTAGGTCGTATCTTTTTTTCTTAGCCATTCTTTAAAATGCGGGTCAAAGATAGTTACCTGTTCTGATATAACAGCATCCTTGTTTCTCCCTGGGATAACTGTATATTTTCTCCTTAAAATAATGGAGTATGTCACCTTGTGAAATTAACTGCAGAGATATCAATACCTGAAACTAACTTCATTTACCAGAGCTTTCTCTCTGACCCACTGGGTCCCCACAGTCTTCTGCATTACCTCCCATTTGGCCAATTCAACAGATAGAAACAAAGTTAACTCTAAATTTCTTACATTTTAAAACAGCATGTTGGAAAGTACAACAGTGCAGTTGCTTCTCTCCTAAAAGCAATCCACATACTTTTTTGAGGCAAAGACACAATGCAGTACACTCTTTCTAATTTCCTATAGTCTTCTCCTCCTCTACCTTCTTCCTAGTGACATGAGGCCACTCAGATCTCCTTCTCACTTTCCTCCCAAGGGCTACTTTCTTGATCCATTTCCTTATGTTCTAACATCTCATTCTCTTTCTTCAGGGTAACTGGTTCCATAAATTTAAGTCATGAAGTTACCACTAGCCTAATGATTTTACCTTATAAAGAATAGTCATATTTTAAAAGGTAACTCCAGAAAACAACAATAAAATAATGTCTCCCTCTCATAGAATGACTTAGTAATAGTGGATAGTTTAGACACCATGGCACAATAGTAGAAAAGATTCATTTGACCAAGAAGACTTTACAAAGAGCCTCCTCGATTACATCTTGTAGAGTATTCAATGCCTGACTAGTAGGTGCTCAATAACTGTTTAGAATGAAGGACTGTGCCAATATATTTAAATGCTAAGGAAGATAACTGAACCAGAAGCCAGGAAACCTGAGTTCTAGCTTAGGAACAAGATGAAAATGGACCTGAAAAGGAGGAAAACATGTGCTTAAAGGCATGGAAATGAGCCATAAAAATACAATGTTTAAAAGAAAGGAAATCTCGAAAAGGAATTCTAAACAAGGTCAAATTCTGTGCAGGATATAAGGAAATAGATGATTGTGAAAATTCCATTGGTGTTATTTCTAATAGTATTTGGCTAGAATGAGAGGAAAGTCAGGCAAAAGAAGTTTGGGGGAGTGTAAGCTGTGAAGAAGTGAAGGCAGTTTTCTAGATGACTGGAAATGAAGAGATGAAAAAAAAAAAAAAGGACAGTGTATTGAGACGGTGGTAGGATTGAAACAGGTTTATCTCAGGATTTTGATCATGCATGCTAGAGATGGGGAAGGACCAGGGCAAGGGAGAAATTAAAAATATAAGTATAGGGAAGAAAGTGAGACATTAAAGAAGTAGACAAAGTTTGGATTAAGCACTTGAGAAGAAAGGTTTGTCTTGTAAAGGAGGAGGGACTCGTCTGATATTCAGGTTACAGGGGAATGCCAACTAGAAAGAAATATTCCCAGGAGAGTCAGAGCAATGAGGAGGCAGAATTTCTCAGGACTCTACGAAATACCTCCCACTATAGTCTATGTCTCAGGAAAAGTATTCATTGTACCTTGTTCAGACCACCACACATGGGCTCAACTCTCCGGTATAATGTACTTAGTTAGGTCTCCCAGGACAGATACCTACCATCTCCCACTGCTCTGAGGCAAAAGACCTTCAAAAGGCATATTAACAGATGGGTTCAACTTTTTGTTTTTTGCTCAGAAACTACTAAATTGCAGAATTTTGACTCAATACATTGTTTTGGAAATTGGTGTCCAGCTAAGAAAGTGCCTCAAATGAAATCAGTATGGGGCTGAGTAGGATTTTGAAGGACTATATCACCAGGAATCTCTAAAGTCTGGCAGAATGGCAAGATAGCTTAATGGCTAAACACCACTTAACTATATTAACAGGCATGGCTGAGTTAATACTGGGCAAGAGCTATCTCCCAGAAACAGAACCTGAATCCACGGCAGCCAGACTGGCTAAGTGAAGAACTTGGTTTACTTCATAGGAAGTGAGTTACTAAACCAGCAAGCAGAAGGTGATCCCTGCTTAGCTCCACTGACAACTGTATCTTGACTCCCTTCTTTTCCTTTTCTAAATGAATAGCTCCTCCGTGTCAGTTTATTAAATGTGGCAATTACTCTGTTATAGAATTTTGTAGATGAAGTAACAAGATATCATGATCCTGTTACTTTGCCCTGCCATTCTAATCTCAAAAATATTTTGACTGACATTAGGCTTAGAGGAAAAAAACAAACAAACAAAATAAAGATAAAAGTGAAAAATCATATACATTAAACCTTCACACTTGATGCCAATATTTAAAACTGTGGAAACAGATTCTGGGAATATAGAAAGTTGCCAGAATAACTCAACACCTAAAGAAGCTCTGAGTTCCCCAGAGAAGACAGCAAGTGTGAGGCTTCATTAACCTTGGGAAGGGGAAAGAAGCAGAAGTCCCAGTAGATCTGAAATTAATACAGCAGATTTTTGTTGCCACTAGAGAGGGCCCAGACAACACATGCCAGTGATGCTCCTATCGTGCACATCTGTCCTCCGGGAAGGTACCTGACCTGCTAGGGCAGACAGACCTGGACGGGCTGCAGGCTGGGGATTAGATGGAATAAATTTCTCCGAGCATTCGTCTTTTAGGAAGAACTGGCTTTCTTCCACTTGTGCCTGTAAAGTTTTAGAACCTGATCTATACCCTTCTCAGAGAAGGGGTTTGTGTGATCACTAGCTCCTGAAGCAAAACTTGTGCACCATCCACAACCTTCCACTTGCTCCAGAGAACCTCAAGTCCTGGCCTGTTCTTGAGTGACAAAATCTATGACATAGGGAAGCCAGAGAAGCATTAATACCTATTCCACAGACTCTGCAAGTTGTGGGAAGGAGGTCAAGCTGAACAGGTAGCTATTATTAAGGAAGAGCTAATGAATTCAATAGAGAAGAATGTTAATTTACATGTAATGAGTGCTCTCAAGGAGCTGCAATTAGAAAATAAAAATCACTTGAACTGACAATAATGATTTTCAGAATTCTAAAAACTAATAGAGAAATTGAAAGAGACGGTAGCCATTGCTGAGAACTGAATTAGTTGCCTGGATGATCAAATGAAAGGGAGGGGGAGCAGGAAATTAGCAATAAAATAAGAGACTTAGAGGAAGATCTAGGTGATAGAATATGCAAAGAAGTAGAGTTCCAGATGGGGAAAAACTGAGCATGGAATAGAAGTGATAATCAAAGAAATAACAGAATAAAAATTCTTGGGTTAAAGAAAGACTTGTGCCTTTTGAATGAATGGGCTCACTAAGACTCAGACAGGATTAATTTTACAAAAAGCCACACACCTAGATATAATCAGGGGAAATGTCTGACCTCCGATGCTAATGAAAAAAAAATTCTTTCTTCTACCCAGAACAAAAAATAGTTATCTTACAAAGGAAAGATTATCTGACTATACTATTAAAAGAAAAGGACTGTGATCCAAGAATCTTTCAACCAGCCAATATAATACTCAAATGTTAAGGAAAAAGCACAATGGTTTTCAACATTGGAGGATTCAGAAAATATGCCACCCATGTACTGATGTCTTATCTGTAGAAAATACTTGAGGAAGTACTCCCAACCTCATAAAAAATTCAACCAGAAGCAAATCGTTTCATTCTGAGGAATGAATACAACAATGAAACAATGTTAAGCAACTTGTTTTAATTATATGATGATAACTCCATAACTAAGATTTAAAATAGAAGTTATAATACAGGTTTGTATATATATATATATATATATATATATATATATATTTCCCCCAGCTATTTAGGAAACCCAGGAATTGTGGAGGGAAGAAAGTGGAGGAAGGCAGGCAGAAGTCTGAAAGTCTCTAAAAAATACCGGATGAGAGCCTCAGGGGTAAAACAAGCCAGTAGCTTGTTCTAGTAGAGTAATCATAATTATTGAAGTTGATATACTAATTGAGAAATAGTGCTTTACATATCATTGTGAACAGAAGTTCATATTGGAGTAAAAAATAAATAAAAAGGAAAACAAGGTGGGGGGAATTCAACAAAGAAAGTAAATAGTAAACACAAAACAATATGAAATACTATATCAATTAGATCAGTTACCACTATATATGTGGGTAGGTTGAATTCATGATCAAAATTTTAAAAAGATCCAGATTGGGCTTAAAAAATCAAATCAAATAGCTAAAATAGAAAAAAAAGAGAGAGAGAGAAAGTAGAAATAGTAATTTAAAGAGTGAAAATCTAGACCAAAAACGTGTGAGATAAGGAGTGATATTATAGAGGGATAACTAACATATTCCCAAAACTATATTCATAAACTATACACCAAGAAAGATAATGCATTTAATATAACTTTAAGGCATAAGTTTTATTTAGCATAAGGCTCAGTTGGTAAAGAAACTGCCTGCAATGTAAGAGACCCAGGTTCAATCCCCGGGTCTGGGTCAGAAAGATTCCCTAGAGAAGGAAATGCAACCCATTTTCAATACTTTTGCCTGGAGAGTTCCATGGACAGAAGAGTAGGGCAGGCTACAGTCCATGGGATCCCAAAGAGTCATACATGACTGTGTGACTAACTTTCACTTAGATGTTCCCTAGTGGTCTTGAGGTTATGATTCTGCACTCTCACCACCACAGCCTGGGTTTGATTCCCGGTCAGGGAAGCCTTTTTTCTTGGGCATCCTTGGTGGTTCAGATGGTAAGGAATCTGCCTGCAATGCAGGAGACCTGGGTTCGATCCCTGGGTTGGGAAGACACCCTGGAGAAGGGAATGGCTACCCATTCAAGTATTCTGGCCTGGAGAATTCATGGACAGAGGAGCCTGGCAGGTTACAGCCTATGGGGTCGCAAAAAGTCGGACACGACTGGGTAACTTTCACTACAATTCTAGGAAACAAATAGGAAAATACTTAAAAAACAATGATGATCAGAGATTTGAATAAATCATTTAGATGTTGACTGAAAACTAAGTAAGGATATAGATCATTTGAATGATACAATTAAAAAGCTTAATATAATAGATAATTGTGGAATTATTTAACATATGAAGCACATGTATTTTTCTCAGTTAGCAATGTGAATACCCTGGACATACAATTGGCCACAAGAGGAATATCTCAGCAGTTCCTGCCCCCCAATAGTGATCTTATTTACTGAGTTCTTTGACTAGAAACCAAAGAATTTTAGGCATTAACCACCAGTTGATGACCTACCACAGTCCTGAATCCACTGATGTGATTGTAGGAGAGTGACAACGGAGCTGAGTTACAGAGAGAAACTGATCAATAGATAGAGAAGGTACTGAGGCATCAAATTCTTGTCTCCACTTTTCCCAAGTCAGCTGTATTGTCATTCCTGCGGTTTGTCTCTAGCCAACATTTCCCTCATTTGGCTTAAGCTTTTATATTTTCATTCAAAAAAGGGCCAACTAACTCAAAGTTCTCTCTCTCTTTTTCTCTCTACACATAAAATGCAAACATGTATACCAAATTTATATAAACACTTTCATTCACATCAGTAGAATTGCAAAAACCCCAAATTAATGCAGAGAGCCTCAGATTTAGGGGTTTCCCTTGTACCTCAGTTGGTAAAGAATCTGCCTGCAATGCTGGAGACCCAGGTTCGATTTCTGGTTTAGGAAGACCCCCTGGAGAAGGAATTGGCAACCCACTCCAGTATTCTTGCCTGGAGAATGCCATGGACAGAGGATACTGGCAGGCTACAGTGCATGGGGTCACAACCACCACGATCCTCAGATTTATATTCCTATGCATAAGGCTTGACAACTTAGATTTCTCTTATGAACCTTTCTTTTCTTCCCCAGAATAGCATAATTTAAGGAAAAAAAAAATTCGTTGAGTATAGAATATATTTGGGAACCCATGGAATTTTCAAGTTTCTAAATTCTTTCACTCAACAAAGACTACATCACTAAAAGTGAACATTTTGAGTTATCTGGGTTAGCATTTTAAAAGGTGAAATTTACCTTAAAGACGTTTTCATTTTACCTACAAAGTTAAGGGTTCTCATTTCCTTTACCTCAAAGCAGATAAGCATGATGATCTGATAAGGACAGTTGATTTCTCCGTCAGCAGTTTTATCACTCTGCGTTTCTCACCTTGATAACAATTGGCCTATCTTTTCCTGTTGTCAGTGCTAATAGCAGCTGCAGAACTAAGTCTTTCATAGATGAAGCCTAACTACTCCGTGGGCTGGAGCCAACTCTATATTCAGTGACATCAGCTGTTGCTTGAAATTGGCCGTAGTGGAAGCATTTATACGACAGAAAGCACAAATACTACAAACAGGGGTTTATTTTCCATAGAGCTAGTCAACAGCAACTACTGATTTTGTTCCAGGTAGTTGATTAGACAAAGTTTGGAATCTCATGCTCTAGTAGGAAGAAATAAAAAGTGGGAAAGGCCTATTAAAGACTGATTATGTTCCACTTGAGTAAATGAATTTATTTCTGAGAAGTATAACTTTTTAAAAAAGTCATGGAGCCCTTAAACTAATAATTTTAGGAAATGTTAAGTCTGAAAAATCATCTTATAAAATTACAAGCTAGAAAAGAATTGTACTTTTGCTTAAGGCAAGTTAAAAACATGATCTTTTCTACTTCCCTTTTTAATCTCTTATATTCTTGTACTAGTGAATCTTTTTAGTTTCTACTTCCAAGAACAACTAATTTAATTTTTCAAAGGACAGTTAGAATGGCATTTCAGTGAATAAGAATTTTTCATATTATGCCTTAATAAAACTTGGAGACCTGTTATTACTCTATGGAGAGAAAAAATTACCAAAGCTTTTTCTTTCTGATAAAGCATTGAAACATTCTTATTACTTCATACAAGTTAACAATGCTAAGCAGAAGTGGACTTATGTTCTTAATAGAATTAATCAACGTCCAGCCGATTATAACCAGTATTAGGTTCGGACTTGGCAAAAATGCAAATCACAGTCATGTATGGGAACATGAACTGAAATCCCTTAATTCTCATCCACAAAATGTCCAGAAAAGTAAGAAAGGTAAATACAAGGTCAAAATCAAGCACTGAAAGTTTAACACTGATGAATGTGCAGAAGTCTAAAAGATGGATTTGTGTTGGGAGTTGAAGTTATGCTAAGGGGGTTGTCAAAAGGAGGCAGAGCCCTGGCTCTAGGGGTTTGAGTTGTTTTTATTTAGCAGCCTTTGCAATTTCTGTCCTTGCCAGTTCATGAAGGGGCTTATCATCAGCACCCCTACCACTTACCATCATCACCACTTGAAGAAGGACAATTCAATTTATTTTTATGACAGAGACCAGTTTGAGGTCTGGATTAAGTCGCTACTTCCTGTATCTGACTTACAGTTTCAGGTATTTTTAAAACACTGTTAAAACAAAGAAGTGGAATTCCCCCTCAAACACCTCCCCACCAACACACACACATAAAAAAAAAACAAAGATAACACCAAACAACATTAAAAAAAACTCACTTATAAAAATACTGAAAATCAGTGCATTTCTTTAACGTTATAAAGGTCTTCTGAGATGTGTGTGTGTGTGTGTGTGTGTGTGTTTAATTGTCTCAGCTATCTTCTATGAACCGAGCAAGACCTTCTTTTGTTTGAACGTGACAGATCAGTTAGAACTGTGGCAACTACCATTTACAGCTATTGATTTCAATGTGACATTAAAGGCCCCAAATTCAACCATTATTCTCTTCAATTGTCACCAACAAAGGTTAATAATAGTTGAGTTTGGACTGAAGGAATCAAGTAAAGATTGCCAACTGAAATTAGCACGTTGTTCCTCTCTGAGTCACAAGTCAGTATTAGGTTCTGTGTTCCACAGATTACATATACATTAACATGCTTTTAAAATATGCTTTTCTCCCCAAAGTAATATTTGAAATCCAGAGAAAGAAAACATAGTTTCATAAGAAATCAAGCCATTTAAAATAATAAATAATTGACAAATATATTTCTTTTCGCACAGAGTAAAAACATTTTGTTTTGTGGCTTCTATTGCAGCAAAATAATGTTTCTCATAACTGTAAAAAGTGGTATGTAGCATGATTAAACAATATTTCAACTCTTTAGTTCGTGCAGAGGTTACCAGCTAGAGGGGAGAAAGGTTTGATTAGGTTTATTTCTTCCATGAGAAATTTTAAAGGAAAGCATACAACTTCTTTAATATATGAGTGCTGAAGCTACAAATGGTATTCTCTTATGGGCAGGCATGAAAGAATAAAGTCCCTTTTCTATAATAAATAGGCAAAAAATAGCTGGTAAGATATTATAAATCTTCACAAAAGCAATGGCAAATTTAAAACATCTATAAGTCTTTACAATTTCAACTTGTTTATTTTGTATCATAACTTACTACCTGTTTGCCTATTTGTAAATGGTAAATAAAGCTTTATGTGCTGTTTCCACTGTGAATTTTTCTTTAAACAGTATCTTGGTTTTTAAAATTACTCCAATAATTTTAATTATTTTTGACTGATACATTATCATTAAATAGTTATAGAGCACTATCAAATTATAATTCTCATTAGATGGAAACTAGTCATTTTTGGATTATTTCATAGGCAAGAATTCTAGATCAAGTAATGAGTTTAGCATAATTTATTATAGATCATTATTTCCAATAAGAAAATAATGAAACCCTTCCCAAAAGTTAACCTGCGATTATCAGTCCCAAACTCTAAGGAATTTTGAAAGTGAAGCAATATATTTCCAAATAAACCAGTTGCATTCTTGAATAGGCAGACCAAATTGGGCTTGATTTAATGTCATGCAAAATATTTCATAGCTTAATAACAATAGTGGTAGTGGAATTATTTTAACTACAGGGTCACATCTTGTGCACGCAAACATAATAAAATCCTTTTAAAATCTGACATATTTTGAAACACACAAGAATTAATTCTTCCTATATAATTGTATAAAAAAAGTTTCCTCCTTCCTAATCCCACACTTTCTAACCACTATGAGCATTAGTGTGTACTCTTTTCACTTTTTATCCAATATTTATATAGGCAGATAAGGGCTTCCCCAGTGGCTCAGAACGTAAAGAATCTGCCTGCAATGAAGGAGACCCAGGTTCGATCCCTGGGTCGGGAAGATCCCCTGGAGAAGGGAATGGCTATCCACTTCAGTATTCTTCTCTGGAGAATCCCAAGGACAGAGCAGCCTGGTGGGCTACAGTCCATGGGGTTGCGAAGAGTCAGACATAGTTGAAGAGACTTAGCATGCAGAGGTGGTGCTAGTGGTAAAGAACCTGCCTGCCGATGCAGGAGACAGATCCGGGTTCCATTCTGGGGTGGAGAAGATCCCCTGGAGAAGGGCATGGAGCTCACTCCAGTATTCTTGCCTAGAAAATCCCGTGGACATAGGAGCCTGGCGGCTACCGTCCACAGGGTCACAAAGAGTCCGACGTGACTGAAGCGAGTTAGCGTGCATGCATCTATATATATACTGTGTGGTAGGCGTGCTCAGACTTCCCTGGTGGCTCAGACGGTAAAGCGTCTGTCTACACCGCGGGAGACCTGGGTTCCATCCCTGGGTGGGGAAGAGTCCCTTGAGAAGGAAATGGCAACCCACTCCAGTATTCTTGCCTAGAAAATTCCATGGATGGAGGAGCCTGGTGCAGGCTGCTGTCCATGGGGTCGCAAAGGGTCCAGACGACTGAGCGACTTCACTGTCTTCTTTCTTTCTTTCATGTGTGTGCTCAGTGTGTTGGACACAACTCACAAAGAGTTGGTCTTTGTGGCCCTATGGATTGCAGCCCACCAGGCTCCTCTGTTCATGCAATTCTCCAGATAAGAATATTGGAGTGGGTTGCTGTGCCCTCCTCCAGGGAATCTTCCCAACCCAGGGATAGAAGAACCTGATCTCTTAAGTCTTCTGCATTGGCAGGCAGGTTCTTTACCACTAGCACCACCTGGGAAACCATATAAATACATATACATATGTTTACATATATGGAAATATATATATACACACACCACATACATTGATATACATGAAATATTCACTTCTTCCCTCTGATTAAGACATACAGACCTACCTCATTATTTTTGATAATGGCAGAGTATCCTGTTGTATGGATGAAGGAAATGGCAACCCACTCCAGTGTTCTTGCCTGGAGAGTCCCAGGGACGGAGGAGGCTGCCGTCTCTGGGGTCGCACAGAGTCGGACACGACTGAAGCGACTTAGCAGCAGCAGCAGCAGCAGCCATTCCCTTAAAGATGAATTTTTAAATTGCTTCTAGCTTTTGTCTTTTTACAAATAGTGTGGCACTGAACTATATTAAACATGTTTATGTACGTTTTAAGATTTTTATAGGATAGCTTCCTAGAATTGGATTACTGGGCCTAAAAGTTCATGCCCTGAAATTTAGTTGGTTCAGCAAAGTACTTTCTCAAAAGAGTGGTACGATTTACTTCCTCACTAACAAAACAGGAATGTGCCTGCTTCCCCCACACTCTCAATAGCACAGAAGGCTAGGCTCGTCGCCAATTTAACCGATGAAAAATTTGATATCTGTGTTGGCTTAATTTGCATTTCCATGCTGACCAATGAGTTGAATATCTTTTCATGTTTACTGGCCATTTGCAATTCTGCTTCTTTGAATTCAGTACCCATTCTTTACAGAGTCATTTGTCTTTTTCTTATTAATTGGCTAGAAATCTTTTCTTCTATGTCTTTTTTTTCTCTGGCTTATATGGATAATGCATGTTCACTTTAGAAAACTCATATGGGCAAAACAAGATTAAAATTGTCCATATTTCTACCCACACAGAGATAAAAATTTTTTTGGCATACGTCTTGTTAGTAGCATCAATGATGAGATAAACGAATTGTATTTGTTCTGTTTTATCACTTCTCAAATTCACAAAGCAACATAGCCTTGGCATTTTTCTATACTTTTACTACTCATCCACAACTCAAAATAAATGGTGAATCAAAGCAGAGCTGCCGTGTAGCAAAACGAATACAGTATTGTAAAGCAAAACAAACTAAAAAAATAAAAATTAATTAAAAAAAAAAGAAAAAAAAAAGCAGAGCTGCTCAATCAGCTTCCTCTCATAGATTTCATATCTTATACTGGATCATGATGACTATGGAGATACAAGAATATGTCTTTTTGTTGATAAGTGGAAAACTGCAGGAAGAAAATTGACAGGAACCTCAACTGCAATTACATATGCAAACAGGCTCTGTTCTTCTAAATATTTACATGTATTATAATCTTCACTGAAATTCCATAGAATGATTACTATTATTAATCCATTTAATAGAAGAGGAAATGAATGCAGCAATCTAGTCCTAGGATCTTAGTATCTGTTCAGTCTGCCTAATGGAAGTACAAAAGCACCAATGAAATTATTTGCACTTGGGTTGGTGCTTTTTGAATTATTTTTCTAAGACCATTTCCCCCCAACACATTGCAGGGATTTTAAACAGAGACTTTTTTCATTATTTAAATAGAATAAATACAAAAGAATATTTATCATGAGATGGTTGACTGGCATCACTGACTCACTGGACATGAGTTTAAGCAAGCTCCAAGAGATGGTGAGGAACAGGGAAGCTTGGCCTGCTGCAGTCGATGGGAGTTGGACACGACTGAGCAACTGAACAACAACTAAGAATTGTCTCAGTACCATTTAGTTATTCACTCAATATTTTCACATTGGTTTGCATATGACTTGGGTCTTTTTTTTTTTTTTCATGAATTTCCTATTCTGTAACTTTGTTCAACTATCTAAGCCAGTACCAAAATCACTATCTTAAGAGCTATAGCTTTATAACAATTGTTGATAGTGGTTAAGGTCCACTCTATATATTAAGTGCTTAGAACAATATTTAAAAGTGAATAAATGTTATATGAATATTTACTATTATTATTGAAAGTCTTTGCTTTTTTTGTGGGTTTATTTCTTTATTTTTTGTTATCCATATAAACTTTAGACTCAGTTGGTCAATATGAATAAAATAATTTTGCTGGGATTTTGACTGGATGTTCAATAAACATGGAAACCAATCTGGAAAAAAAAGTGAAAATATTTATGTGAAAGTCAAAGTGTTAGTTGCTCAGTCATGTCCAACTCTTTGCAACCCCATGGACTATAGCCATCAGGTTCCTTGTCCATGGAATTCTCCAGGCGAGAATAGTGGAGTGGGTAGCCATTTCCTTTTCTAGGGGATCTTTCTCACTCAAGGATCAAACTCAGGTCTTCTGCACTCTAAGCGGGTTTGCAGGGAAGCCACAGGGAAGAAGATGATAATTTTCATTTTTTTACATCTTTATAAAATGTCTTCAATCAAAAGTTTTAAATTTTCTACAAAATGATTGTATGCATCTTTTGTTAGATTAAATCTATTTATTCATAATTTTAATACTTTAATACTGTATAGTTTAAAAAAATACATTCCTAATGTTTTTAGCTAGTGTATAAAGACAAATTGATATTTGTATATAGAATTTTTTTCCCTAGAAACTTTGTAAAATCCTTTTATTTCTAATAATTTACAGTGGATTAGTTTAGAGTTTCATTTATCAGAATATAGATATTAATAAGCTTTAAATCCTTATATTTAAACATTTTTACATTTTTGTTTCTTAAAATTCTTAAAAATTCTTAAAGAGATGGGAATACTAAACTACCTTACCTGCCTCCTAAGAACTCTAATGTGAATACCAGACCACCTGACCTGCCTCCTGAGAAATCTAACAGTTGGAACCAGACATGGAACAACGGACTGGTTTCAAATTGGGAAAGGAGTATGTCAAGGCTGTATGTTGTCACCCTGCTTATTTGACTTATATGCAGAGTACACCATGCCAAATTCTGGGTTGGATGAAGAACAAGCTGGAATCAGCATTGCCAGCAAAATATCAATAACCTCAGATATGCAGATCACATCACTCTTACGGGAGAAAATGAAGAGAAGCTAAACAGCCTCTTTATGTAAGTAAAAGAGGAGAGTGAAAAGGTTGGCTTAAAACTCAACATTCAAAAATGGAAGATAATGGTATCTGGTCCCATCACTTCACGGCAAATAGATGGGGAGAAAATGGAAACAGTGATAGACTATTTTCTTGGGCTCCAAAATCACTGCAGATGGTGATAGCAGCCATGAAATAAAAGATGCTTGCTTCTTGAAAGATAAGCTATAACAAACTTAGACAGCATATTAAAAAGCAGAGACATTACTTAGCTGACAAAGGTCCATCTAGTCAAAAAGCTATGGTATTTTTTCCAATAGTCATGTATGGGTGTAAGAGTTGGACTATAAAGAAAGCTGATCGCTGAACAAGAATTGATGCTTTTGAACTGTGGTGTTGGAGAAGACTCTTGAGATTCCCTTGGATTGCAAGGAGATCCAACCAGTCCATCCTAAAGGAAATCAGTCCTGAATATTTATTGAACAGACTGAAGCTGAAGCTAAAGCTAAAAAACTTTTAGCTGATTGCTGAACAAGAATTGATGCTTTTGAACTGTGGTGTTGGAGAAGACTCTTGAGATTCCCTTGGATTGCAAGGAGATCCAACCAGTCCATCCTAAAGGAAATCAGTCCTGAATATTTATTGAACAGACTGAAGCTGAAGCTAAAGCTAAAAAACTTTGGCTACCAGAAGCAAAGATTGAATCATTGGAAAAGACCCTGATGCTGGGAAAGACTGAAGGCAGGAGGACAAGGGGACAACAGAGGATGAGATGGTTTGATGGCATCACTAACTCAATGGCCTGAGTTTGAGCAAGCTCCGGGATTTGGTGATGGACAGGGAAGCCTGGCATGCTGCAGTCCATGGGTCACAAAGCTTCAATGGGTCAGGAAGCTTCCATAAGACTTTTATCCTTTGCCATCAGAGGGCAGACAAACTGAAAACCACAATCACAGAAAACTAACCAATCCAGTTGCGCGGCACTGGAGCAGCCAGTGGTGGCTGCGCAATGATGGTAGGCCGAGAAGAGATACCCCACGTCCAAGGTCAGGAGCAGCAGCCTAGAGGAGATACCCTACGTCCAAGGTCAGGAGCAGTGGCTGTGCTTTGCTGGAGCATCTGTGAAGAGATACCCCACAGCCAAGGTAAGAGAAACCCCACTAAGGGAGTAGTCACTGAGAAAGGGCATTAGAGGTCAGACAGACTGTAACCACAATCACAGAAACTAGCTAACCTGATCACATGGACCATGGCCTTGTCTAACTCAATAAAACTAAGTCATGCCCTGTGGGGCCACTCAATACGGACAGGTCATGGTGGAGAGTTCTGACAAAATGTGGTTCACTGGAAAAGAGAATGGCAAACCACTTCAGTATTCTTGCCTTGAGAACCCCAAGAACAGTATGAAAAGGCAAAAAGATAGGACACTGGAAGATGAACGCCCTAGGTGGGTAGTTGCCCAACATGCTACTGGAGATCTGTGGAGAAATAACCCCAGAAAAAATGAGGGATGGAGCCAAAGCAAAAACAACACCCAGCTGTGGATGTGACTGATGATAGAAGCAAGGTCTGATGCTGTAAAGAGCAATATTGCATAGGAACTGGAATGTTAGGTCCATGAATCAAGGCAAATTGGAAGTTGTCAAACAGGATATGGCAAGAGTGAATGTTGATGTTCTAGGAATCAGCAAACTAAAATGGACTGGAATGGGTGAATGTAACTCAGATGACCATTATATCTACTACTGTGGGCAGGAATCCCTTAGAAGAAATGGAGTAGCCATCACAGCCAACAAAAGAGTCCGAAATGCAGTACTTGGATCAATCTCAAAAATGACAGAATGATTTCTGTTTATTTCCAAGGCAAACCATTCAATATGATAATCCGAGTCTATGCCCCGACCAGTAACACTGAAGAAGCTGAAGTTGAAGGTTCTATGAAGACCTAAAAGTTCTATAAGTAGAACTAACACCCAAAAAAGATGTCCATTTCTTTATAGGGAACTGGAATGCAAAAGTAGGAGGTCAAGAAATATCTTGAATAACAGGCAAATTTGGACTTGGAGTACAGAATGAAAGCAGGGCAAAGGCTAATAGAGTTTTGCCAAGGAATGCACTGGTCATAGCAAACACTCTCTTCCAATACCACAAGAGAAGACTCTACACATGGACATCACTAGATGGCCAACACTGAAATCAGATTGATTATGTTCTTTGCAGTCAAAGATGGAGAAGCTCTATACAGTCAGCAAAAACAAGACTGGGAGGTTACTGTGGCTCAGATCATGAATGCCTCATTGCCAAATTTAGGCTTAAATTGAAGAAAGTTGGGAAAAGCACTAGACTGTTCAGGTATGACCTAAATCAAATCTCTTATGATTATACAGTGGAAGTGACAGATTTAAGGGACTAGATCTGATAGAGTGCCTGGTGAACTATGGACAGAAGTTCGTGACATTGTACAGGAGACAGGGAGCAAGACCATCCCCAAGAAAAAGAAATGCAAAAAAGCAAAATGACTGTCAGAGGAATCCTTACAAATAGCTGTGAAAGGAAGAGAAGCAAAAAGTAAAGGAGAAAATGAAAGATATTCCTATTTGAATGGAGAGTTCCAAAGAATAGTAAGGAGAGATAAGAAAGCCTTCCTCCATGATCAGTCCAAAGAAATGTAGGAAAATAATAGACTGGGAAAGACTAGATATGTCTTCAAGAAAATTAGAGATACCAAGGGAACATTTCATGAAAAGATGGGCTCAGTAAAGGACAGAAATGGTATGGACCTGATAGAAGCAGAAGATATTAAGAAGAGGTGGCAAGAATACACAGAAGAACTATACAAAAAAGTCTTCAAACCCAGATAATCATGATGGTGTGATCACTCACCTAGAGCTAGACATCCTGGGGTCCGAAGTCAAGTCGGCCGTAGGCAGTTTCACTACCAACAAAGCAAAGGAGGTGATGTAATTCCAGTTGAGCTGTTTCAAAACCTAAAAGATGATGCTGTGAAAGTGCTGCACTCAATATGCCAGCAAATTTAGAAAACTCAGCTATGGCCACAGGACTGAAAAGATCAGTTTTCATTCGAATCCCTAAAAAGGAAATGCCAAAAATTGCTCAAACCAGCGCACAATTGCACTCATCTCACACGCTAGTAAACTAATGCTCAATATTCTCCAAGCCAGGCTTCAGCAATACGTGAACGATGAACTTAGAGATTTTCAAGATGGTTTTAGAAAAGACAGAGGAACCAGAGATCAAATTGCCAACATCTGCTGGATCATGGAAAAAACAAAAGAGTTCCAGAAAAACATCTATTCTGCTTTATTGACTATGCCAAAGCCTTTGACAGTGTGGATCACAATAAACTGTTGAAAATTTTGGAAGAGATGGGAATACCAGACCACCTGACTTTCTTCTTGAGAAATCTGTATGCAGGTCAAGAAGCAACAGTTAGAACTGTTGTTGAACAACAGACTGGTTCCAAATCAGGAAAGGAGTATGTTAAGGCTGTATAGTGTTACCCTGCTTATTTAACTTATATGCAGAGTACATCATGACAAATGCTGGGCTGGATGAAGAACTAGCTAGAATAAAGATTGCTGGGAGAAATATCAATAACCTCAGATATGCAGATGACACCACCCTTATGGCATAAAGTGAAGAACTAAAGAGTCTCTCTCTTAGTCTCTTTCACCTGATGTGAAAGAGGAGAGTGAAAAAGCTGGCTTAATACTCAACATTCAGTAAACAAAGATCATGGCAACTGGCCCCATCACTTCATGGCATATAGATGGGAAAACAGTGGAAATAGTGGCAGACTTTATTTTTCGGAGCTCCAAAATCACTGCAGATGTTGACTGCAGCCAGAAATTAAAAGACGCTTACTCCTTGGAAGAAAAGTTATGACCAACCTAGACAGCATATTAAAAAGCAGAGACATTATTTTGCCAACAAAGTCCATCTGATCAAGGCTATGGTTTTTTCAGTGGTCATGTATGGATGTGAGTTGGATTATAAAGAAAACTGAGCACCAAAGAATTGATGCTTTTGAGCTATGGTGTTGGAGAAGACTCTTGAGAGTCCCTTGGACTGCAAGGAGATCCAACCAGTCCATCCTAAAGGAGATCAGTCCTGGGTGTTCATTGGAAGGACTGATGTTGAAACTGAAACCCCAATACTTTGGCCACCTGATGTGAAGAACTGATTCATTTAAAAAGACCCTGATGCTGAGAAAGATTGAGTGCAGGAGGAGAAGGCGATGACAGAGGATGAGATGGTTGGATGACATCATTGACTCAGTGGGCATGGGTTTGGGTAAACTCCAGGAGTTGGTGATGGACAGGGAGTCTTTGTGTGCTGTTGTCCATGGGGTCCCAAAGAGTCTGCCACAACTGACCGACTCAACTGAACTGATATTTTAGTTTACTTAAAATTAATTTTCTCAGTGCATTGACATTTGTTTCTAGTACAATGTAGAACAGATATTTTAACCAGCAACCGTCTTTGTTTCACAGTGACCTGAAAGAAATGCTTACCTTTAAGTTTGATATATATTGCAGTTATTTTGCAAACATGTTTGATTACTTTTAAGGAAATTCATTCTTGTTCATAGTTTTCTAGGATGGTTTTAAAATTATAAATAGATTTGAATTATATCACATATTTTTTCTGTAGCTATTGAGATGATCATGTGAATTTCTTCCCTTTTAACTGTTTATATGCTAATTTACAGTAATTTATATATTTCTGGTTAAATCAAACTTGCTTCATTGAGATAAGCCCCAAGTGTCATTCCATGTTCACCTTTCTTAGGCCTAGTGGGATTCAACACGTTAATATTTTGTTTGGTGCTTTGTATCAGTGCTCATGAATAAGATTAGCCTATAATTCTCACACTGGCCTTTTAATATCGAGGTTATGCCTGTCTCATAAAATGAGTTGAGAGGCTGTTCATTGTTTTGCTATGGTCTATTATATTTTAAAATCTTTTCTCCAAACACTTCCCATTTTTTAAAAGCCACTTTTGGAAAGTCTGCTTTTTTCCTATGCACCGAAGACCAATCTGAATGTAATGTTGGTTAGCAATTCTATAGTTAAAATGGAAATTAGGAGTCTTTTTGACTAATTAGGTTTCAAACAGCTTTTGGTTGCACAGTATATTCATGGATGTTAGGATGGCATTGTCACAATTAAGGTTTTTGAAAAAATCCTTTCCAAGAGGTTGTTTCCCATCAACAAACAGAAGTAAAATTAAATGCCCGATTAACAAACATAATGTCCTCTTTAATAATTCTCAGCACTCTGGTAATTCTGCTAATATTACTGTGCTATCTGCAATTCTTTCCTTTTGTTTCATGTTTTGAATAATTCAATTAAAAGTCTGACAAAGCAATAACAAGGGATTAAATGTTGTCAAATTGTAACTCGAAATAAAAACATAAGCTCTTTGGGAGTATTTATTAAAAATCTACAATCCCTTTTCAAGTGTATGAGGTTCTTGGATTCTCTAAAGTTAACTGCTTAGCCGAGTTATCCTGTTTCCTCTTTTGTGCCCAATTCCAATAAATGAAGAAAATAAAAATGTGTAAAACTGAACGACGTTCTAGCAAATAGACCACTTGGGAAAGACTCTGAAATGTCTCTATGTGGCCTATACTGAAGGAAGGATGATGCCTTGCCTTCTTTTCCCCTGTATTGTGAAAAGATGGATCAGTTATACGATGAGTACTGGACAGTGGGGTCTATAATTCTGACCCTTTATCTGGAAACTACTAAGGTACAAGACAAGGTGGAGGGTATAAAAAGGAATGTGGTATAGATCTACTCTTTACTAAAGTAAAGTAATATTTCCTCTAGTAATGGAGGTAGGGCAAGAGTCACTTTCATGCATAAACTAATCTCATCTGGTTGTGGGCATAAGGCAGCCAGGAGAATATGTCAAGGAGTGTACGGATCAAGATGTCAGCACTACAGGATTCATACCTCCCATATAGATACAATTCTGCGCTCATCCAGGTCTTCCCCCATGCCTAAGCAGTAAAGAATCCACCTTCAATGCAGGAGCTGCAGGAGATGTAGGTTTGATCCCTGGGTGGGAAGATCCCCTGGAGGAGGGCATGGCAACCCACTCCAGTACTCTTTTCTGGAGAATCTCATGGACAGAGGAGCCTGGCAGGCAACAGTCCATAGAGTCACAAAGAGTCAGACGCTACTGAAGTGACATAGCACACAAACACGCTGCTCTCATCAGATTTAATGATGAAGAAGGACACAGTGAGGATATCACTTGTTTTTACATCAGGATTAAAAAATAAAGTAATACAACCAGGCATCATTTAAAAACAGGAGCTATGGAGTAGTGATAAAATGGGCAGGCCTGCAGACAGACACTCTGACTCTGAGGCCTAGCTTGGCTAGTTTTTAGCTGCTGCATTTTGCACAAATTATTTAACCTTTCTATGTTTCTGTTTCTTTATCTGAAAAAATCAGGGACATGATAATGCTAGTTCAGAGGGTTGTTTGAAAATTAAATAACATAATCTATGTAAAATGTTAATACATGTCTTGGTATATAATGAAATCTCATAAAAAACAAGATCTATTTGTTACTACCAATACTTTCTAACACCACACACAAAAATAAACTCAAAATGGATTAAAGACCTAAACGTAAGAACAGAAACTATAAAACTCCTAGAGGAGAACATAGGCAAAACACTCTCTGACATAAATCACAACAGGATCCTCTATGATCCACCTCCCAGAATACTGGAAATAAAAGCAAAAATAAACAAATGGGATCTAATTAAAATTAAAAGCTTCTGCACAACAAAGGAAACTATAAGCAAGGTGAAAAGACAGCCTTCTGAATGGGAGAAAATAATAGCAAATGAAGCAACTGACAAACAACTAATCTCAAAAATATACAAGCATTTGGGCTCCAAAATCACTGCAGATGGTGACTGCAGCCATGAAATTAAAAGACACTTACTTCTTGGAAGAAAAGTTATGATCAACTTAGGTACCATATTGAAAAGCAGAGACAGTGCTTTGCCAACAAAGGTCCGTCTAGTGAAGGCTATGGTTTTTCCTGTGGTCATGTATGGAGGTGAGAGTTGGACCGTGAAGAAGGCTGATCGCCAAAGAATTGATGCTTTTGCACTGTGGTGTTGGAGAAGACTCTTGAGAGTCCCTTGGACTGCAAGGAGATCCAACCAGTCCATTCTAAAGGAGATCAGCCCTGGGATTTCTTTGGAAGGACTGATGCTAAAGCTGAAACTCCAGTACTTTGGCCACCTCATGTGAAGAGTTGACTCACTGGAAAAGATTCTGATGCTGGGAGGGATTGGGGACAGGAGGAGAAGGGGACGACAGAGGATGGGATGGCTGGATGGCATCACCGACTCGATGGACGTGAGTCTGAGTTGGTGATGGACAGGGAGGCCTGGCATGCTGTGATTCATGGGGTCACAAAGAGTTGGACATGACTAAGCGACTCAACTGAACTGAACATGAAGCTACACTTGTGGTAAGATGATAAAATTTTCACAGTGTTCCAATTTTAATTTCCTTCTGTTGCTGTGACAGTGTATATAAGATGTGATCTGCCAGGAAAGTGGCATGAAGGATACAAGAAAACTCTCTGTCCTACCTTTGCAATTTCCTGTGCATCTAAAATTCCTTCAAAGTAATTTTTTAATTAAAGTATTGAAGATAGTGTACTTTCAGAGTAGGAAAGGCTTCGTGAGAGTCATACAGAGCACAGACTATATAAAGAAAAAGACTAAGCATTCAAACTAAATTGAAATCATTTATGTCAGTGAAAAATAATATAAGAAAATGGAAGGCCAATCCATAGGCTGAGAAAAGATATTCATAAAACATAATTTTAAATGTATATGATTTCAAATAAAAACAAGAAAGATAAGACAAGCAAGGCAAAAATAGACCATAAATACAATTAAGAAATTCACAGAAAAAAATAGGATGGTCAATAAGCATGTAAAAAAATCATCTACTTCAGTAGCAGCCAGGGAAATGCCAGCTAAAAGGTCAGGAGAGCAGCCAAGATAATGGAGTAAAAACAACCTCCGCTCACCTCCTCTCATGGTGGTGGTGGTTTAGTTGCTAAGTCATGTCTGACTCTGGTGACCCCATTGACCATAGCCTGCCAGGCTCCTCTGTCCATGGGATTCTCCACGCACCTGGCGTGGGTTGCTGTTTCCTTCTCCATCTCCTCTCATGAGCACACCAAAATCACAAATATCTGCAGAACAATTATTGATGAAAAAGACTGGAATCTACCGGAAAAGATCTTCTACAACTACAGACATAAAGAAGGAACCACAACAAGATGGGTAGGAAGGGTGGACTCACAATATAATCAAATTCTGTACCCCTAAGTGGGTGACCCTAAAACTGGAGAACTATATTGCAGAGTTTCCCTTATATTGTTTCCAGTGTGACTTATGAGTGGCTTGGCAACTCAGATGGTAAAGAATCTGCCTGCAATACAGGAGACCTGGGTTTGATCCCTGGGGCTGGAAGATCTCCTGGAGAAGGGAATGGCTACCCACTCAAGTATTCTTGCCTGGAGAATTCCATGGACAGATGAGCCTGGCAGATTACAGTCCATAAGATTGCAATGAGTCAGATACAACTTATTGACTAACACTCGGTATGACTTAAAATTTTAGAACAGTTTTATTTTACCATCTACTACTTCTTCTGAACTCTGATAGTTCATATTTTATCTCTTTCTGTATTTTCCCAGATTTGTTGCCTGTGCTCTCAGTGCTCTTTCGCTGATTAAATTATTTGGGTTGTAACATTTATATGAAAAGGTCTTGTAGGTATTTATAGAATTGTTCAACTTCAGCTTCTTCAGCATTACTAGTTGGGGTATAGACTTGGATTACCGTGATATTGAATAGTTTGCCTTGGAAACGAACAGAGATTATTCTGTCTGAAGGAGATCGCCCTGGGATTTCTTTGGAAGGAATGATGCTGAAGCTGAAACTCCAGTACTTTGGCCACCTCATGCGAAGAGTTGACTCATTGGAAAAGACTCTGATGCTGAGAGGGATTGGGGGCAGGAGGAGAAGGGGACAACCGAAGATGAGATGGCTGGATGGTGCCACTGACTCCATGGGCGTGGGTCTGGGTGAACTCCAGGAGTTGGTGATGGACAGGGAGGCCTGGCATGCTGCAATGCATGGGGTCACAAAGAGTCGGACACGATTGAGCGACTGAACTGAACTGAACATTAATATGCTTAGAAGGAATTTTATTTGTTCAGTAGTGTCTCTTTTTATTCTACCAAGCATCCCATTATGGCTTTTGTTTTAATTGTTCATTTTTTCTTGATGCTGAAAAACTATGAAAATATGTTTTTATGTAGGTTTTTATGTATAAGTATGCTTGTACTATATTACATATCTTGTTGGCATGTGCGAGTAGGATTTATTTTAGCTTTTATCTTTCCACAGTGGATAGAGATTAGCAGTTTCTGGGATGCTAGTTGTCTAGAGTCAATCTTCCACGCAATTATTTGATTTCTCATTCAGCTGAATCTCCAACACTTCTCTTTGGTGCAACAGTGCATCAAGAATCTTTCAGCATCCAACTATGTAAATTTTGTCTGCATTTTCAAACAAGTAATTTATAGTTTCCCCTGAAGGATATCCTTCTCACTTGCAGAGGCAAACACTGTTATGGTTTCTCAGTCACCCAGTCGTGTCTGACTCCATGGACTGCAGCATGCCAGGCTTCCCTGTCCTTCACTGTCTCACAGAATTTGTGCAAACTCATATCCATGAGTCAATGATGCCATCCAACCATCTTATCCTCTGTCGCCCTCTTGTGCTCCTACCCTCACTCTTTCCCAGCATTGGGGTCTTTTCCAATGAGTGGGCTCTTCGTGTCACCCAGCAATCCCACTGCTGGGCATACACACCAAGGAAACCAGAATCGAAAGAGACACATGCACCCCAATGTTCATGCAGCACTGTTTATAATAGCCAGGACATGGAAACAACCTAGATATCCTTCAGCAGATGAATGGATAAGAAAGCTGTGGTACATATACACAATGGAGTATTAGTCAGCCATTAAAAAGAATAAATTTGAATCAGTACTAATGAGATGGATGAAACTGGAGCTGATTATACAGAGTGAAGTAAGCCAGAAAGAAAAACACCAATACAGTATACTAACACATATATATGGAATTTAGAAACATGGTAATGATAACCCTGTATGCAAGACAGCAAAAGAGACACAGATGTATAGAACGGACTTTGGACTCTGAGAGAGAGGGAAAGGGTGGGATGTTTTGGGAGAATGACACTGAAACATGTATACTATCATGTAAGAAATGAATTAGCCAGAAAGAAAAACACCAATACAGTATACTAACACATATATATGGAATTTAGAAACATGGTAATGGTAACCCTGTATGCAAGACAGCAAAAGAGACACAGATGAATAGAACAGACTTTTGGACTCTGTGGGAGAAGGAGAGGGTGGGAGGATTTGGGAGAATGGCACTGAAACGTGTATACTATCATGTAAGAAATGAATCGCCAGTCTATGTTCGAAAAAGGATACAGGATACTTGGGACTGGTGCACGGGGATGATCCAGAGAGTTGATATGGGGTGGGAGGTTGGGGAGGCGGGGAGGTTCAGGACTGGGAACTCATGTACACCCGAGACGGATTCATGTCAATGTATGGCAAAACCAATACAGTATTGTAAAGTAAAATAAAGTAAAAATAAAAATTAAAAAAAAATGCACACACACACAAAATAATAGTGATGATTTGGGTTTCCCTCACAGTGCAGTGGTAAGACTACTTCCAATACAGGGGGCGTAGGTTCAGGCCCTGGTGGGGGAACGAAGATTTTACACGCTACGCAGTGCAGCCAAAAAAAAAAAAAAAAAGTGATGATTCCATGAGAATAAGAAACCATGAAACACATTCAAACAAGAAAAATGCTGAGTAATCAAAAAAGAAGAAAAATATAATTAAAGAAATAAAAAGAAAGTATATGAACTTGGGCACACTCTGGGAGATGGTGAGCAACAAGGAGGCCTGGCGTTCTGCAGTCTATGCGGTCAGGAAGAGTCAGACATAATTTAGCAACTCAACAACTAATCATGAGACTTTTTTTTTTTTTTTTAATTCTTGTGACATAAAAGTAATCTCAGACCTGGGGCTGTCCCTTTTGAGAGCTGGAGAGGGAGGTAAGAATGACAGGAAAGGATGACTGAAAAAAAAAGGAAGTCATAAGGAAATTGAAACTTCCTTTTTAACTAAGGAAATTAAACTTTGTTATAATACTGACTGGGGCACTAGTGGTGAGAAGGAAGAAATTAAATATTCAAATATAAGATTTAGCCCAAAATATGTTACTTAAACAGCTTACTAATATGATATGTACCACTGTATAATATTTGTAAAATTATTTTAAAAATAATACTACAGCCCTCTATATTTACCAACTTTCTCTATTTTTATGTTCACAACTTATACCAGAATGTGGGTTGCCCATGCCAATTTTATATTTACTCATCTACATATAAGCAGATAATTTTTGTAGGCAACTATTCCACCTGACAAATTCAAAGGTGATCTGAAAGTTTGGGTTCAGGAGTCAGCAAAATAAACTAACTGATAAAATAATAGCTTATTTTCGATGAATTTGTTTTAAGACTACAAGCTTTGTATTAAGACTGGCACCTGTCAATAAAGGCACAGGAAGAACTAAGCTTCAATTATTAGTGATGTTATAAGTCACAAAATAAGGAGAAAATACATGACAATTTTTTTGTTTTATATACTGATTTTAAAATTGTTAGCATTTAGCAACTGTTTATATCATGAGTGGAATCTGGTTGGTAAAAATGTAATAGGAGATTCAAAACAGATTGATACCATCAATTTTTAAAACTTGGGCATCATGCTACAGGCACACAAAACAGAAGCAATGCCCAGCCAAGGCAGAACCATTTAGCAATGAGATGACTAACACTCTAGAGGGTGAAATGGGTTCACCTAATAAAAAAAAGTCAGTTTTGTTTGATGAATCAGTTATAAAAGCCCTGCTTTTTAGGAACAAATCTGTGGGAGGTTTCCTGAACTTCTCCTCTTCTATTTTGTCACCAAAAATATTTTCCTGTGGCATCTGTTAAGGATGCAAGTGTCCTAGTTACTACATTTCCTTATTTACTTTCAGTCTATTATCTCATTTTCACTTTCACAACATCTTCATAGCTCTTTATACATGTTCCTCCCTCCTCTTCTCCCAACTCATAAGGACAATATTAAAAATGTAAGGGTGAAATATGTGAGAAAATAACATGAGCATGTTAATGCATCTGGAAGCTAACAGGACAACTGACTTATTCTTGTGGGTACATTGTTGTTCAGTCGCTAAGTTGTGTCCTAATTTTTCAGATCCCATGGACTATGTGCTACACTGTATTACATGTTTGAGAGTTTACACTGAAAACCCAATTAGTAAAAATAAGAGAAGTTGTTCCAATGGCATTTGTAAAATGATATTAATAGGACCAGTGTTTCTTGAAACAAATTATACAGGTAAAAAGTTAAGGGACAGAATTCAGAGTGGCATGAAAAGAAAAGTAAAATAGAATAAAGGAAATATCAATTTGGAGACATGAGGAAGAGTAGGGAGATTAAAAATATACAGGAAATGAATATAGAGATAGAAAAAAATCATTTAAGTGGCAAAAAGCAATATACTTAATTTTGAGCTACTGTTACAATTCTTATTTTAAATAACAAGTACAATTCAAAATAGCAATGACCCTGGAATACAATGAAATAAATAGACAATGGAAATATAAACACACAATAGGGACAGAACATAAAATCAAAGGTGATTTTGGAGAAACCAAATTAGAAGATTGTTTACAAATAAATAAAGAAATAAAAACAGAGGGAAAACATTTGAAAGAAACAAGAAGCAAATACTGCAAAAGGAAAAGTTTAATTGCAGATATTTATTTAATTCATTAATATTTAATAAATATACATATTAATACATTAAATTCAGCTACAGCAAATATTAAGAAAATCATGATCACAGCAGAGGTGAGAGTATTGTTTATATTTGTCTTTAAATGCAACTCAAAAACGAGATTGGAGAATCTGGTATATTCTTGAGTGCTCACTGCCAAAGAAATTTGAGCCTCCTAATCCAATTTAGGAAGAAAATCAGAAGTTCTTTGTAAATAAGTCTAAATAAAAAACAGGAGTGCTAGATCCAAAATGATCAAGGAAGAGAAAATGGAGAATGTGGAATGACAAATAGCAATATGTGACCACAGAAAGAGGGAAGAAATTGGGAACACGGGACATAACTAAATACAAGAAAGCAAAAATGCAGAAGAAAGCTGATAGTGTCCAGTATCTTCAACACCATCCTCACTCCTGCCATGTAATAGTTGCTCAGTTAATAACAAATGAATTAAGCAAATGGGTGTTTCAACTACCAATCATTTCAGGCTGTGTTCATCAACGGAAAAAGGATGAAGGAAAAGCAAATCGGCAGATTTGCCAGGAATGGTGTCAAAATGACTGCCACTTTGGAATAATAGACCTATTCTTGGAGACAGATGAAAACACTGAAGAATCTGAAATTAGGAACGAAAACATACAGATTCTTCGTGAATTGATCTACAGGGAAGAAATAGGTCTTCGCTGTTCTCAAAGAACTGGTTGCTTCGATTGCTTTTTCTTGTCACCAACCTTGGCACTCTGGCCATATGTGTGGGATTCTTGGAATGAAAATGAATATTACATACAGTAACGTACACCTATCCTGAAGGGAAAATGACAACCACATAACATCACGCAAAAGAATGCCAACAAAAAAGAGAATTTGTTTTGCATTTCATGAGACAATAAGCAGAAAGAGAAAGAAAAGTAAAGCGAACGACTGCGTGACAGAAAAGAGTGAGGCTCACAACACACAAGACCAAGAAAAGGGGGTGGGGGAGCCCGCTAAGGCAGAAACAAGGTAACAAAAGGACAAAACCAGCAGCAGAAAAGAACTGTCAGACACAAAACCCTCAAAACAATAGACACGGAAAAAGGAACAAGATGACAGGAATAGAGCCGCATGGAAGCTAGTAAGAAAAAGAAACAAAAATTCCAAATAATGGATTTTCTAACACCCCCGCTGCTCCGCCAGTGCATTGTGTCACAACCTCACAGAACAGTGCATAATTTATTATGGTCACTCGCTGCCAGGCTGTTATAAAGGGCAACAGCCACGCGAAAATACTCCCCACCGTTGGATGGCTTAATGATCTACCCTTTGTAGAGGGTAGGGCTGTGGAATGGCAGGCGAGGACAGAACCACTTACAGGCAGGATGGTGTTATGCATATTTAGTGCTCTCCACCATGGGAAAGAAGGGTGAATTAACTCTGGGGGCACCTCTGTGGCGGGGGGTGTTTCACCCCTCTCCAGCATCTCCTGGATAATCGCCCTCTATCAGGGACAGTTTCTGAATGCCTGGTATCACACACTGCTTCCTTTAGGGGCGGGATAATATAAAAATTGGAACGATGAAAAAGTAGATTTTTGGAATAAAAACAGTCCTTGAAAATTAGCATTCATGACTGTAATACTGCATTATATTTTAATCACGTCTGGAGATTTAACAAAGAACTGTTAGGGTTCCTCTTTATGATGAATTTGGATACAGGAAAAATAAATAGGACATAAAAATAAACATCATTAAAATCACTTTTACCATTCATTTTCAGGAACACGGCCTTTTCAGTAGGAGTATTTATATAGAAGAGCTTTCATTACTTTCACAAATAGCACTGTCTTCAAAGACAGATACATCAGTAAGATAGGTATTCATTTCTATGGTCAGTAAAGCCAGGGATTACTTTTTCAAATTCTTTTTTGAAAGACATTAGTACCTGAGGTTGGGAGCAGAGGTTCATGAATCAGATGCACAGGATTTCGATCCTGATGTTACCTTTTGTGTGCTGTGTGGCCCTGCCACATTCCTTACACTGGGTTCTCCCCTTTGTAAAACAGGAATTAATAATCCGTACACCAAAGAGCTGCAGTGTGGATTGCATGAATTAGACCTTGAGTCAGAACATGGCAAACAGCAAGGCAGGTTTCACTGATTGTGTGAAAGTGAAAGTGCAGTTGCTCAGTTGTGTCTGACTCTCTTTTATCCTACAGACTATAGCCCACCAGGCTGCTTGGTCCATGGGATTCTCCAGGCAAGAAAACTGAAGTGGGTTGCCATTCCCTTATCCAGGGGATCTTCCTGACCCAGGGATCAAACCCAGGTCCCCTGCATTGCAGGCAGATTCTTTACCGTCTGAGCCACTAGGGAAGCCCAATCAGTGATTTGTACCTATTCTCAAATAACATGGGGGATATTCAGGAAGCATTTGTAATCCAAAACTTTCTATCATTAGGTGATGGGCATAGAGACAGGAGATAATAATGTCCTTAATCCCTCTGGAGGCCAAGCTGAGGTGTTATACTTTTTTTCCCCTTCCTTCTTTCCTGGGTACATACCTTGTTTATATGGATAGCAAATGTGCAAAAGGAAATCACAGTCAGACATTTTGACATTTTTCATCTTTCAAATACCTACAGTAACATGTGGAAATGCTTATTCTTACAAAATGATTAGTGAGTTCCAAAAATGGAATATTTGAAAAGGAGGTAGATTCTTGCCCAGGGCACAGGGAATTAGGAATAATATGTATATATGAGTAGTATGTACTTCTAGACAAACATGTTTAGAATGGATTTGAGACATATTGGAGAAATCATGGCATCTGGTCCCATCACTTTATGGTGAATAAATGGAGAAACAGTGGAAACAGTGGCTGACTTTATTTCTGGGGGCTCCAAAATCACTGCAGATGATAACTGCAGCCATTAAAGGTGCTTACTCCTTGGAAGGAAAGTTATGACCAACCTAGACAACATATTGAAAAGCAGAGACATTACTTTGTCAACAAAGATCCATCAAGTAAAGGCTGTAGTTTTTCCAGTGGTCATGTATGGATGTGAGAGCTGGACTATAAAGAAAGCTGAGCACAGAAGAATTGATGCTTTCGAGCTGTGGTGTTGGAGAAGACTCTTGAGAGTCCCTTGGACTGTAAGGAGATCCAACCAATCCATCTTAAAGGGAATCAGTCCTGAATATTCACTGGAAGGACTAATACTGAAGCTGAAACTCCAATACTTTGGTCACCTGATGCAAAGAGCTGACTCATTTGAAAAGACCCTGATGCTGGGAAAGATTGAGGGCAGGAGGAGAAGGGGATGACAGAGGATGAGATGGTTGGATGGCATCACCGACTCAGTGGACATGAGTTTGGGTAAAGTCCTGCAGTTGGTGATGGACAAGGAGGCCTGGCATGCTGTGATTCATGAGGTTGCAAAGAGTCGGACACAAGTGAGCGACTGAACTGTACTGAACTGAACTGAAGAAATCAGGCACATGAAACCTAAAACATTTGTGGTGCAAAGACAACAAAAAATCAGAATAAGGGAGTGTGATTGGTTTTACAGGCAAGTAAAATGGCCTAAAATGTAAGTTCTTAAGCTACAAAAAATCAAGAACTGCTTTACTGAGTCATATTCATAAATCACTCTGCTCCAGACCTTCTTAATCTGAATAGCACAAAAATCCATTTTGCATGAAGGCTTAATTCATCAAATTACTCATTCATTCACTCATTCTTTCATATCTTTATTAACCTGTCCAAAATATTTACTGAACCTATAATGTGTCAGAATGACATTAATCCTGGGTGTTCAAAGTAGAGTAAGTCACTCTAGCCATAGTTCCTTTGTCTCTAATGTAGATGTTTATCTTCCCCCTCAAAGCTGATTGAGGAGTAGATGTGATCAATGCATAGAAAGACCTAACACATTGCCTAGAATAATATGGGCACAAGTAAAATAAACTCAATTTCTACTGTTCATTAAAAAACTCCTTATGAATTAATTATCTTGGTATACACACACATACACACACACACATACATACATATTAGTGGTATAAAATCTGCCTACCAATGCAGAAGAGGTGGGCTTGAACCCTGGGTCAGGAATATCCCCTGAAATAGGAAATAGTAACCTACTCTAGTATTCTTGCCTAGAAAACTCTATGGACAGTGTAACCTAGCAGGCTACAATCCATAGTATTACAAAAAGTCAGACATGACTGAGCATGCACACACACACACACACACACACACACACCTATATATCTAGACATATCATGGTAACATTATAGCCACCTCAAAAATATAATTCCTTATTTACTATTAGGAAAACTGCACACTTCACTTTACCATAAGTCTACCATTTCTATTGAGAGAATAAATATCTGATACATTTTATATATGTTAAGTTTTTAATTGTTTAAAATATGCATGGCTCCCTTTAGAGGAAAGCTTTTAATAAGAGTTAAATAATAAAAAATGGAGAAAATACCAGAATCACAGATATCAGTGGATGGACCAGGACTGGAAAGGTAAAGGTCTCCTAAGAGCTGGAATTGTGTGTGCTTGTGTGCAGTGTTAAGTCGCTTCAGTCATGTCAAACTCTTTGCAACCCCATGGACAGAGGAGCCCATCAGGCTCCTCTGTCCATGGGATTCTCCAAGCAAGAATCCTGAAGTGGGATTATAAGCCATTTATTTGTCTGAGGTGAGGTCATCAGATGAATAAAGAATGCTTATCTGTTCTGTGTAAGAATGCATCATTCACTACATCATGGAGCAAAGGAGAGAGAGGCAGAGAGAGTGAGAGTGCTGAAAATATCTGTTTTCCTGGATCCAGACAATCACAAAGTCAACTTTAACCATGTATTGTCAATTACATAGGGAATGGCTCAGAGGTTAAAGCATCTGCCTCCAATGCGGGAGATCTGGGTTCGATCCCTGGGTCTGGAAGATTCCCTGGAGAAGGAATGGCAATCCACTCCAGTATTCTTGCCTGGAGAATCCCATGGACGGAGAAGCCTAGTAGGTTACAGTCCATGGGGTCGCAAAGAGTTGGACATGACTGAGCGACTTCACCTCACCTCATATCTGTCTTAGTTTATAATACCAGAATTTTGGCAAAAGCTAGAAAGCTAAGAACTATCTTTCCACTTGTTTCTTCCTTAGAACCTCCATACAGTTTATCTTCAGACGCTGTTCAGTGTGATCTTTATCTTTGGCATATGTATTTCTCTATCTCTACCACCATTTTCCTAATCTAAGATACAAAGCACTGATATTTCTTACTTGAACTATTTACTGTAGGAGATTTTAGACTGTCTTCTCAAGTCTATTCTCATGCTTCTCTATTCTGTTCTTTCAAAATGAAAATATATTCTTATCATATCCACCACTATCACCATTCAACTCACCACTTATAATTTGTGGGGTTATTTATCTAATATATCTCTACTTTCAGTTCAGTTCAGTCTCTCAGTCATGTCCGACTCTTTGCGACCCCATGAATCGCAGCACGGCAGGCCTCCCTGTCCATCAATGGAAAGCTATGTGAGGACAGAGGACATGTTTATTTTTATCACTGTATTCTTAGCATTTCACACAATTCTTGGTACATTGTGCTATGCTCAGTCATGTCTGACTTTCTCCAACCCCATGGACTGTAACCTGCCAGGACCCTCTGTCCATGGAATTTTCTGGCAAGAATATTGGAGCAGGTTGCCATTCCCTACTTCAGGAGATACTCCCAACCCAAGGATGGAACCCACGTCTTTTGTGCCTCCTGCATTGGCAGACAAATTCTTTACCACTGCACCACCTAGGAAGCCCTTGGACATGGTAGATACTCTAAAAATTTATTGAATGAATGAAAGTAGAGAAATAGTTGGTGATTTGGGGAGTGCCAAATAGGCTCTCTAGAATCTATTTCTCCTAAATAAAAAGGCTGTTCTCTAAAAGTTTGAGACAGGTGCAGGACATAGAAGAAGAATCAAAGTGGACAAGAAAAGAATAGAGAACAAACACTAGAAGTGAAGAGAACTAACTGCTCCTTCATACACTAAAGCAGAACCATAGGAAAACCTGGAGTGGAATGCATACTATGGTGCTGCCATGCAATTTCTGGTGTATCCAAGAAGAGAAAAAACTTGGCAATTGAAAACTGGTAACAGAAATCACAGCTGATAGAGGACTAGAAATTTTACAAAAAAGACAAAAACATCTGTATGTTCTTTTTTGATGAGTGATTAGCATACAGAAAATGTAACCAAATTTGCAACTTGATCTATCAAGACTCTTAAAGCTGGATACACCCAGGAACAACAGATAGAGAAGAATAAACACTCAAACCATTAACTCTAGAAAAAGTAAAATAGCAAATATTATGAGAAAAGAATTAAAGATATTCAAGACATCTAAAAGTGGTTAAAATTGACAGTCATCTTAAAGTTGATATCCCTTTAAACAAAACCTTTTTTCAGAGTATATTAATTAATCACATTGTTACTTGATAAACTGATTCTTTTGATAAAAGAACAAAAGCATCATTAGCTCCAAACATGAGTGTCATTAAGGTTTCTGCAATGTAATTGACAACAAAACAGACTTTATGTTTGTGTAACATCCATGATTCCCAATAAGGACCACCTCATGTGTTTGGGGGTGGGGGCGCCTAACAGTTCTCTGGGAATGTAGCTGCCAAATGATGGTAACAAAAGCCATCAGTTCAGTTCAGTCGCTCAGTCTCAGTTGTGTCCGACTCTTTGCGACCCCATGAATCGCAACACACCAGGCCTCCTTGTCCATCACCAACTCCCAGAGTTCACTCAGACTCATGTCCATCGAGTCCGTGATGCCATCCAGCCATCTCATCCTCTGTCGTCCCCTTCTCCTCCTGCCCCCAATCCCTCCCAGCATCAGAAGTTTCAATTTTGAATCAGTACTCCTAGGCTGTAAATGCTATGAGTTTGTTAAATCTATTTTGTTTGACTTACTTTTGTGGGGAGAGGGCAATATTTCATCTCTAGTCAGACAAACCTATGTACCGCCTTCCTAACGTTGCCCCCCTATTCCCAGCTGGAAGACTTAAACTGATTGGTCTTTAAAGATTACTTCTACCCCAGTGAGAAATGTGTAAAAACTGTCTCTGAAGTAGAAGTTGCCTTAATTTTACAGTCTTCTTAGAAGTGGTGCCTCTTATACCTTCCCTTGATTCCCCTTATTTATTATTCTCTCTCTTGCCTTATCTTGAACTCTGCTGCCTCTGAGTCTCTTAGCTCCTGAGTTCTTATTAGATTTCTGACCAATCTTGCTTTTTAACCCCAAATTCAGCATCCTTTATTTCTGGTCTTTCGTCCATTTTAACATCAAATTCAAGCCTTGTTTGCTAGTTCTTCCAAATATTCTAGGCTGGTTGGATCCTATGTCTGGACACTCTATTTCTTTGCCAATATTTCTAATTTAATAATTACAGTTCCCAACTTTGTTTCCATTTCACACTGCTGATACCTATTTACTCTTCAATGACATTATGCTTTACAAATTGTATGATATCACAGACTAAGTTCACAGCCTCTCCCTCACCTTACTCTCACATCCTTCTCTATAGGTCAAAGATATTTTGTTCATCTTTGTGCCCAAGTCAACAGACATATAGAAAACTCTGAAATTTACTGTGGTGTGACCATCTGAAAGTGATTCATAAAAAAATTTAGAAATGCTATTGCTGCTTTATTTCAGCATGATAAGTATAATAAAAACCATGTTAAGTTTAAAAACACATATTTCAATGTTCTTCCTGCAACTATTCACCAGGTGATCCACCTATTTGTACAATATAATTATTTTTTAAATGACAGATACATGATTATTATTATAGATAGCAACAATGATATTTCCTGATCTAGAACTAACATCTCAGTTAGTTAGATTAGATTTAAAGGATGTTGCTTTCTCCTAAACATTTATAATTTTTAAAAGAAAGCAATCATTTTTGTACCATTAGCCAGCATTAATAACTAAAATTGAAAAACTCATAGAAACCAGCTTAAGGCAAAATATTGGCAGTTGTAGAAATGCCTCTTACAGATCTCCTACAGTTATCTACTTATCCAAACACCCATGTCTATGCAAATGGCTGAGAATTAAAATCAAATAAAAAGTTAGGCAACATAATATAGTGTAAAGCAAATATTTCTTTTTAATCAGAGATACTTTTTCTCATAAACAAGTTGATAATCTATTTTAAAGCACTTCCAAAATTGTATCACCAAAAGGAAAATAAAAGAAGGCAGGCTCAGTAAAATGTGTTTGAGTAATATCAGATATTAGTCACTTTTGGCAGGAACTTATATCATGCAGCCATTTCTTGTCTCTCTTCCAGGAATGAGGTTATTTTACAGTGGATTTACATAGGATTTCCAAACCTATGATGTCTCAGGGATCAATCCACAGAGGCAAACCTAGCCTGGCCCATGTTTAGCCAATCAGCTCACAGACCTCAAGTACAACTTTCCAGCCTGAACTTACATTCATCCACGCTGATTAAAGCAAAATTACACATCACATTTAGGAACAAAGCAGCACTTTGCCACCCATGTTTCTCAGAGGAGGCTAGAGTCAGAAAGGGTAAGAGGAATCAAGAACCTTAAATAGAGGAGGTCTCGTGTGCACAAATCTAACCAGTATCAAAAAGGAAATTTAACTCAGCAGTGATCCTCACCTTAGATCCCACAAGACATGCCAGAGAGAGCACTGTGGCTTCAGTTTGTTGTATTTATACCACTGCTGGGGCACCTATGTTTGTTCTCTGTTAAGATTTCTCATATTCCCAAGTGCCTTCATTTCACCCTCTGGGGTATATAGGAAGTGCCATGACCAGTCAGCTGTTTTGGCTTTAAAAGTAGTATCTTTATGCTGTCCTCTCCACAGTCATGCCATGGGAACCAGATGGAGGCAGAGCTACGGTCATTGTTCCCTAGACCTTGTACAGCATATGAGATAGAAGGACTGTTAGCCCAGCTGCTGGAAAAAGGTTTTATTTCCCAAGGGAAAGGGCACATTGGGGCAATGTGGTCCTCATACTTAGTCTGGATTCTCTTCCTGGTGACAGACATCTGCTCTCTGGCAAGGGAAAGAGCAATAATCTGTGTTTTATGAAAAATGTTGGCATGTTGTAACAGAAACAAATCTTTTTTTTTCTTTTTTAAAAACAAAAATGCCAAGTTTATGCAAATTAAATTTGGACACAGAACAGATCATCAGGTAAATATCAAAATCTTGCTTTAAGTGATATTAATATAAATCAATACCTATTTAAGATCACTGAACATATAAGATTTACCAATTTTAAATCTGTTTGTTTTGCCTAGCTAAATCATCATAAAAGCAGGACTGTATATGTATTTCCTGATGGTAACTGTTAAGATTGAGTTGAATATTCCAGTGATCAGAAATTCTATGTAGAGAATGTATGTAAGCAAATGGCTGGGGTTGTGAGAAAGCAAGACATAGCAAGTGATGAAAGTGGTGCACCATCTTTATTCAGGAATCTGCTCTGTCTGTAAAATTCGAGCAGTTTTCCCTCCAATTATATACTATCATTTTGGAATTTTCCATTCAAAGGAATTGTTACTGAACTAGTTGTGCACTATTTAGCAATCACACCTATGATGAAGGCCAAATCATACCTTGCAAACATTGAACAATGAGAATCCTCCAAGGGTCAGATAAACAACATCTTTGTAACTTCTTAGAATTTTCAGGTAAAGAAATCCAAATTCATTGACAGTGATTCAGTCTCTAGGTAACCACAGATTGAAAGGAGCATCTGTATCTAGTTTCTATCTTTAACCTGTTCATATATAACATATTATTTTTTCTTTATCATGGACAATTTAATTGATAATATATACCCAATTAATGAATTAGAGGTCACCCAACATAGAATTAGACAGGTGAATTTTATTTGAATAATTTCAGTTGAAATGATATGAATTCCAGGTGGAGAGAACAATAGTATTCAAAAAGGTACAGAGTAGGAAGTTTCCAGGGCAATGCCTGACTTATTCAGTTGACTGGAGATTTATTACACCCAGATGACATAGTAGAAAATACTGGCCAGAACACTAGACGGGGGTCAATGACAAGGGCATTTAGGTCACTTCCCAGCCCCAAATTCCTGTCCTCTAAATAAGGAGGTCGAACTGGGAAATCTTCACGGTTCCTTTCAATTCTGAGAGTCTGTGCCACATCATTGACTCAAGGCAAAGAAGAAAACAGCTGGTATGAAAAATAAGAAAAAGCTTTAAAAATGTATGCTTTCTGATGGCAAGGACAAAAAATCATCTTAAGGCAGAGGAACCAGAGATCAAATTGCTAACATCTGCTGGATCATGGAAAAAGCAAGAGAGTTCCAGAAAAACACCTATTTCTGCTTTCTTGACTATGCCAAAGCCTTTGATTGTGTGGATCACAATAAACTGTGGAAAATTCTGAAAGAGATTGGAATACCAGACCACCTGACCTGCCTCTTGAGAAATCTGTGTGCAGGTCAGGAAGCAACAGTCAGAACTGGACATGGAACAACAGACTGGTTCCAAATAGGAAAAGGAGTATGTCAAGGCTGTATAGTGTCACCCTGCTTATTTAACTTATATGCAGAATACATCATGAGAAACGCTGGACTGGAAGAAACACAAGCTGGAATCAAGATTGCTGGGAGAAATATCAATAACGTCAGATATGCAGATGACACCACTCTTATGGCAGAAAGTGAAGAAGAACTAAAGAGCCTCTTGATGAAAGTGAAAGAGGAGAGTGACAAAGTTGGCTTAAAGCTCAACATTTAGAAAATGAAGATCATGGAATCCAGTCCCATCACTTCATGGGGAATAGACGGGGAAACAGTGGAAACAGTGTCAGACTTTATTTTTCTAGGCTCCAAAATCACTGCAGATGGTGACTGCAGCCATGAAATTAAAAGACGCTTACTCCTTGGAAGAAAAGTTATGACCAACCTAGATAGCATATTCAAAAGTAGAGATATTACTTTGCCAACTAAGGTCCGTCTAGTCAAGGCTATGGTCTGTCTCTTATACACATCTCTTTTTTCTAGGCTCCAAAATCACTGCAGATGGTGACTGCAGCCATGAAATTAAAAGACGCTTACTCCTTGGAAGAAAAGTTATGACCAACCTAGATAGCATATTCAAAAGTAGAGATATTACTTTGCCAACTAAGGTCCGTCTAGTCAAGGCTATGGTTCTTCCAGTAGTCATGTATGGATGTGAGAGTTGGACTGTAAAGAAGGCTGAGTGCCGAAGAATTGATGCTTTTGAACTGTGGTGTTGGAGAAGACTCTTGAGAGTCCCTTGGACTGCAAGGAGATCCAACCAGTCCATTCTGAAGGAGACTGGCCCTGGGATTTCTTTGGAGGGAATGATGCTGAGGCTGAAGCTCCAGTACTTTGGCCACCTCATGCGAAGAGTTGACTCATTGGAAAAGACGCTGATGCTGGGAGGGATTGGGGGCAGGAGGAGAAGGGGACAACCAAGGATGAGATGGCTGGATGGCGTCACTGACTCCATGGGCGTGGGTCTGGGTGAACTCCGGGAGATGGTGATGGACAGGGAGGCCTGGCGTGCTGTGATTCATGGGGTCGCAAAGAGTTGGACACGACTGAGCGACTAAACTGAACTGAACTGAAGGAGTTATGTAACTAGTGTTATAAAGTCCTGTGGAACATGTTGCCCCTGCTCTTCCCTTTTGCTATGTGGAAGATAATATAGGAGGGTAGGAAGACAAGGCAACTTATCCCATACTCCACACCGTATTCCCTACTATTTTTCTTTTGGTAGCTGATGGAGGGTCTAAGAATTAAAAGTACTGCTGGCTGAAGAAGGCTGTCTAGAGAATCTTCAGTGTCAAGAACCCAGAAAATTAGGAAAAATCCTGGGAAGGCTTGGTTTCAATATTTTAAGGTTGAATCAGAGAGGTACATACTGATAAAATCCATATTGAGTTAGCACTTATCCTTGGTCAAATGTTTGCAGCTGTTTACGTGTGCCACACAGAGGGTTAAAGGAGCCTAATGAAGCTCTAGTTCCTCAGTGCCATATGTCAATATAGGTCAAGAGTGGCCATACCTTCTTTATTTCAAGAGTTGAAAGAAGTAGATTTTTTTTTTTCGTCCAGCCACCTGTTTTTAAAATGTTGGTAATAATTTAAAAAACAAACACAATAACAATAGAAAGCTATTCAAGGCCTTTTCAGCCCCTGTGTGAATCTAGGTTAGGAGGTTCTATGGAGTGGAAGTAAAAATATTCAGCATAATTCTGAAAGAACAGAAGAAGAATATTTACTTAATGCCCTATGGACACTTAGCATTTTAGAAAAGAAGACTTCAAAGAGGTGCCATTTCATCTGCACTTTATAGAATTTATTATAGTTCAAGTACCTTTATAAAGTAATATGCTGTCACAGAAATTAGTTTACATAGATTGCAGGTAGATGACTTTAAATTTGATTGTCAAGACATCGGAGGTCCCTCATTCCAAGAGACAGAACACTTACATAGAATATTCAGGTTTGTTTGGGAGTTTAGGGCTTAATCCTGCTCTTAATTTTAAGTTAATAATGATAATATTTATACTAACATTCGAATACTGATTTCTTGGGAACTGTTCTCTGTGCCTTCTCTAGATTCAGGTTTGCATGCTAACTAAAGCTCAGGCCTGTAGCCATTGACAGATTCGTGACCTGGGAAACATGGAAGTCAGGTTTTTTGTTTCTTCTTTTTTAATTTGTTAAATGGAATGGAAACTCATCCTGCTTCAGAGGATTGTTATGAACTGAAGGAAAGACAGAGAAAAAAATTCCTGCTGTAATATAACCCTGACTCTTTGGACCGTATGCACCCCCGACTAGAACATCATTTTACCTTTGCTCAAGCATCAAGTTTATTGGGCAAAACCACTAACTAAAATGGAAAAAATGTGATAGAAGAGCAGGCTGACATACTAAAAGTACAAGGGTTCTATTTTAACTATGTAAAGTACAAAATGTCTATTAAACCAAGGTTTTTTTAAACAATTGCTAGTTAGATATTTATCAAATAAATAAAATATACCAAAAAGTGAGCAGAATTGATTTGTGTAAAAAAAAAAAAGGAAATTAAATAAATAAAACATTGACTTTCATGCAAGCCAGGAAAATGCTAATGCTTTTAAAAAGAATAACATAATATGCAATTTTTATTCCTTTAGTTGTTCTTATTTTACCAATGGTCTTTATGAATAGTTTAAAAATGACATATTAGCTTGCTGCCTATAATGTTAGCATTTAAAGAATATTACAGCTGGAAGGGGATTTAGAGACCATCTAATTCAAATTCCATATTATAGAGATGGAAACTGATGCTTCAGGAGAGTAAGTGGCTTGATCAAGGTGACAAAGATGGTTGATGGAAAGAATAAAGAATGAGATTGCCTTTAAACACTTACCAAGTGTCCTGCTAAGTGTTTCTAAGATTTTATATGAAGTTTCACCATGCAGGGAGTTCACAATTCAAATTCCCAGGTCATCTTGAGATTTTATTTATTTCTATAAATTCCATAAATATATATGATGTCTCTATGTCATAAAGGTTATAGCCTTTTCTATTCCTATATTTCACAACTTTTAGTCACTATGGGAACATATATAAAGAGTTTAAATTTACATGCATATGTTTAAATATATACAGCTAATTGAACTCAGGTATAAAAGCAGTGTATTTCACTTAGTTGATATTTGCAGAAAATATTTGAGATAAAGAAGAAATAAAATGTTTAGAGAGGAAAATGTACTGTGTAACTATACTCGCTTATATTCATCTTAAGGAGCTAAAATCATTATGATTTCTAGAAACACCAGAAATGGTCACAGTACAAGTGAGTGTTTCTAATGGAAAAATATTCTAGCCATGGGACTAATGTCAGTTTGATTCATTGATGAAGCAAATGTTTCTCAGGCTCTGGCGATACACATAGCTCTTTACTTGGCACAAAGGGAGCTTTTAGCAAACGGGATCAGATCATACTATGATGAGGAAGACACATTGGTCTCCCAACACTGGGTACAAATTCCCCATCCCACCAACTGGCGAGTGTTTCAGACTATAAACCTTAGGGAGGGAGGAAAAAGCAAAGGGAACAGGAGGCAGAGAAAAGGAAGTAGGAAGTAAAGGAGAAGACGAATAAGCCCCAGATATCTTCGTGCCCACTCTAAAAATTCAGAGGTATAGTCAAATTTTTTTCCAATGTGCTAATATTCTTCCTTCCCGATACCTAAAATATTGAACATGCATGTGTCCCGAGGCACAGTAATCATTTAAATTATGTTGGAGCAAACTAATTAAATTAGCTTTATTTTTCAATTATACAATGTACAAGAGAATATAATTCAAAAGAAAAATTCCAAAGTTGGCTAGTAGAATTGGTTATAGTTTTAGAGATTATAACTAATAAGAGAAATGGAAATGCTTCTAAGTTTCCTTCAGTCTAATACATAATAGTTTTTGGAACATATGTTTTCCATGAGTTTTAGAAATCTTAACGATAACTGAAAAATTTTAGCACTTGCATCCTCATTCAGCCAAAGGCTGTTTTATGCAGCTAAATAACTCTGGGGAGGATCCACCCAAGACATTTAACAGCTGGGTAAGTTTTGAGGTGTTCACAGAGCAAAAGTCCACTCTAAAAAAATAAAGCTGGGTAACATTTTCAAAATAATTGTCATATTTGTGGCAAGAAATACATATGAAAATACATCTTTCTTTAAAACTTAGGCAATAGATTCAAAATGGCCATAGTTGTTTTAATCCATGTAACTAAAAGATATTTGGGAAAGGTGTAAAGAGAGAAACTCGACTCCCTCGGGCTTTGCTCCAGGTGTCCTTTTAAGAATGTTGCTTGTTTTAACCAAGTTACCTGTCATGACACACTGACTGCTGCCTAATCACATGACTTATAAAAATTATGATGTAACATAATGATGTTTTCCCTCTACAGGTAATTCTGAGGCTTGTCCTGTTACCACACTGAATGATCTTCTGGATAATCTGCTGTGAGTGGAGTAGAGAGTATACTTGAACAACGTTTGACTTCTCCTGCTGCTACAAAAGAATGGTTTCTTCCCAGTCACAAACCTATCCTGAATGGTAATTAAATATTTACAAGGTACTTTAAAATCCTCCCTGAATGCTAATCTGAAAATAGCAACCTACGTTCATTTGAATAAGCAGAAATTTCTGCCTGTCCAAATTAAGCATCTCTGGCCTCTGAGTTTAATTCAGATAATTCTATGACTTGCGGGGGAAAAAAAAAAAAGAACTGACTACCTACTATGCATAAAGCTCCATGTCAGATGTGGAAATAAAAGTAAACTTTTTAGGACTAGGAAATTTGTCATAAATTACAACAATTTGTATTATTTAATTCACATCTTTTCCCTCTGGGCTTAAAAGCTAAATTAGATGCAAAATCCTCACCTTTTTAGCATTAAACTTTTACATTGTTCCTTAACATATAATACTGTATCTAGTTACATAAAGATGCAGTCTTTTCTACATATTAATACAGATTTCCACATTTTATTCATTAAGTTTCTGAAAGAGTTTTAGCATGAAGGTTCCATTTATTGTATCAAAAAATAAAAATATCATCAAAGTCTTTTTGCAACTCCCAAAACACAGTTAGAGAATAATGATCATATGCTAAAAAATGTAAAATGCAATTTGTGCTGTGCCCCATTTACTACAAAATCACTACGAACAATGCATTTTGTACAGTATATTGCTCCGGGAAAGTGGATCAGCATCAGGAATGAATAAAGAACATTGCATTTGAAATCAGCTAATTCTGCCTCAGCGCTTTTAAAAACTATTTGTTATGATATTACCTCCTGTCAAGCACATAATGTGATATTTTCCTCAATAAAAACTAAACAGTTGCTGTAATTTCAGCTTCTCTAATTTTCTACTTTTTAAGCACTAAATATTTAAACAATACAGACCTGGAAGTCTCAAGCCAGTCATCTGATCTTCCCATCTTCTTGCCTAGAGTAAAGTAACTATCCATAGAGGGGCTTGTTCTGTCACAGACATACATAACGGCAGCTGTTGAGGTCCTTACCTGCCCACAAGCCAGGCCCATTCCTCTTTCTCCCATGCCATGCGGACACGATAAATTTAACTCCAGGGCATCTGCTCCAGAAGCCTTTAAGATGAGGATGGAAAATGAAAGAAAACACAAAGTTTTAATTGTGTACTAACAGGCTTTCACCACTGATAATACAACATAGGTCTCATTTGACAAATTTTAACTACTGTTTTCTGCACCACAGCTATTTTATGAGGCATATTCTGACTCTCTCAAATGAGGGTACCTATACAAGGATAATTCAGTTCAGTCGCTCAGTTGTGTCCAACGCTTTGCGACCCCATAGACTGAAGCTAGCCAGGCTTCCCTGTCCATCACCAACTCCCAGAGCCTACTCAAACTCATGTCTATCGCATCGGTGATGCCATCCAACCATCTCATCCTCTGTCGCCCCCTTCTCCTCTCGCCTTCAATCCTTCCCAGCATCAGGGTTTTTTCCAGTGAGTTGGTTCTTCACATTAGGTGGCCAGAGTATTGGAGCTTCAGCTTTAGCATCATTCCTTCCAATGAATATTTAGGACTGATTTTCTTTAGGATTCACAGGTTGGATCTCCCTGGAGTCTTCTCCAGGGTTCAAAAGCATCAATTTTTGGAACTCAGCTTTCTTTATAGTCCAACTCTCACATTCATACATGACTACTAGAAAAACCATAGCTTTGACTAAAAGACCTTTGTTGGCAAAGTAATGTCTCTGCTTTTTAATATGCTGTCTAGGTTGGTCGTAGCTTTTCTTCCAAGGAACAAGCGGCTTTTAATTTCATGGCTGCAATCACCATCTGCAGTGATTTTGGAGCCCCCCAAAATAAAGTCTGCCACTGTTTCCATTGTTTCCCCATCTCTTTGCCATGAATTGATGGGATTGGATGCCATGATCTTAGTTTTCTGAATGTTGAGTTTTAAGCCAACTTTTTCACTCTCCTCTTTCACTTTCATCAAGAGGCTATTTAGTTCTTCGCTTTCTGCCATAACAGTGGTGTCATTTGTGTATCTAAGGTTATTGACATTTCTCCTGGCAATCTTGACCCCAGCTTCGTGCTTCATTCAGCCTGGCATTTCTCATGATGTACTCTGCATATATGTTAAATAAGCAAGGTGATAATATACAGCCTTGACATATTCCTTTCCCGATTTGGAACCAGTCTGTAGTTCCATATTCAGTTCTAACTGTTGTTTCTTGACCTCCATACAGGTTTCTCAAGAGGCAGGTCAGGTGGTCTGGTATTCCCATTTCCTTCAGAATTTTCCACAGTTCTATTGTGATCCACACAGTCAAAGGCTTTGGCATAGCCAATAAAGCAAAAGTAGATGTTTTTCTGGAACTTCCTTGCTTTTTCCATGATCCAGTGGATGCTGGCAATTTGATCTCTGGTTCCTCTGCCTTTTCTAAAACCAGCTTGAACATCTGGAAGTTCACGGTTCACGTACTGTTGAAGCCTGGCTTGGAGAATTTTGAGCATCACTTTACTAGTGTGTGAGATGAGTGCAATTGTGTTGTAGTTTGAGCATTATTTGGCATTGCCTTTCTTTGGAATTGGAAGGAAAACTGACCTTTTCTAGTCCTGTAGCCACAGCTGAGTTTTCTAAATTTGCTGATATATTGAGTACAGCACTTTCACAGCATCATCTTTTAGGATTTGAAACAGCTCAACTGGAATTCCATCACCTCCACTAGCTTTGTTCGTAGTATGTTTCCTAAGGCCCATTTGACTTCACATTTCAGGATATCTGGCTCTAGGTGAGTGACCAGATCATAGTGATTATCTGGGTCATAAACATGCTAAAACTGAAGCTCCAGTACTTTGGCCACCTCATGCGAAGAGTTGACTCATTGGAAAAGACCCTGATGCTGGGAGGGATTGGGGGCAGGAGGAGAAGGGGATGACCGAGGATGAGATGGCTGGATGGCATCACTGACTCATTGGACGTGAGTCTGAGTGAACTTCGGGAGTTGGTGATGGACAGGGAGGCCTGGCGTACTGCAATTCATGGGGTTGCAAAGAGTCGGACACGACTGAGCGACTGAACTGAACTGAAAGATCTTTTTTATATAGTTCTTCTGTGTATTCTTGCCACCTCTTCTTAATATCTTCTGCTTCTGTTAGGTCCATATCATTTCTGTCCTTTATTGAGGCTGTCTTTGAATGAAATGTTCCCTTGGTATCTCTAATTTTTGAAGAGATCATTAGTCTTTCCCATTCTATTGTTTTCCCTATTTCTTTGCAGTGATCACTGAGCAAGCCTTTCTTATCTCTCCTTGCTATTCTTTGGAACTCTGCATTCAAATGGGTATGCCTTTTTTCACCTTTGCATTTAGCTTCTCTGCTTTTCTCAGCTATTTGTAAGGCCTCCTCAGACAGCCATTCTGCTTTGTTGCATTTCATTTTTTAGGGGATGGTCTTGATCACTGCCTCCTGTACAATGTCACGAACCTCTGTCCATAGTTCTTCATGCACTCTGTCTATCAAATAGAATCCCTTGAATCTATTTGTCACTTCCACCGTATATTCATAAGGGATTTGATTTAGGTCATACCTGAATGGTCTAGTGTTTTTCCCAACTTTCTTCAATTTAAGCCTGAATTTGGCAATAAGGAGTTCCTGATCTGAGCCACAATCAGTTCCTAGTCTTGTTTTTCCTGACAGTATAGAGCTTCTCCACCTTTGATGGCAAAGAATATAATCAATCTGATTTCAGTATTGACCATCTATGATGTCCACATGTAGAGTCTTCTCTTGTGTTGTTGGAAGAGGGTGTTTGCTACAACCAGTGCGTTCTCTTGGCAAAACTCTGTTAGCCTTTGCCCTGCTTCATTCTGTACTCCAAGGCCAAATTTGCCTGTTACTCCAGGTATCTCTTGACTTCCTACTTTTGCATTCCAGTCCCATGAAGAGGACATCTTTTTGGGTGTTAGTTCTAGAAGGTCTTGTAGGTCTTCATAGAACCGTTCAGCTTCTTCAGCATTACTGGTCGGGGCATAGAACTGGATTACTGTGATACTGAATGTTTGCCTTAACAAACAGAGATCATTCTGTCATTTTGAGATTGCATCCAGGTGCTGCATTTCAGACTCTTTTGTTGACTATGATGGCTACTCCATTTCTTCTAAGGGATTCCTGCCCACAGCAATAGATATAATAGTCATCTGAGTTAAATTCACCTATTCCAGTCCACGGAGAAGGCAATGGCATCCCACTCCAGTACTCCTGCCTGGAAAATCCCATGGACAGAGGAGCCTGGAAGGCTGCAGTCCATGGGGTCGCTGAGGGTCGGACACGACTGAGCGACTTCACTTTCACTTTTCACTTTCATGCATTGGAAAAGGAAATGGCAACCCACTCCAGTGTTCTTGCCTGGAGAATCCCAGGGACGGGGAAGCCTGGTGGGCTGCTGTCTATGGGGTCGCACAGAGTCGGACACGACTGAAGTGACTTAGCAGCAGCAGCATTCCAGTCCATTTTAGTTCACTGATTCCTGAAATGTCGATGTTCACTCTTGCCATCTCCTGTTTGACCACTTTTGATTTGCCTTGTTTCATGGACCTAACATTCCAGGTTCCTATATATATTGCTCTTTACAGTATCAGACTTTACTTTCATCACCTGTCACAACCATAACTGGATGTTGTTTTTGCTTTGGCTTCGTCTCTTCATTCTTCCTGGAATTGTTTCACCATTCTTCTCCAGTAGCATACTGGGCACCTACAGACCTGGGGAGTTCATCTCTCATTGTATAACTTTTTGCCTTTTCACAGTGTTCACAGGGTTCTCAAGGCAAGACTCCTGAAGTAGTTTGCCATGCTATTCTCCAGTGGGCCACGTTTTGTCTGAACTCTCCACAATTACTCGTTCATATTGGGAGGCCCTACATGGCATGGCTCATAGTTTCATTAAGCTAGACAAGGCTGTGCTCCATGTAATCAATTTGATTAGTTTTCTGTGATTGTGGTTTTCATTCTCTCTGCCTTCTGATAGATAGGGAAAAGATCCTTACGGAAGTTTACTGATGGAAGAGACTGAGGGCAAAACTGGGTCCTGTTTTGATGGGCTGGGCCATATTCAGTAAATCTTTAATACAATTTTCCACTGATGGGCAGGGCTATGTTCCCTCTCTGTTGCTTGACCTGAGGGCAAACTATGGTGGAGGTGATGAAGATAATGGCAACCTCCTTCAAAAGGTCCCATGCAAGCACTGCTGTACTCAGTGCCTCCAACCCTGAAGCAGGCTACCACCAACCCATGTCTCCACCGGAGACTCCTGGACACTCATGGGCATGTCTGGGTCAGTTTCTTGTGGGGTCACTGCTCCTTTCTCCTGAGTCCTTGTGCACACAAGATTTTGTTTGTGCCCTCCAAGAGGGCTTATGCCATACCCAGGTCTGCTGCCCCCAGAGCCCCTGCGGCAGGCCACTGATGACCTGTACCTCTACAGGAGACATTCAGACACGGTTCTAATAACAAAAGTAAATACGCATTGAGTTTATGACACTCACTGCTCTCTTTGAGTTGTATTTCTTATCTCTAACTCTCATCCTCCTTGGAATAATCTGGTACCAATTTTACAGATGAGGAGACTGATGCACAAGGGAATTAAATGACCAGTCTGGTTATCAAGTGACACAACAGAGATTTTTAACTCAGGTCTGTTTGATATCATGTTGATTCTGCCCTATACAGCTTCTATTTTTATACAAACAAATCTCACTAATTCTGGATAATTGGTACTGAAGGTAGCAGGGCAAAGAAAAATGTAGCGGCTAGATGGAATAAATATGAATAAAAATTTAAATGTTCTTTTATCAATTAACTTTTATTATTTATTAATACTGCTTTCAAATGCTTCAGAGCATTCAAACATGTTAATTACCCAAACTGGGAACACCATTTATTGTATTCTATGTTGCTTTAAAAAAACTCAAGTGGAAAATAAGTTTGTGGTAATAGTTCAAATTAAACCAAAATATATAAAAATATAAATAGTTTTTCTCCTCTCTCTTTCAATTTTGTACCTCTAAAGCAATCTATGTTAACAATTTAATGTGTAATTTTCTACTTTTTCTATATATTAAAAAAAGTAAAGCATACATATAACACATGTATCAGGCTTATTTTTTATTCTTGGTTTTGCTCTTTATATTTTCATTTTTTCTTCTAGTTTTATTGAGATGCAACTGACATACAGCACTATATAAGTTTTTGGTGTATAGCATAATGATTTAACTTTAATGCACCATGGAATGATTACCACAGTAAGTTTAGAGCACATCCATCATCACATATAGACACAAGATAAAAGAAAAAAGCCCTTGTGATGAGAACTCGCAGGATTTTCTCTGTTACATGCTGCAGTATTAATTATAGTAATCAAGTTGTACGTTACATCCCTAGTACGTCTTCTGTTATAACCAGAAGTTTAAGCCTTTTGACCACCTTCACCCAATAACTGTGGTAACCACAAATCTGATCTATTTTTCTGTAAGTTGGGGGCAGGAGGAGAAGGGGACGACTGAGGATGAGATGGCTGGGTGGCATCACTGACTCAATGGACGCGAGTCTGAGTGAACTCCGGGGGGTTGGTGATGGACAGGGAGGCCGGGGGTGCTGCGATTCATGGGGTCGCAAAGTCGGACACGTCTGAGTAACTGAACTGAACTGATAATTAACCTATAATACTATGTTAATTCCTAGTGCACAACACAGCGATTCAATACTTTTATACATTTCTATACATTACAAATAATCATCATGATAAGCCTAGTCACCACCTGTCATTATACAAGATATTACATTACTATTGACTATATCATGCATTTCATACCCTGACTCATTTTTTTGTAATTGAAAGTTTTTACCTCTTAATTTTCTTCACCTATTTCTCTCATCTTTATAAACTGAATCAATTTTATTGTATTTTTAAAAAATCCATCCTAAGAAACATGAAGTACAGATAATTTTGTTTTAATTTAATAATTAAGTAGGAATCTTTCTTATTTAACTCATTAATTTATACAAATGGGTCCTATAGAAATGAACAAAATATTTCACACTAAGCATTCTTAAAATAACTGGAGAACCATAGAATTCTTTAGAAGTCTTCTATAAAAACTCTAAGAACAATTAAAACACTTTTTTTTTTAATTTGAGAAATGGAAGATAAACTAAATAATTTTTTTACCTACCTTCTAGAATTCCTTCAATGCCACCATTTTTTTTTTGAGTAAGGTAAGTGTGGCTCAGTTTCCATAATATTATAACATGTCTATCACATCATGGAAAGATTTTTTTTAAAGTTCATTATTTTCTAAGCATATCAGACCTTTCTTTATTCCAACAGCTTTTCTTCAAATCTCTCTTTTCTTCCTAATCACTCAAGATTTTTTCCTGTTTTATTAATTTTAAATAAGACCTCAACAAACAGGTACTCTATCGATAGTTATATCTTTCTTGGTTGACTTTCTTACTCACTTTTACTCATTAGTGAGTCTGCTTTTCCTTCTGCACATTTGTGAAAGTTCATGAAATCATTCAGCCTATTTTCTAATATGGTTTTATTAGGGTCTTTGTAAATGTTTCATGTTACTTGAAAATTATTTGAATCACAGTTTGGTGGTAAGCTTAGACAAAACACAACTGGCTAAACTTTGAGTTCTAATCCTAGATCTGCTAAGGAACTTGGGCAAGTAAGTTAACTTTCTTTGTTCCCATCTATTCAAGTTATGACCAACCTAGATAGTATATTCAAAAGCAGAGACATTACTTTGCCAACTAAGGTCTGTCTAGTCAAGGCTATGGTTTTTCCTCAGATGGTGACTGCAGCCATGAAATTAAAAGGCGCTTACTCCTTGGAAGAAAAGTTATGACCAACCTAGATAGTATATTCAAAAGCAGAGACATTACTTTGCCAACTAAGGTCTGTCTAGTCAAGGCTATGGTTTTTCCTGTGGTCATGTATGGATGTGAGAGTTGGACTGTGAAGAAGGCTGAGCGCAGAAGAATTGATGCTTTTGAACTGTGGTGTTGGAGAAGACTCTTGAGAGTCCCTTGGACTGCAAGGAGATCCAACCAGTCCATTCTGAAGGAGATCAACCCTGGGATTTCTTTGAAAGGAATGATGTTAAAACTGAAGCTCCAGTACTTTGGCCACCTCATGCAAAGAGTTGACTCACTGGAAAGACTCTGATGCTGGGAGGGATTGGGGGCAGGAGGAGAAGGGGACAACCAAGGATGAGATGGCTGGATGGCATCACGGACTCAATGGGCATGAGTCTGAGTGAACTCCGGGAGTTGGTGATGGACAGGGAGGCCTGGCGTGCTGCGATTCATGGGGTTGCAAAGAGTCGGACACGACTGAGTGACTGAACTGAACTGAACTGATTCAAGTGTAAGGGCTTCCCAGATGGCTCAGCAGTAAAGAATCCATCTGCCTAAAATGTAGGAGACTCAGGAGACGTGGGTTCCATCCCTGGATCAGGAAGAGCCTCTGGAAGAGGAAATGGTAACCCACTCCAGTATTCTTGCCTGGAAAATCCTATGGACAGAGGAGCCTGGTGGGCTACAGTCCATGGGGCCTCAAAGAGCTGGACAAAAGCAACTAGCACACACACATTCAAGTGTAAACTAGAGACAATAGGACCTATCTCAAAACCGTGTCATGTAAGAATTTGCAGCTAAATTAAAAGATTGTACACTGCAAGTATATATTTTTTTCTTATTATCTCTTAGTTATTTCAAGTATTTGTTTTAAATTTATTTGCTTTAGACTGCTAGTTGAAATGCAGCAATTAACAGCAAATCAATTCAACAACATTTTGGAATAAGCTTTAGGTGTCATTTGTATTGATATTTACATTATACATATTTTCTAAAATGTAAGTGCAAGCTTACAATTAGATTCATAGTAGACAATAATAACTAACATTTATGGAACACTTACAATATGTCAGACACTTTACTAGGCTTTTTATAATGGATATATCATTATTCCCATTTTGTAACTGATGGCTTTTTATAATGGATATATCATTATTCCCATTTTGTAACTGATAAAATCAAGGTCCAAAGAGTTCAAGTGACTAATTTATTATTCTAAAGCTTATAAATGAGAATAGGATCTTTAAATCAAGCATTTTAAGTATAGAACCTGTATTCTTGGTCACTATCATAACTTATTAGAAATCAGGTAATCCATGGCTAGATTGTTTTAATGTGATAACAAAACATTACAACTTGACATCTTTCAAATTTCTAAATATTAAATAGATATTAAAATCTTGTAAGACCACTTATTAAATTTAGTCTTTTTAGTGACTATCAGAAACTTTCCCAGCACTATAGACACATACTAATGCTAACCCACTAAACATACCCATAAAGATCTTTGAAATGAGGATCTAGGCTTTAAAAACAGATAATCCTGCTCAAAATAACACCAAGAGCTGGGGAATATTCATTTGGCCTCTGCTTCAGTATTCTTGTCATATGATGTACACCACCTTAAAAGGCAGTTAATTCTATTTCCAAGCAACCACATGCATTCAAAAAGCCTTAATTGCTGAATTACCATGAAATGTTAAATTAACTGAAACTGGGCATGAATTCTGACTCCTGTTAGTCACAAGCTTTTTAGTTTAGTCATTTAGCCCAGAGTTTATTCTGCCTCACCTAAATGATTATACAATAAAATAATCTAGTGAAGGCAGTGACATAGAAAATTTGCTGCTTCTAATTTCATACATTATCTGTTTATCATCTGTTTATCGGCATGAAGTAGAATGATATGTTAATAGTGTGGATTATAGAGCCAGATTTCATGGGTTTGAATCCCACTTTTACCACATACCAGCTGTGAACTTGGGCATATTATTTAACAACTTTTGGCCTCAGTCTCCTCATTTCCAAAACATGGAATACAGAAAAGTACCTCACAAGGTTGCTTTTCTAAGGTATAAATAAATTTAATAAAAGTGAATGACTCAGAACAGTGCCTGGACTGCAGTAGATATTATGTAAGTATAAGCAGTTAATCTAGCCTAACTACCTGTCTCAGTGTCTATCCATCTATCCATCCATCCATCTATCCATTCAGTTACAATCTCCAACTTGCCTTTCCTCAGCTTTGATCTGAAAAAGAATATAAAGTAGCTATACATACTTCAGGGGCTTTACAGGTAAAGAATCTGCCTGCCAATGTAGGACATGCAGGAGACGAGAGTTCAGCACTGGGCTGGGAAGATCCCCTGGAGTAGAAAATGACAAACCACCCTGGTATTCTTGCTAGTGTCCCCGTCCATGGAGAATTCCATGACTGAGCGACTGAACAGCAAAACAACAAAAATCCATCCTTGAGGCTGGGGGAAGGGGTGGCAGAAAACTATTCCAAGAAATTCTCAGAGTAGTGGTAGTAACGTGATTTCTAAAATCCTCTGAATCATTTTGTAAAACCTCTCCGAGAAATGAGGGAAGCAAAACCACAAACCCTTGTACAATATATCCAACAAAATGGGGAACACGGTTCTTTTCCTGTTCCTCTCCTTACCTCTCTCTTCCTTATCGATCTATGTAGTTCTAAAGTCCCTGGCTGGGGGACGAGCAAGGTAGGTGACTAGGAAGTTTTGAGGAAGAGCCATGAGGGCCCAGTGGGGGTATCAGAGCCTGAGCACCGTGAGAACGACAGACATGCAGAGGTGGCTTGGGGTAGCACATCAGAGCCCTAGTGGGAAGAGAAGTCTTCCATGGGTCAAGGGGAACAAGTAAAGGACAGGAGAGACCAAGCAGGAGAAAGACATGAAGCTACGTTTTTTGGTGCCTGCTCAGTCACTCACTCAATCATGTTCAACTCTTTTTGACCCCATGGGCCATAGCCTGCCAGGCTCCTCTGGTCCATGGAATTTTTCAGGCAAGAATACTGGAGTAGGTTGCCATTGCCTACTCCAGGGACACTTCTTGGATTCTCCCTAATTTTCTTCTGTTAAAAGCATACATGAGGCCCACTGCCAACTTTCTACATAGCAACACTGTCAATTAGTCTCAACTATTGGAGAAGGCAATGGCACCCAACTCCAGTACTGTTGCCTGGAAAATCCCATGGATGGAGGAGCTTGGTAGGCTGCAGCGCATGGGGTCACTAGGAGTCGGACATGACTGAGCGACTTCATTTTCACTTTTCACTTTCATGCATTGGAGAAGGAAATGGCAACCCACTCCAATATTCTTGTCTGGAGAATCCCAGGGACAGGGGACCTGGTGGGCTGCCATCTATGGGGTCACACAGAGTTGGACACGACTGAAGTGACTTAGCAGGAGCAGCATTCAAAACTGGGGACCCAAGTTCTCTGGGATCTTAGACCACTTTGAATGGGACCTGGGACAGGTCAACACTGGATTGGCTTGGGCCCCACTGGGCATTAAGTCTGTGACTATCTTTTATCTCCAACTAGACATCTATCTTTCCTGATTCTATTCTGTCTTTCTGACTGTTAGTGTTCAGGAATTTATATCCAACTGGTCCTATGTATTCCTATCATGTACCTCTGTCTGCTTTGTATCTCAGCCTATTTGAGATTTCCTAACTTCAACATCTATTTAATTTTATGAATAGTCCAGATCCTAGTTAAAAAAAAAAACAAAAGCAAAAAAAAAAAAAAAACCATGAAAAGAACCTGGCTTCAAAGTGGTTTATTTGGACTCTCTGCTAGGAATAGTATGGTCACCTGGTTTTGACACCTATGCCTCTCAGCTGAACCTTCCTTGTCTTGGCCTACCAGTTATAGTCAGACCCTTGGCAATTGCCCATCAAATCCCTGACCTAAAACCTTCAGCTTTGGATTTTAATCACCTCAAGTTCATTGTGCCAAATCAAATTCATTCTTCCCATTTACTTTGTAATTGCTTCCTTTTGTTTGTCATATGCCTGTATATCAGCTCTGTGTCTTTATTCTGCTTCATTCAACAAATATCTGAGGACTATCCACTCACCAGCAAAGCCTTGTGTTTGGAATTGGGGGTTAAATAGTGAACTAGGTGAGGTCTCCACCCAGTTTGCTTTGTCATACAGAAGACAGGTGAAAGAGCTGATGACATCACTGTTAATCACCAGTTTTATTAAATTCTGTGGAGAAAAGGCACAAGCAGAGGTAGACCCAGATTTGGGGGAGGAGCCTGAAGTTCATACAATTTGCAGGTACTTCTTTAAAAATAAAAATGATTTAAAAATTAAAAAGAGAAAATCAGGTACGGGCCTTGGAAGTACCTTGTACAAGTAGGGCTCTGAAGCTTAAGCTCCATTAACTTTATGATAAACTAGCTTCTGAGGATAGGATTTCAGAATGAGTAGAACAGTGGGTTAGCCTACTAGTCAGGGAGCTCCAAGAGGAGGAAAAGAGAACATTTCAGCCCAGGGTAATGGCAAAGGCTCTGAGGTACAAGTGTGTTGGAAGGGTAAAAGAAGGCCCTTGGGGTCTGGAATGTAAAGAACAAACCCAAGGGGACACCAGGGGAATGGCCAGGTACCAGACCATACAGGTCAAGTTAAGAGTTTTACATGGGAAGACTGTGAGTTGATTGAAAGCAAAGAGATGAATGGGGCTTTCAGATTAGGATGGTAGCAACTCATATTGAGGGCTTCCCATGTGGCACTAGTGGTAAAGAACCTACCCGCCCATGCAGGTTAGATAGAGGAGCAGGTTTGATCCTTGGGTTGGAAAGATCCCTGGAGGAGGACAAGGCCATCCACTCCAGTATTCTTGTCTGGAGAATCCCATGGACAGAGGAGCCTGGCAGGCTGCAGTTCATAGGGTCGCACAGAGTCGGACATGACTGAAATGACTTAGCATACACAAACGCAATGCATATTGAGCCACACCTAATTTATATGTCTCTTCAAATTTGATGGCCTTCCTTGCCACCCAAGCTTTTGCCACTAGCTTAATAAAGAACCTTGGTCCCTGTTGCTATCCTCAGCTTTCCGGTCATTGCCAGCTCTCATAGCTCCCTCAGGATGAGAGCAGGACTCTCCACTGAACGTGTCAGAGTGGGAGCTCCAGGAGGGCCAGTGCTCTCAACATGCTGTGGGATTTGGCTTCTGAAGCAGTTGCTTAAGGAGGGAAGGACACACAGCCCAAATGTGCAGAGGAAAGTAAACCTTTGGGGTGTGAAGTGTGATGAGTGAGAGAGAAGAAACAGAAGGAACCAGTAGACATGTCCTTCACTCATCTTCTTCTCTAAACTATTGTGAGGCAGGATGATCCCACACAGCCCTCCCGTCCCACACGGCTGAGCAACTGGTCCATCTCCTTGTGAAGTGGCAGCCAGCTCTGGAACGCACCACGCTCCATCTGCTTTCCCTTCTTCCCACTGCCTTCACTCCCCTCACACCCCCCTTAATCTTACTGCTTTGGAATTGAATCCTTCAGTGAAGCATCTTCACATTAATTTTGACTCAGGCTCTGTTTCCTAAGCTAACACACATTAAGAAAGAAATGGATTCCAAATCTATTCAAATGAGTTCAAGATCTATTTAAGATCTACTGTGGGGTATGGTTCAATTTGGTATACACATTTAAACTGTGAACATGTCTACCTAGCTGAGGCTATACCTTATTCACCTTTGTTTTGGATGGCTAGGTACTCTGCAAATAATAAGTGCTTCAGAGATCTTCCCTCCATGGGATTGAAATAGTTTATCAATGTCCCAGAAAATTAGGATAGCATGTGATCAGATACCTGAAGCAAAGAAATTGAGCAGAGCCTAACAATGCTACTAATTTGACACCAAGCTGTAAAAACTTTTCCAGAGGCTGCTTCTATTTTATGATGCTCAAAAAACAAGACAAATTAAAACCAGGTTGAGGAATAAGACATTAAAAGTATGTGTATTCTAGAGAGTTAGAGTGAAAAGGAAAGTTTGGTTCAACATGGTTCTATTTCCAAGAATATGCATGTGAAAAAAAATGGTATACTGCATACACACTGACTTTTAAAAACAGCATCTGGTAGATTTTACCATATTTTAAGAATGTACTAGGTTTCTTTTTTTTTAACCCCACCCCCCAACATGGCCTTAAATGTTTATTCTAAATAATACAATAAAATGTTAGTTTCCAATGAAATAAATAAAATGATCCTTTCTTGTCCAAATTTTCATTCTGAGATAGAGTTTCTCTCTCAATCTCTATTTTTTCATGTTCTTGTACAACTGGATCTGCTCTGCTATTACACACAAGCATTTCTGTTTTCAGATATAACAGGAAAGAGCTGATAGCAAGATTTTCTGAATTCCCTGTTGTGCAATTCAAGAATTAATCTACCTATGGAGAGGAACTTCATGAATTTAAAGTATATCCATCATCATATTAAGTGATTTGCTGAACTTAAAAGCAATGGCTTGTAGAACAGCTGGTATGTTCTCTCAGATTCCTACCCTTCATTATCACCACCCCCAAACAAGTGTAAGTTCTAAGTAGTGTAGTAACTTTGGCTTGAACACTTTTGTTTTTGTTGATTTGTTTTAATGTGGGCTCTTCCATTGTAAGAAAATCTGTTTTAATCTGTTGTGAAGCATGTGTTCACAGAAACAAAACCAAATACTGACTCTACAAAGCTTTATTGGGTGTCTACCATATGAGCTATCATGGAATCATGCTGCCTATTGCTTCCCTCCAGGGAAATATGAAGAGCTGGGGATAGTCCCTTCATGTGTTAAGCCCTGAGCTGGTCCATATTTCAAAGATTAGAGGGAACTTTTTTAATCAACACTATAGATCAAACTCCTTGATATGCAAATTGCTCTTCTGTTGAGAGATCTAACAGACTATTTTGACTGAGTGGAAGGCATATCTTTTTCCTTTTCTTTCTTTCAAACATATTTTCCTTTTTTTCTTCCTTCCCTTTTTACTTTGATTGATTGCTAATGAATAGCTAGAAAATAATATTGAATAAAACTACAGTTAAAGAATTAGATATAGAATGTGAGAAATATGGAATGTATCTTTAAGCTGTACCTTTATACATATATAAAAGCTTTTGACTTTTTAGAAGTAAAATTGGCTTATTTAACAATTAACACTTATTATTGACAAAAATACTTTCAGTATTTTATTCTACAGAAGGCAGAGGAACAAGTAGTGTGATAAAGCCATTCATCATAGTCAGCTTTAAATTGGCAAAACTCATGCCAAACCTGGGCTCAGTGGAAAATTTCACGGTCAATTAGGTAAATACATGTGTAAAATGGACCCAGCAACAAAGATCACAAAGCCAATTACTGATCATATTTAATTTCATCTCTCTAAGTCCCAGAAAAAATTTTTGCCCTCACAGATCTAAGATACCAAACAAACTGTACAATCACAATTTTTAAATGCTATAGAAAGCTTTGTAACATTTTATAAGGCAGAGCTGTTAGTTCATAATTATTGTTAGGTTTAGTCTTCACTTCTTAGAGGTTTTCAAGAAACCCCAGCTACAGTGTTTTTCACGATAGGACAATGGACATAAGTACACAATTTTAAGTATGTATTTTTCTATCTGAAATAGAAATTTGAGGCACATGGTTAGTTGTTTGCATTTGTGCAAGATTCAATTTATATTATAGAAAACTTGCTGACTAGTGTTCCATTCAGGAGCATTCTGTCCTAACATTTTATGCATGTCTGTATTCAAACTAGAATAGTATTAAATGAACCTTTTATATTTTAAATATTCAAGAGCTTTATATTCAAAATTTCTTTTCTTGCTGTCAAACTAGCTTGCCTAAAGGCAAGGTAAGATCAAGTTAGACTCTCAAAGGTAGAATTAAATTTTATCATGGCATCCATCATAATATACAGTTTGCTTAATATGCAAATAAAGAGTATATGGAGTCAAAGAATAAAGGATTTTTAGGCAGTGTGTGAAATCCAAGGGACTACTTTTATAAAATAGATTCCCTTTAAATTTACATTTCCATCATTTTAATGAAAACACAGGGTAAACAAATTGTAATATAAATGTTTTAAGTTACCATTTTTCACTCAATTTTTCTTCTACTGGGTTATTTTTCATGACAGCTCTTTATTTAAAACTAATAAAAATAGGAGAAGAAATAAAATAAATATAAAGAAATAATTACCTCAGCCTTTCTGGAGAGTTCCATCCAGTCGTTTCTGTTGTAACTGCACATGATGCTAGCAATCACAATCTTTAAAAAGAGAAAGGAAAGAAAATTAGTTCAAATAGTTATGTCTTTATACACAGGGGTCTATGATATTTACATATATGTTTATAATGGTAAATTATATCATAAAAATTAGTTTTCCCGCTGCTGAAAGAAATCAGTAAAGTACAGCATGGAATTATAGTGAAGCAAAGGATAGATCTGGGGCTTCAGACTTAGGTTAGAGACTTTCTCATTTACTGTCTTTGAATGCTTGAGCAAGTTATTTAACGTTCCAATCCTCAGCATTCTCATTTTTAAAATGAAGATAATAATGCTGACTTTGCCAACCTCAAAAAGTGACAGTGAGAATTACATGAATTTGCATATGCAAAAAGAGTTGTTTAAGGTATACAATGATGTAGTGTGTGCGTACTCAGTCACGTCCGACTCTTTGCGACCCATGGACTGCAGCCCAGTAGGCTCCCTTGTCCATGGGATTTTCAGGCAGGAATACTGGAGCAGGTTGCCATTTCCTACTCCAGGAGATCTTCCTGACCCAGGAAATGAACCCTGGTCTTCTGCATCTCCTGAAGTGGCAGGCAGATTCTTTACCACTGAGCCACCTGGGAAGCCCATAATGATGTAGAAATATTTATTAATGTAATTACTGGTATAGCTAAAAGATTTCAAGGTATGGAAAGGAAATAAATTAGTGTCTTCTTCAATCATATCTTATTACAGTATGGATAATTACACCTTACATATTCAGAGTGAATTATAGTTTTAAAGTTTGTTAAATGTTGATTATTTAACTACAGTATTACAGTATGTTATAATGGAGGCTTCATAGCGTAGTAGTTACTAGTATATGCTCTAAAGCCAGAATGTCTCAGACTCTATCACTAACTGTGTGGTCCTGGACAAGACATTTATTTTCCTCATTGGTTAAATATGGATACCACTACTATCCACTTGCTGCTGTTGTGTCTGACTCTTTTGCAACTCCATGAGCTACAGCCCACCAGGCTCCTCTGTTCATGGCATTTCTTGGGCAAGAATACTCAAGTAGTTACCGTCTCTTTCACCAGGGGATCTTCCTGACCTACGGAGAGAACCCATGTCTCCTGCGTTGGCAGGTCCTTTACCATTGAGCCACCAGGGAAACCTACTATCTACTTAGAAGAGTAATAATCAAATTGCTAAGAGTTTATGACTCTAATAATGTACTTCAGTTCAGTCAGTCCAGTTGCTCAGCCGTGTCTGACTCTTTGTGACCCCATGAATCACAGCACACCAGGCCTCCCTGTCCATCACCAACTCCCGGAGTTCACTCAGACTTGTGTCCATCAAGTCAGTGATGCCATCCAGCCATCTCATCCTCTGTCATCCCCTTCCTCTCCTGCCCCCAATCCCTCCCAGCATCAGAGTCTTTTCTAATGAGTCAACTCTTCGCATGAGATGGCCAAAGTACTGGAGTTTCAGCTTCAGCATCATTCCCTCCAAAGAAATCCCAGGGCTGATCTCCTTCAGAATGGACTGGTTGGCACTAGGTAATGTTTTAATGGATTTTATCCTATTAACTCACTTAATCATTCTCAAATTATTCTCCCCATTTTACAGATGAAGATGCTGAGGTACTGAGACATAAAGGTTACAGAGCTAATAAAGAGCAGATCCCGGATCAGAGGCAGTATCAAATTTAACTGAGAATCTGTGCTTTTAACCATTAGTTTTTGCTGGCCTAATGTAAATATTCAGTATATGTCAGTAATTATTTTCTATTATTACCATTTAAAGACTATGAGATCATGACACAAAGTCTGCACCAAATCGAAAGCCACAGAGTCTAGTGGAAGAGCCCACTAAAAGCCACTGGGCTCTCACCACATACAGCCTTTTTTTTTTCTTAATATGTCTAAAAAAACAAAACAAAGATGTCACGAACAAGTCAGATGAATGCTTTTATCAATAAAAGAAAGAAAATAAGCTACAATCATACAGGAGAGAGTTCTGAATACCAGAGCTCTAAATACTGAATAAGCCTGTCCTTGACGTTGGGTCAATTTTTTCCTGATAGACTATAATCCTCCACGGGTGCCTGGACTGCTCTGCACCATTCATCATTTTATCTACAATAACCATCATGATGTTTGGCACATAGTAGAATTGACTGAATAAATGTACGAGGTCACTAAAGGTTTAGGAACAGAGAGTTGCATTTTCAGTTTATCCTTTTAAGATTAAGCAGAAATGAACACCTGAGTTAGAGAAGCGAAAAAACAAAAATTGGTGAAAACTTTTGGCAAATGATTGTTGTATGATTCAGAGAGAAGAGTGAGCAGAACAGTTGTGAATGCTGATCTTGATGAGAGAGAACAGGTCAGATGTCAAAATACACAGAAACTGTGTGTATTAAGATTGAAAAAGAAGAATCAGAAGATCTGAGAGGCTGATTATGAGTGCCTGAGAAAATCTTACAAGTTTAGTCAGACAAAAGTAAGATGATCCTGAGAAAAAAGGAAGCCAGGAGGAACACTGTATTCAAACAGATTCTTGTGTAAAGAGGAACAAAGAGAGAAAAAGTAGATGAAGAAGAGGAGGAAAATTAAGAATGCATGATTGTGTTTTATTGAGTTTAGGATTCCATTTTTGTGTAGCTTTTAAGAACTGGGGAGGAAAAAAAATGTAAGAATGACCCTTGGCCTTTTCTATAAGGGCTGAAAGAAAGTGAAAAGTCAACTTCCAGACTTGCCCATCTGCAAGCAAGAAAGGGTCACCAACATAATTATGCATCTTCAATACACTCTTTCTGCCATTTTCACATGCTATAAAATCTTGATGTAATTCTGCCCCACCCTCCAGTTAGAAAACAGACCAGGGAGGAATTCCCCAGAGAGGTAACCAGACCTTCAGGGACTATACTATTACCTCCTCTTGAGTATTCCTTGCATGGGGGACTTCATTTGAAATGAAAACCAATTGGGATAAGGCTGGGGGCAGGTGGACAGATTCTACTGTCCTCAGTGGCCTTGAGGTCAAGTCAACAAATACACCTTTTTTTAATTTTTTTAAATTTATTTATTTTAATTGGAAGCTAATTACTTTACTATTGGAGGCTAATATTACTTTAATATTGTAGTGTTTTTGCCATACATTGACATGAATCAGCCATGGGTGAACATGTGTTCCCCATCCTGAGCCCCCCTCCCACCTCCCTCCCCATCCCATCCCTCTGGGTCATCCCAGTGCACCAGCCTGAGCGTCCTGTCTCATGCATCATACTGGACTGGAGATGTGTTTCACAGATGATAATATACATGTTTCAGTCCTCTTCTCTCAGATCATCCTACCCTCGCCTTCTCCCACAGAGTCCAAAAAACTGTTCTATAAAGAAAGGTTAATCTAAGGATTTAGGGAAGGAGCAGGCTCCCCAAGCTTGCTGGTAAAATGTCAAGAGCAAGGTTAGATCCAAAGATTCAGACTGAAAAAATGACGTTCGCATTAGATACTGATTCTGTGGTAAAAGAGACAAATAGTAGACCTAGGTTTTTAGGGAGTTCTATTATTCAAAACCGAGAAAAGACAGACGAAAAGCAAAAACAAAACTTGCTTCCAGTTATGACAAAGTAACCCTCAAGTTTATACTCCCATATAAATATGAAGTGACTGCTAAATCAGGATGGCATCCTCCTCTTGTGTCCCTCTCAGGAGCCACAGAGGACAACGGGGAAGATCCTTTTAGTGGGCAGGATCCAGGTAGGCAGATGGCCTGACCAAGAAAGCTACTTCCAGGAAAGCAAGGTTTACTGGCCCTGACAACTGGATATGATAGATGTTCTCAAGTAGGGACTGACTTAGTTCCTCTTTACTAAATGGTGATTCTTATTTTGACAAAGCTGTTGTTTCTTTAAATATATATATAGATTGTGCCTGGATTGGTTAGGATCATCATTTACCTTTTAAGTCCCCAGGATTATGAGGAGCTCAGGATTATGAGGAGCATATTTGGGCTTGATGGAGAGAAGTAAATAACACCCAGAGAACTGTCCTGAACATTGAGAACACTGGTGCCACCAAATGCCTAGGAACACAGTGACTGGGTATGATTTGGAGCACGCTGTCATTGGGGAGGGGTGGCCACAGGTGGGAGAGATAGATTATCCTGAGCAGACAGAAGTTTTGTGTGCTCTGAACAGCTAAGCACTACCCTGTTCTTCATTTCTCATCTTCAAAAAACAGGCTCTACCTTCTTACCCAAAAAGCTGGGAAAATATCTCCAACAGGGTTAATCATAGTAATCAGCACTCTACTCTCATTAAAGTCCTTCAGTGGAACTGGGGAGATAAAGACTTTTTTCCTCTTTGGTCCCTAAACTGGAATGAAGTGTGTTCATAGCAGCTAGTAATCACTGACTGATTCCTTACTTACCCAAGCCAACCCTCCCACTCCCACTCAAAGCTAGCTGCACTAGGATGAAAAAAAGCAGAGGCAGAGGAAAGCAGAGATGCAAGATGGAGACACGGTTCTGTCACGTTTAAGTCTGGTGTACCACTAACATGCCTGTCCAAGTGAACCAATAAATATCACTTTTGACTTAAGAAAACTCAAGTTATATTCTGGTTTCTATCACTGACAGTCTTGACAATTACTACATGCAAAACTAAAATTGTCACTTTTAAAATAACTTCCTAAGCATGTTTTTCTGTCAAGTAAATTTAAAGGAAAAATAACTTTATACCTTATTTTTAAATGCTAAATTATCTAAGAAGTCTCAATATCTTTATCTAAAATCAAGGTATGGTTCATGAAAATATATGTTGACATTCTATTTCAGAGGAATAAAGATGACCCAAAATCATTTTATTCTTGATTAAAAGATATAAGGATTTCTCAAAAAGCCAGGCTAAAACACATCAACAGTAAAAGAACACTGAACAGAATTTAATCTTTCTTTGAGGATTAGAAAGCCTTCCGTGTTTTGCAGTGCTTGGTTTTTAATCAAACAAAGGAAGATAGGTTACTTTTTTCCTATGGAAAAAAAAGTGTTAACATATATTTCATATTGTGAAACATCATAAAAAGTTACTAGCAATGAATACCCAATGAAACATTTTTAAAAAAGAACAACATTTCCCTATATTTCATTTAATTTATGCCATTTTTAATGCTCCATTTTTATGGCTCATATTTTAAAACATTATTGGATGAGTTTATACATAAAAGCCAAATGCTATATAGTGTTTTAACTAATCCTACATTTTATGAACATTTTAAGAGTCAAATGAGAGATTCAAGCAATATTAGTTAATCACTTAATATGGAAACGAGTATCTACTGTAGTAGGCACTAAGTGACATATAGAGGAGTTGAAGACACTCATTCAGAGTCTTTGATTATTCAACAATCAGTATTTCTTTGAGACCTATGTGCCAGTAACTGTAACTCTGAAGTGATGAAGGAAACAGGGAAAGTCCCTATATTTTTAAGAGGAGGGAAAAAAAGGCATTAAAGGATACATTATTTGGACTATTTTCAGGTCAAGATTTAAAAACAATACAGGCGAGCAAGATGGAGAATCACAGGGATGCATAAAGCCACATTAGATGATTTGAGTAAAAGCTGGCATTCCAGGTAGAGGAGACTGTAAGCAGGAGCTCAGGAGGAGTGATCATGATACACTTAAAAATAGAAGGCCTTTGTCACTGGTGCTTTACGACAGGGCAAGAAGAGTGCAAAAGGAAATGAGAGGAGAAGGAAGCAGTCACTTCTCTAGGAGCTGAAACCCGTGGGAGTCTGGGTTTTTTATCGAGGTGATGGGGCTTCCCTGGCAGTTCAGCAGTAAAGAATTCACCTGCCATGCAGGAGACACAGGGGATGTCAGTTCCATCCCTGGATGGGGAAGATACCTTGAAGAAGGGCATGGCTACCCACTCCAGTATTCTTGCCCAGAGAATCCCATGTAGCCTGGTAGAATACAGTCCATGAGGTTGTAGAGTAGGACACAACTGAAATGACTGAGCAGACATGTATGCGTGCATATGGGAGGTTCCAGGAGACCACCGAAAGGTTTAAAAGAGAGTAATACAATGATCTGATTTACATTTTTAAAAGATGCTGGCTACTTGATAGGGAATGGAATGAGGGGGCTGCAGGGGAAAAGCGAAGAGTCCAGTTTAGTTGAAATAAGGTGACTTGTGCAATATTCATGGAAATGGCCAGACGTGGAAATCTGAGCTAGATGCATCAATGGTTATATTCAGGAGGTGAGAAAAAATAAGAAATTAAGGATGATCCCTAGATTATTGGCTGGAGCCACTGAATGGAACATAGACGCATCACTGAGATGGACAAAGCCTAGTGCAATTATAAGTCAGGAACTGTTAAGATGTTTGACCTTAATATATTACATATAAAGTGTTTAGAAAACTATCAATGATGACATCAATTGTGACATTGGATACATGAGTATAGAGTTCACTAAAGAAGTTAGTCAAGGCTATGGTTTTTCCAGTGGTCATGTATGGATGTGAGAGTTGGACTATAAAGAAAGATGAGTGCCAGAGAATTGATGCTTTTGAACTGTGGTGTTGGAGAAGACTCTTGAGAGTCCCTTGGACTGCAAGGAGATCCAACCAGTCCATTCTGAAGGAGATCATCCTGGGTGTTCATTGGTAGGACTGATTTTGAAGCTGAAACTCCAATACTTTGGCCACCTGATGCGAAGAGCTGACTCATTTGAAAAGACCTTGATACTGGGAAAGATTGAGGGCAGAGGGAGAAGGCGATGACAGAGGATGAGATGGTTGGATGGCATCACTGACTCAATGGACCTGGGTTTGGGTGAACTCCGGCAGTTGGTGACAGACAGGGAGGCCTGGTGTGCTTTGGTTCATGGGGTCACAAAGAATCGGACATGACTGAGCAACTGAACTGAACTGAAATGAAAGAAGTTAGGGTTGAAAGTGAATATTTCAGAGACTTCAAAATTAATGGTATTTAAAAGCCACCTGGCTTAGTGACTTTCCAAACAGAATAGAATAAAACATGACAAAATGAAAGATATGAGGATTGACCTAGAGTCACACTAAAATGTGGTGTCAGAAATGCCAGGAGAGGGAAATGTTCCATAAAGAAAGGAGAATTTTACGTGGATGGATGCTTTTGAGAGCTGATGTAAGAAAACAGAGACCTGTCCACAGGATTTGGCAATACAGATGCCCCTGGTAACTTTTACAAGAGAAGTGTCAGTGAAGCAGGGAGGACAGATAGTCGACTAGAGGAGACTGAATAAAGAGAACATGAAGGAGTTAGGGAAGTGATACACAAAGCCTTCTAATAGTTTTGGTGGGCTTGCTGAAAGAGAAATGAGCAATAAATGACAGGCTGTGGGAGGGCAGGTGAGAGTTTGTTCTTTTTTTTTTTTTTTAATGGGCTATATATTACATATGTTGTTATACTGGTGGAAGTGACATGGAAAAGAGGAGGAAACTGTTAAAAAGCCAAGAAGTGATGATGAATCTCTACATAAGTAGAGAATGTAAACTGTGCAAGGAGCAGAGGCACTGTTTCCAGTCTAACAAGGTGGAAAGGCAGAGCAGACAGAAAAACAGGAATGAATGTAGTTGAGTTTACAGATTTGGTGTGGAAAAGGTGAAATTATCTTCCATGGTGTTTAGATTTTCTTTACCATATAACAGATGAGATCTCCTACTGACAGTTAAGAGGAGAGACAGAGGTTTAAGATGAGAGGAAGATGAAAGTATTGACCTAGACATCTAAGAAAATGGGAACAAAATTTTACCAAGGGGTTATGGTAATATTACTAGGCTAGAAAGGCAAAAATATTTAATCAGGATATGCTTTTGTAAAGTGAAATTAGTAAAAGGACAGTATAATTTAGAAAATTAGAACAAAGAAGAGAGCTCCCTTTACACGGCTGACTATAAAACAGGTTTTATAGATTACTTCAAAGTTGAAACTCATATTATCAAGATGTTTTTTGTTGCATTGGTCACTAAAATTTGATGCATTCCATAAAAGGGCATTCTTATATATAATTGTGTTGTTGAAAGAATACTTTTAAATTGCAGTTTTACATAGTTTTGACATTCATTTTGACTAATGCATGTAGCTTAAAGTTACAGTGTGTAAACATTCAATTTCTATTAAACATTAATGTTCTAAAGCATATAAAATACCAACTATAATAATTTATGAATCAGATTTTGTGTTGTTTCTCCCTGAAAAAGACTTCATAGGTTAAAAAAACAGGACGCTTACTCTACAGAAAGAAAAAATAGTGCTAAATGGCTTCAGCTGTCATCCTTCAAAGTTTTTAAATTAAAGAATCACAATTTCCAGTCAAATTTTTTTTATATAATTCATTTCCTTTGGAATAAATAAAATGATTTTATTAAGCATTTTTTTCAAGCTGAATGACAATGAAGTCTCTGCACTTCGAAAATTAAAGTGAAGAATAATATAAAACTTCCAAGTTTTATCTTTTGCTGTCTCATCAAATTTCCAAACATGTGCAGTCTATGCTTACAACACAGGTTGGAAATACTGTTTTGGTATTCTGTAATCATACTGTGAACTACAATGGAAATTTAGCCAACAGCCCAGCTTCAAGACAACCTAAAGTTTTTAGTAGGGAAAAATGGGAAAAGTGCAAAATGACAAAGGGTAACAGTGTAAATTATAAGTAGTCAACTTAGGTTTTCTCAAACAGTTTAACAAAATCTTTCCTAACACTATGGGGATTATACTACATTGAGGAGGAAAAATAACATGGGACATGTGATTTTCAAAGACATTCAAACTAAAAAAAAAAGTTCATTAAATATTAATTGTACAACATTCAAATTGTAAATGTTCTTTATGCCATTATATGAATATAGTGAAAATGAGCTTGGTACAATTTTCCTGAAATGTACACATTGAGAGAAGAACATTAAGAGTAAAACTCACAAGCTCTTCAAATTTTATATGGTTATTGCTAACTTAATGGTTGCAAATGAGAATAGTACTCTTAAAGTTCTCCTTTATATTATTTTAAAATTTAGTGTTTTCTTTCTTTGCTTATTTTGGGACATACACATATCTCACTTATACAACTATTTCTAATATGGAAAGGCCATGTTCAAAGTTACAAAATGTGCACATTGTTTTCATAGAGACTCATGCACCCTGGTGTTCATCGCAGCACTGTTTATAATAGCCAGGACATGGAAGCAACCTAGATGTCCATCAGCAGACGACTGGATAAGAAAGCTGTGGTACATGTATACAATGGAATATTAATCAGCCATTAAAAATAATACATTTGAATCAGTTGGTTGCAAATGAGAATAGTACTCTTAAAGTTCTCCTTTATATTATTTTAAAATTTAGTGTTTTCTTTCTTTGCTTATTTTGGGACATACACATATCTCACTTATACAACTATTTCTAATATGGAAAGGCCATGTTCAAAGTTACAAAATGTGCACATTGTTTTCATAGAGACTCATGCACCCTGGTGTTCATCGCAGCACTGTTTATAATAGCCAGGACATGGAAGCAACCTAGATGTCCATCAGCAGACGACTGGATAAGAAAGCTGTGGTACATGTATACAATGGAATATTAATCAGCCATTAAAAATAATACATTTGAATCAGTGCTAATGAGGTGGATGAAACTGGAGCCTACAATACAGAGTGAAGTAAGCCAGAAAGAAAAACACCAATACAGTATACTAATGCATATATATGGAATTTAGAAAGTTGGTAACCCTATATGCGAGATAGCAAAAGAGACACAGATGTATAGAACAGTCTTTTGGACTCTGTGGGAGAAGGTGAGGGTGGGATGATCTGAGAGAATAGCATTGAAACATGTATGTTATCATATGTGAAACAGATCACCAGGCCAGGTTCCATGCATAAGACAGGGTGCTCAGGGCTGGTACACTGGGATGACCCTGAGGGATGGGATGGGGAGGGAAGAAGGAGGGGTGCTCAAGATGGGGAACACATATAAACCCATGGCTGATTCATGTCAATGTATGGCAAAACCACTACAATATTGTAATTAGCCTCTAATTAAAATAAATTTAAAATAAAGCAATATGAGCAAAAAAAAAAAAAAAGATAGAAAAAACAAGAAAATCAGAGATGTTTTCCACTAGAACAAGAAATAAACAACCACTGTAGAGTACTCAGGAACTACAGTAACTGCTGTTTTTTTCCTCTTCTTTTGATCACTTCTTACTAGTTTGTGGGCTTCCCTTGTGGCTCAGCTGGTAAAGAATCTGCCTGCAATGCAGGAGACCTGGGTTTGATCCTTGGGTTGGGAAGATCCCCTGGAGAAGGGAAAGGCTACCCACTCCAGTATTCTGGCCCAGAGAATTGCATGGACTGTACAGTACAAGGGGTCGCAAAGAGTCGGACACATCTGATTTCACTTTCACTTTAGTAGTTTTTAATCTAATTTCCATCCCCTTTGTATCTAGAAACTGATCTACCATTGGGCACCAGTTACAAAAATGTTAGATACTTTTCAGCCCAAACCTTTACCAGAACTCTTTCCAGCACTGAGATGGTTAACCACCTCCGGCTTCCTGACTGAAACCCTCCTCTTGTGGGCTCTTGAGATATACCCTTTTATCCTTATTGTTCCTATTTTTGCTATTCCTTCTCAGGCTCTTCTGCCCGGACCATCTTTTACATGTTAACATCCCCAGGTTGTACCCATGGTCCTCTTTTACCATTGTTTCATGCACATCCCTTAGACATCATATTCATAATGATTTCAGATAATACCTATATGCAGAAACTTCAGAAACACCTCCAATCTGTGTCTTTCTTCTGAGTATAAGAACAGGATACCCAACTACCTTAAAGAACCTCCATTCAACTTGCCCAAAATCAAACTTAAGCTTCTCCACCCAGAATTTGCATTCTCTCTCCATTAAATATGCTTATACTCTATGCTTTTGTTCCAAGTTAGAAAACTAGATTTTCTTTCTACACTTCTCTCACTGCTTACATCCAACTATTTCCAAATACTCTCTAGTCCACAGGTTTTCATATTTGCCTGAGCACTGAAATCATCTGGAGAGTTAAAAACATAACTCCTTAATTTGTATGTTGTTAGGCCCAGACATCAGTGTTTTCTCAAGGACCCCAGGTAATTCTAAGCTGCAGGAAAGTTTGAGAAGTATTGCTCTAATTTACTCCTCAAATATCTCTTCTAGGTGTCTCTGACTCTTTCATCATAACTGTTTTAGTTAAGATGTTCATGCTTGCTCCCCTGGATTACTGAAATAGATTCGTATTAGTCTTCCCATCTCTAATATCAGCCTAAGCCATCTGCCAGATCTATCTAAAGAGACAAACCTAATCATATCACACTTCTGCTTCAAATCTGAATTCAAGATAAAAATCAAACTCTTTAATATGCTATGACCACAATGCAACATTTGCTCCAACCACAAAGAATTAAATACTTTGTTTCCTGAATATAACATGTATTCTGCATTCTCTTGACCATATGTGTACTCTTTCTGTCGGAGTGAATAAGGAATGGTCCCTGTGCTCTAGGAGCATATGGTATAATAAAACAGACATATGTAAATTGATACAAAAATAATTATAGTGTATGAAACAGTGTACAGTGAGAGCAGAAAGAAAAGAGTGATTGTTTGTACCTGTGTGAATCAGGGAAGGTCTCATAGAACAGTAACTCTTAATTGATTCTGAAATCATACATGAGTATTTATTGGAAACTGATTAGAATAAAACAGCCAAGAGTACTCCAGTTGCACTAAGCAGCGGAAACAAAGGCAAGCGGTGTTGCCTTTAAGGAATATGCTCTGTTGAAGGAATCTCAAGGAGTTCAGTTAGCTTTGGGGGAAATGAATGGCTTCACTTCGTGGGCAATGGAGTTGCATACATAGGTAGAAAGGTTTATTCAAGCAAGGGGCTAAAACAATGGTTTCTAACCAGATGATCTGGCTTTGCATTTTAGATTATTCAGCCTAGCAAATCCCTGCTCTTCTTTTGGACATTACCTCTCCTAGGAAGGCTTACTTGTTCACACTTCCATCTCTTTGTCAGGCACCCCTCTTCTGACATCCCATAGCATCCTTTGCATTTCTTTATCATAACATTTGCTTTATTATATTAAATTGCTGTTTCTATGTTTTCGAAAGATGACCAAAGTTTAGTGGGTTAGAGCCCATATTTTTCATCACCGTATTGTTAGCATCTAGTTGTTGCTGTTTTTCAGTCACTAAGCCATGTCCAACTCTTTGCAAACCCACGGACTACAGTACACCAGATTCCTCTGTCCTTCACTATCTCCAGGAGCTTGCTCAAATTTATCTCCATTGAGTTGTTGATGCTGTCTAATAATCTCATCCTTTGCCACCCCCTTCTCCTTTTGCCTTCAACCTTTCCCAGCATCGGGGTCTTTTCCCATGAAAATACTAGCATCTAATATTGTACCTTATTTTCAATTAGGATTCAAAAAATATTTGCCTCAAAGGAATACTGAAATCGGTAACTAAGAAAAGGATTGAAAGTAACACACTTTGCAAGTAATGCAAGTGGTTAAATAATGCATTGCATTGCATTTACAATATCTAAATGTAAGTAAATTTTTATAGTCTACAGAGACAATAAGAACAGATAGAAGGTTCAAAGTAAGAGTATTCAAGAACCTCTCATATTTAATAAAATATACTTTATATCAAAGAATAAAAATCATTTATATTTTACACTTAATACACATTTTCACATCTATTATCTAATTTATTTAACATAATACTTTGAATGTAGAAAACCTTATATTGAGAATAATGAGCACAGATAATTTATTTTACCAGGGTCAAATAAATCAATAGGAGAGGCAGGGATTAAGCTCTGGTCTTTTGACTCGAAGTTCTCTTGACTACATCAAGACAATACCATATTGATTTCCCATCCTTTCAATTTACATTAGAGATTCTAGTTGATTTTGTGTTCTCAGCCCTCTTGTGGTAAATCATTTGAACAAAGGTGTCCCTTCTCTGCATTCATACCCCTCTGCAATGTAGTGTGTTAGTTGCTCAGTCATGTCTGACTCTTCGGGACCCCATGGACTATAGCCAGCCAGGCTCCTCTATCCATAGAATTCCCCAGGCAAGCATACCAGAGTGGGTTGCCATTCCCTTCTCCAGGGGATCTTCCAACCCAGGAATGGAACCCAGTTCTCCCACACTGCAGGCAGATTCGTTACCAGCTGAGCCACCAGGGAAGCCAGTGCAATGTAAATGTGCAGCTACTCTTTAAGTGGGGGGTTTATTTACCTGCTGTTTGAATCTGGGCTTTGTAACTTGTTTCAATCAACAGAATATGACAGAAGTGATGTTGTGCCAGTATCAAGCCACAACTTGAAAGAGGCCTGTCCTTTTCTGTTTACTCTCTTGAAATCCTGCCTAGTCATGTGATCAAGTTAGCATGACCTGCTGAAGGATCAGAGATCACATGGAATAGGGATGAGCCATCCAGCTGAGGATACTTGGGACCAGTCAGCCCATAGCCCATCTGGAAGTTGACTATAGATGGACTAAGACAAGCTGAGACCAGAAGAACAACAGTTTAGCTCAACCCAAATCACTCACATGCATGCAGAATTGTGAATTAAATTAATAGTTGTTTCAAGCAACTAAGGCTGGGGTGTTCTGTTATGTAGCCAAAGTTAACTGATACCACTTTTATTAGGTGTAACAATAACAACAATAAGAAACAGCACTTGCTGTGTACTTGCATATGCCAAGCACATGCATTACCTCTAATCATGATGAAGTGAAACTTATCAGTCCTGATTTGCATATAGGAAAGAAAAAATGTATATGTATTTGCATATAGGAAAGAAAAAGAAGTAATACTCATGATTGTATAGCTAACAAGAGTAACTATAAATCTTGAATTCTCTACCTACAATATTTTTTTCTCTGAATCACTTTTTGTATTCCTTAAATACACATTTATAGAAAACCTTGTGGGTTTATTTTTATACCCAGTAGATTTTACTCAATGTGTGTCAATTTTTATTACTTTCATTCTCAGAGACTAACATTATTACTGTGTTCTTGCTCAATGTATTATTTCACTGTGACTCCATAAATACCATCTAAGCTAGGATAGGCAGGTAGAACTCACCAGGAAATCATGAAGTCAAAGGAAGATCAAGTGAGAAAGACCCAAGAGAGGATTCACTGTTTCCTAACGACCTAAAAACATTAAGGAATGAAAATAGGGTAGTACTGGCCCCTTATAATCTGACTTTAAATCATCTTGCTGTCCCTTATCTTGACCCACCAAACTGAATTCACTATATATACTGGCCACCAGATTGTTTTTAGGCTTCCATTCTCTTTTGTGTGCAGATTCTTCTTTTTATAGTCCTCTCCATTCCTCTGACCATATATCTTCTATTCACTCTTCAAGTTTCTAACACAGAGCACTTCTATTCTACTGCACTCAATGAGCAGAGACAGAACTACTGTCTTTACTGATATCTGAGTGATGAATTTACTTCTCTACTCCAGTTCCTGTCACACTATATCACAAATGTGTGCTTATTTATATCACTGTCTTCCCTTACTCCACTCAGTTTAAAAACATGTTACTTTTTATTCACCTTTATTTTCTTATCTTTTGGTTCAGCATTGCATAGTATCTAATGAATTTAACAAATGTCTATGGCAGGAATCTGCCTGCCATGCAGGAGACCAGGGTTCGATTCCTGGGTTGGGAAGTTCCTCTGGAGAAGGGAATGGCAATCCACTCCAGTATTCTTGCCTGGAGAATTTCATGGACAGAGAAGCCTGGTGGGCTACAGTCCGTGGGGTCGCAAAGAGTCGGACACGACTGAGCGACTAACACACACACTATGGAAGGAAGGATGTCCTCTTGTTACTTATTATTAATTTAAAAAATCTAGTTTATTCCTATAAAGATTATAGTACTTGCTGCAATAATGGAGAAAAAGTACATACATAAAACTACCAAGACTACTATATATTTTTATACCTATAAGCCATTTACTGCCCTCATAGCATGATTTTGACACTGGCTTTAATCTACGATGTCCAACTGGATTTAGGTTGTTCTATCACTGTTGACCCTTCACTGAAGTTGCAGTAAGTAAACTGAAGTCATAAAATTTGAATTCCATGTACACAAAAATGTTACCTACATAAAACCTGTGTATGAGATTTGATTTTCTTCTATTTAAAAGGTCACGATATGTTGCTATATTGATGTAGTTCACTCAAGGACTTAGCCTTTCAAAGACACATAAAGGAGTTGATTTGAAATATAAAGTTTCTCTATTTCAGTTTAAAACTCTTTCTATTTAGAGGAAATAAATATTCAGTTAATTAAATACCTTCACCAATTAATAAGGTTAATTAATACAGTGTTAAAATGTGACATAGGAATTTGAAGGTAAAAAAGAAATTAAACATAAAACAGTAATAAAGAAACTCTCAAGAAAATTACATGGAATGATGCACTACATGAGACAGTTTGGGCACTTCTTCCAATACCAAACATGTAGCACTTGGGTATTACAAAGATTATTTTCTGTTAAAGACTTTAAATCCCAAATGAAAATTTTATGTAAATACTAAACATTATTGTAATTATTTTATGAGATGTAGCTCTTTTGCTCTCATTAACTGTGATTGCATGTTTAATGCAAGTTCCATTAGATAATCCTGTTGTGTAAGATAGTGGTATTGTGTCTTAAGAATGGGACGGTAAGCTTCTAGAGGATGTAGTTGTGTCTTCCATCTCAGCACATATCCCTTGTGGGCTGGGACTGCTTGTTCTGTTTACTAATGTACCTGACACATATTAGGAACGTGAAAGTATTTGTTGAATACAGAGATAAATAGAACAGTTGAAATGTAGTAAGTGAATGCTTTTAGGAAGTCAGGGACTTCTAAAAACACACAAGTTACTCTTTCCCAACTGTGTGCTATTACCTCCGAGAAATGCTATCAGTTCAGTTCAGCTCAGTCACTCAGTTGTGTCTGACACTTTGCAACCCCATGGACTGCAGTACGCCAGGCTTTCCTGTCCATCTCCCTGAGCTTACTCAAACTCATGTCCATCGAGTTGGTGATGCCATCCAAAGATCTCATCCTCTGTCCCTTCTCTTCCTGCCTTCAATCTTTCCCAGCATCAAGGTCTTTTCAAATGAGTCAGTTCTTCACATCAGGTGGCCAAAGTATTGGAGTTTAGCTTCAGCATCAGGCCTTGCAAAGAATATTCAGGATTGATTTCCTTTAGGATTGACTGGTTGGATCTCCTTGCAGGCCAAGGGACTCTCAAGAATCTTCTTCAACACCACAGTTCAAAAGCATCAGTTCTTCGGCGCTCAGCTATAGGAATGCTTAAATCCCACTTACTATGGGATAAGCTGCCCACCCTTTGGGGACTCTGACTCTGCCTCAACCTTCCATATTCTTCTCCAGACACCCACAGGCACTCTCCCATACTTCCTTCCTGTCTCTGTTCAAATGTCATTGCCTCAGTAACACTTTAAGAATGCAAACCATCCCCTCCCAGCTCTATTTTCTTTCCCATGGCACTGTTATATCATTTTATTTAAAACAGTTGTCTTTCTCACCTCAGTGGGAATGAACGCTCCACTGGAGGAAGAGTTAGGATACAGAATAGTGACGGCATATAGTGAACTTCCTGATGTTCAAGCTGGTTTCAGAAAAGGCAGAGGAACCAGAAATCAAATTGCCAACATCTGCTGGATCATCGAAAAAGCAAGAGAGTTCCAGAAAAACATCTATTTCTGCTTTATTGACTATGCCAAAGCCTTTGACTGTGTGGATCACAAGAAACTGTGGAAAATTCTGAAAGAGATGGGAATACCAGACCACCTGACCTGCCTCTTGAGAAATCTGTATGCAGGTCAGGAAGCAACAGGTAGAACTGGACATGGAACAACAGACTGGTTTCAAATAGGAAAAGGAGTACGTCAAGGCTGTATATTGTCACCCTGCTTATTTAAATTCTATGCAGAGTACATCATGAGAAACACTGGATTGGAAGAAACACAAGCTGGAATCAAGATTGCTGGGAGAAATATCAATAACCTCAGATATGCAGATGACACCACGCTTATGGCAGAAAGTGAAGAGGAACTAAAAAGCCTCTTGATGAAAGTGAAAGTGGAAAGTGAAAAAGTTGGCTTAAAGCTCAACATTCAGAAAACGAAGATCATGGCATCTGGTCCCATCACTCCATGGGAAATAGGTGGGGAAACTGGAAACAGTGTCAGACTTTATTTTTTGGGGCTCCAAAATCACTGCAGATGGTGACTGCAGCCATGAAATTAAAAGACGCTTACTCCTTGGAAGAAAAGTTATGACCAACCTAGATAGTATATTCAAAAGCAGAGACATTACTTTGCCGACTAAGGTCCGTCTAGTCAAGGCTATGGTTTTTCCTGTGNAAAGTTGGCTTAAAGCTCAACATTCAGAAAACGAAGATCATGGCATCTGGTCCCATCACTTCATGGGAAATAGATGGGGAAACAGTGGAAACAGTGTCAGACTTTATTTTGGGGGGCTCCAAAATCACTGCAGATGGTGACTGCAGCCATGAAATTAAAAGACGCTTACTCCTTGGAAGAAAAGTTATGACCAACCTAGATAGCATATTCAAAAGCAGAGATATTACTTTGCCAACAGTGGTCCATCTAGTCAAGGCTATAGTTTTTCCAGTGGTCATGTATGGATGAGAGTTGGGCTGTGAAGAAAGCTGAGCACCAAAGAATTGATGCTTTTGAACTGTAGTGTTGGAGAAGACTCTTGAGAGTCCCTTGGACTGCAAGGAGATCCAACCAGTCCATTCTGAAGGAAATCAGTCTTGGGTGTTCTTTGGAAGGACTGATGGTAAAGCTGAAACTCCAATACTTTGGCCACCTCATGCGAAGGGTTGACTCATTGGAAAAGACTCTGATGCTGGGAGGGATTGGGGGCAGGAGGAAAAGGGGACAACAGAGGATGAGATGGCTGGATGGCATCACCAACTTGATGGACGTGAGTTTGAGTGAACTCTGGGAGCTGGTGATGGACAGGGAGGCCTGGCATGTTGCAATTCATGGGGTTGCAAATGGTCGTACATGACTGAGCGACTGAACTGAACTGAACGCTGGGGTGTCACATTAGCTGGGGGATGCACAAAGATTAGTAATTGTACTGTGCTATATAACTACTATATCAGTAACTAAACTGAGAAATTCAGGCACAGAAATATTTTTAAGATATTAAGTAAATGGGAACGTGGGATATTTAGGTCATTGCAAAATTCAAGATGGTAGGCATGAGAGAAGCACTGCTCACACCTTGGGCAGAAGGAGAAGCCTTGGGCAGGATCTGCTTATCATCAAAGGTCAGCAACAGCAGCTGAATCTGGAAAGGCACAGCAGTGAAAACATTCTCATTCAGGTTTTTCCATTCTGCTGTTGTCCTAGAAATTCTGAAGTCAGCGTTGCCCAGGTACAGATCACAGGTCTGACCACAGCATCCACGGGCAGAGCTGTAGCAACGTTCATCTCATAGGTTTGTTCCATCCTAAGCAGAGGATATGGCCCAGAAGATGTTCAGGGTAATCATGAAGTCAAGGTCTTCCAGAGAACCCCTCCCACTAGCCCCAGGCCCGGGAATATTTTCAGTATGTTAACCAAGTAAAATCTTGGGCACGCGCGCACACACACACACACACACACACACACATACAACATACAGGTACAGAGTTAGCCATTTAAATAATGAATGCTAAGAAATTTCACAAACAACTATGTGGTGGGGGAGGGGCACATTCATCCTTGTGGCTCCCATCTTATGCACATGTGTCCTCAACACCAGCCAATATACACGAGGCACTCGACAAACATGGAAGGGAGCAGAAGCACCCAGCCCAGGCATCACAGCAGAAGACAGATCCTGACTCCTATCAGGGCTTTTTACTGTAGAATCATAGGTTCTGCCTTAAGCCAGCTCAGTTGCCTGCAGTCATCCACCTAATGATGTCCTTCCCCCCACCAAAAAGAAAAAAAGAAATAATTATTTCTTATATGAAATTTTAGGAACACTCAAACATGGAGCCTAACTTAGCAACAGAGAAATCACTTGCTGTAAGACAAATAATATTAGAACAGTAGTGGCTGCACCCAACTTCTCCTTCTGACTAATTCTGAAGTGTTTTGCTGCCCTGGGAACCCAGTGTTCCAGGGAGGCAACCCCAAGCCTCTCCAGCCCCTCAGTTTGCTTTCCAGGTCACAGGGGCTGACTCCCTCGGAAGGCTTTGACTGTCTGCCTTCGTTAACACTCTCCCTCCCAAAACCACAACCTCATCCCCACCTTATCACTGGCATGTCTTTATCTGTTCTAAAGACATGAGAAAATAACGATTTCAGAAGACAAGCCTAAAGAAGCAAAAGTTCCTATCCAACATAATGAGGACTAATTTCCTCACACATAATGAAATTACTGAACTTCCTAACCATTTACTCATGAGTTGTGAGGCTGAAATGAGTTCATACAAATAAGACTGTTGGGAAAGTGCCTGGCACAGAGAAGGCACTCAGTAAATATGAGCTTTAAAAAGTGCTGACTATCAATTTGGACGCATATGCCTATATAAAGAGATATAAATCAGATCACACCTAAGAAGCCAATGATTCTACTTTGAAGGTGAAGTCGCTCAGTCGTGTCTGACTCTTTGCGACCCCATGGACTGAAGCCCACCAGGCTCCTCAGTCCATGGAATTTTCCAGGCAAGAGTACTGGAGTGGGTTGCCATTTCCTTCTCCAGAGGATCTTCCCGACCCAGGGATCGAACCCAGGTCTCCCGCACTGCAGGCAGACGCTTTAACCTCTGAGCCACCAGGGAAGCCCGATTCTACTTTGGGGAATCATTTTTTTTTCCCCTTTCTTAAATTTATTTGGCTGCTCCGGGTTTTAGATGCAGCATGCTGGATCTTTAGTTGCAGCATGTGGGATCTTCAGCTGCAGCATGCTGCTGCTAAGTCGCTTCAGTCGTGTCTAACTCTGTGTGACCCCATAGACGGCAGCCCACCAGGCTTCCCCGTCCCTGGGATTCTCCAGGCAAGAACACTGGAGTGTGTTGCCATTTCCTTCTCCAATGCGTGAAAGTGAAAAGTGAAAGGGAATTCGCTCAGTCGTGCCCTACTCTAGCAACCCCACGGACTGAAGCCTACCGGCTCCTCCGTCCATGGGATTTTCCAGGAAAAAGTACTGGAGTGGGGTGCCAGTGTTTACGAACTCTTAATTGCAGCATGTGGGATCTAGGTCCCTGACCAGGGATTGAATCTGAGCCTCCAGCATTGGGAGTGCAGAATCTTAGCACTGGGAGTACAGGGAAGTCCCTCCATTGGGGAATCTTTACTAAAACAATACTCATAGATTCAGACAAAGATTTATGTATAAATATGGCCATGAGAACATTGTTAGTAACAGGAACCAAAAAAAGCAAACTGGAAACAACCTAAATGTCCCACAATAATGAAACAAACAATGCTACTTTCCAGGCATATTTCTAAAGAATGTTTAATGCTGTAAGAAAATTATCATGATGGGTAAAAAGGGATATAAAACCATTCGCAGGACTTCACTGGTAGTCCAGTGGTTAAGGGCCCACCTGCCAATGCAAGGGACATGGGTTCAACCCCTGGTAGGGGAAGATCCCACATGCCGCAGGGCAACTAAGCCTGTGTGCCATGACGACTGAACCCTCCACACAGAGGGCCCAGTAGCCACAACTACTGAAGCCCTCTTATCCTAGAGCCCACACTCCGCAACAAGAGAGGCTGCTGCAATGAGAAGCCCACATACCACAATGAAGACCCAGTGCAAGCAAAAAATTAATTAATTTTAAAAAACCTTTCACATCGTATGATCTCAGCTATAGACACTCCAAATAAACATCTATGGAACAAATGCCTCTATAAGGAAAGGTTGAAAGGAAATATAATACTCCAAATATGACTTGTGTGTTTTTCTGAGTAAGATTATGCATTCAACATTTTTCAGATTGTTTATCTACAATGAACATGTATTAATTCCATACACACACACACAGAAAAAAAAAAACCAGATAAGAGTCTACTACAATATCACAACTAATACAAAGGAAGCAACCCTGACAAAATAATCCTGAGACTGTGTCCTCTGAATTTGGTGACCCTAATGGATCACCAAGGGGACAGAGGAGGTATTCCAGGCAGCTCTTAAACTTTCTAGTTTGAGCAGAAGCATGGACAACTGATGGTGTCATGAACCACAAAATGTAGAAAGGAAGGAAGAAGAATGAGTTGGAAGGAAAGAAAATAAATCCAGTTTGGCCTCACTCAGTCTGTAGTGTCAAAAGGTCTTCAGGCAAAGCAGCCCAGTCAAGAGCTGGTTATGTTCCGGGTCAATGCCCAGGAGAGAGATTTTTGGTATATACTTTTGAGTTTGAGTCATAGTACTGCAACCTTTCTTAGCTATTTGTAAGGCCTCATCAGACAACCATTTTGCCATTTTGCATTTCTTTTTCTGAGAAAAAAAGAGAAGCTAAAGGCAAAGGAGAAAAGGAAAGATATACCCATTTGAATGCAGAGTTCCCAAGAATGGCAAGGAGAGATAAGAAAGACTTCCTCAGTGATCAATGCAAAGAAATAGAGGAAAACAATAGAATGGGAAAGACTGCTGCTACTGCTGCTAAGTCACTTCAGTCGTGTCCAACTCTGTGCGACTCCATAGACGGCAGCCCACCAGGCTCCCCTGTCCCTGGGATTCTCCAGGCAAGAACACTGGAGTGGGTTGCCATTTCCTTCCTCAATGCATGAAAGTGAAAAGAGAAAGTGAAGTCGCACAGTCATGTCTGACTCTTAGCGACCCCAAGGACTGCAGCCTACCAGGCTCCTCCATCCATAGGATTTTCCAGGCAAGAGTACTGGAGTGGGGTGTCATTGCCTTCTCCGGGGAAGACTAGAGATCTCAAGAAAATCAGAGATACCAAGGGAACATTTCATGCAAAGATGAGCACAATAAAGGACAGAAACGGTATGGACCTAGAAGCAGTAGAAGATATTAAGAAGTAGCAAGAATACATAGAAGAAATATACAAAAAAGATCTTCATGATGCAGATAGCCACGATGGTGTGATCACTCACCTAGAGCCAGACATCCTGAAAGGCAAAGTCAAGTGGGTCTTAGGAAGCATCACTATGAACAAAGCTAGTGGAAGTGACAGAATTCCAGCGAGCTATTTCAAATCCTAAAAGATGATGCTGTGAAAGTGCTGCACTCAATATGCCAGCAAATTTGGAAAACTCAGCAGTGGCCAAGGACTGGAAAAGGTCAGTTTTTACTCCAATCCCAAAGAAAGGCAATGCCAAAGAATGTTAAAACTACCCCACAATTGCACTAATCTCACACACTAGCAAAGAAATACTCAAAATTCTCCAAGCCAGGCTTCAGCAATACATGAACCAAGAACTTGAGACATTAAAGCTGGATTTAGAAAAGCCAGAGGAACCAGAGATCAAATTGCCAACATCCGCTGGATCATGGAAAAAGCAAGAGAGTTCCAGAAAAACATCTTACTTTTGCTTTATTGACTACGCCAAAGACTTTGACTGTGTGGATCACAATAAACTGTGGAAAATTCTGAAAGAGATGGGAATACCAGACCACCTAACCTGACTCCTGAGAAATATGTATGCAGGTCAAGAAGCAACAGTTAGAACTGGACATGGAACAACAGACTAGTTCCAAATTGGGAAAGGAGTACATCAAGGCTGTATATTGTCATCTTGCTTATTTCAGTTATAAGCAGAGTACATCATGTGAAATGTTGGGCTGAATGAGGCACAAGCTAGAATCAAGATTGCCAGGAGAAATATCAATAACCTCAGATATGCAGATGATACCACCCTTATGGCAGAAAGCAAATAAGAATTAAAGAGCCTCTTGATGAAAGTGAAAGAGGAGAGTGAAAAAATTGGCTTAAAACTCAACATTCAGAATACTAAGGTCATGGTATCTGGTCCCATCACTTCATGGGAAATATATGGGGAAATAATGGAAACATTGAGAAGTTTTATTTTGGGGGGTTCCAAAATCACTGCAGATGGTGACTGCAGCCATAAAATTAAAAGACACTTGCTTCTTGGAAGAAAAGCTATGACCAACCTAGACAGCATATTCAAAAGCAGAGACATTACTTGACCAACAAATGTCAATCTAGTCAAAGCCATGGTTTTTCCAGTAGTTATGTATGGAGTGAGAGTTGGACTGTGAAGAAGGCTGAGCACCAAAGAACTGATGCTTTTGAACTGTGGTGCTGGAGAAGACTCTTGAGAGTCCCTTGGACTGCAAGGAGATCAAACCAGTCAATCCTAAAGGAAATCAGTCCTGAATATTCATTGGAAGGACTGATTCTGAAGCTGAAACTCCAATACTTTGGCCATCTGATGGGAAGAACTGACTCACTGGAAAAGACCCTGATGCTGGTAAAGATTGAAAGCAAGAGGAAAGGGGGATGACAGAGGATGAGATAGTTGGATGGTATCACTGACTCGATGGACATGAGTTTGAGCAAGCTCTGAGAGTTGGTGATGGACAGGGAAGCCTGTCCTTCTCTAAGCCTGTCATCCTGCAGTCCATGAGGTCACAAAGAGTCAGACACAATTGAACTGAACTAAACTGAGTGCATTCTTGAAGCTGTGGCTTGCCTGAGGTTGCTCCAGTATTCTATGTGTTCTATGAAGGGGTTGATCAGATTCTTCTTCCAAGGCAGCTCAGATGCTCAGGCACCGAAGCTCTAGTCCTTCTACCCAAAATGTGACCTAACGTAGCCCTTGCCTCCTTCAGTCATAGGACTGCTGCTGGGTTAGAACAAAAAGCCTTACAGAGACTCTCTGTGACTTACGCTATTTTTCATACTGTGGGTGCTGCTTCCATTGAAGATTGTTATGCATCTCAGAGTCAACCACATAAAGCTTGCTCCTGTATATTTCACAGGAATGGTATTTAAGACAATGACCCTGCCTCATGCAGTGGCCTCTTTATACAACAGCTCACAGGAAAACCATCTCAGGCTTCAGGACCAAGAAAGTGTGGGCAACTGGACAGCATGAATTCTGTAACTGCTATTTCCCTCTTTGATTTTGGCCAACAGGAAGCTCAGAACAAAATCTGTGGCCCATCGTCTGCAGTCTTATACAATCTCAGAGTGTGCAGCTTAGCTTGCTAATCTATTACATTTCTGTTAGTTGTTTTGCCACCTTTCTCTTTGTCCTAATTCTTCAACTATGAATTTTTACAAACTACTTAAAGGCAAAATTTTTCTTTCCATGTCATATCCACCCACTGACTCTGTTTCTGTATCCTGGAGTTGCACAAAAGAATTCTAGGCCCTCTGCCCCACCCACAGCAGCCCTTCAATACTTAGGTCACAGAGCCCCTCTTTCTTCAACAATTTCTCCTAGATGGGAGTGCCTAAAGAATCTTTCATCCTACCTATTTGCAGAGCAGGAATAGAGTAAATACACATAAGACAGGAATATACATAGAGAATAGGCTTGTGGACACATGGGGAAAGGTAAGGGTAGGGCCAATTGAGAGAGTAGTGCTGAAATGTATACATTACCATATGTAAAACAGATAACCAGTGATAACTTACTATACGACATGTGGAGCTCAACCCAGTGCTCTGTGATGACCTAGAGGAATGGGACAGAAGTGGGGGATGACCTAGAGGGAAGGGGACATATGTATACTTACAGCTGATTCAAGTTGTTGTATGGCAGAGGCCCATACAACATTGTAAAGCAATCACCCTACAGTTAAAAATAAATTTAAAAAAAAGAATAGCAAAAAGGAAAAAAGAATCTTTCATCCTTCCAGACTCAACTGATGCCTCATTTCCTCTTGGCATCTTCCCTAGAGCCCCTACACAAGGCCCTTCCACTGCAGCACTCACAGCAACCACAGCCATGGCTGATGCTCACTCTTGCCTTTCCCACTGGACGGGGGACTCCTGAAACACAGACCTCAGGCCCTGCCTGCCAACAACTAGTACCCAGAGAGGGTCCAGGGCAGAAGAAGCATAAGCTGGAATCAAGATTGCTGGGAGAAATATCAATAACCTCAGATAGGCAGATGACACCACCCTTATGGCAGAAAGTGAAGAGGAACTAAAAAGCCTCTTGATGAAAGTGAAAGAGGAGAGTGAAAAAGTTGGCTTAAAGCTCAACATTCAGAAAACGAAGATCATGGCATCTGGTCCCATCACTTCATGGGAAATAGATGGGGAAACAGTGGAAACAGTGTCAGACTTTATTTTTGGGAGGCTCCAAAATCACTGCAGATGGTGACTGCAGCCATGAAATTAAAAGACGCTTACTCCTTGGAAGGAAAGTTATGACCAACCTAGATAGTATATTCAAAAGCAGAGACATTACTTTGCCAACAAAGGTCTGTCTAGTCAAGGCTATGGTTTTTCCAGTGGTCATGTATGGATGTGAAAGTTGAACTGTGAAGAAGGCTGAGCGCCAAAGAATTGATGCTTTTGAACTGTGGTGTTGGAGAAGACTCTTGAGAGCCCCTTGGACTGCAAGGAGATCCAACCAGTCCATTCTAAGGAGATCAGCCCTGGGATTTCTTTGGAGGGAATGATGCTAAAGCTGAAGCTCCAGTACTTTGGCCACCTCATGCGAAGGGTTGACTCATTGGAAAAGACTCTCATGCTGGGAGGGATTGGGGGCAGGAGGAGGAGGGGACAACAGAGGATGAGATGGCTGGATGGCGTCACCCACTCAATAGACATGAGTCTGAGTGAACTCCAGGAGTTGATGATGGACAGGGAGGCCTGGCGTGCTATGATTCACGGGGTTGCAAAGAGTCGGACACGACTGAGCGACTGAACTAAACTGAATAAGTGTTTGTTGAGAAACTAAATGAATGAATTAATATATATATACAACTTCCTCACTCACATACATTCTAAAAGTGAGCCCAGCCCCAGGGAAGAAAAGGGAAAGCCCAGCCCAGTCCAGCAGAGAAGACGATGGCACCCCATTCCAGTACTCTTGCCTGGAGAATCCCATGGGTGGAGGAGCCTGGTAGGCTGCGGTCCATGGGGTTGCGAAGAGTCGGACATGACTGAGCAACTTCCCTTTCACTTTTCACTTTCATGCATTGGAGAAGGAAATGGCAAACCACTCCAGTGTTCTTGCCTGGAGAATCCCGGGGACAGGGGAGCCTGGTGGGCTGCTGTCTATGGGGTCACACAGAGTTGGACACGACTGAAATGACTTAGCAGCAGCAGCAGCCCAGTCCAGGTGTTTATGAGCCTGTCCATCTAACAATTGCTTTTCCCTGGGACTCTCCTGAATAGCTTCAAAGTCCCAGGCACTGTGCCAGAGCTGATTCTCCCAGCTAAATCCAGAGTAAATACACATAAGACAGAATTGGTCCTACGAGGGCAATTGGGATACATTTTCATAGAAAGAATTTCATGGATCAAAAATACAAGATGCTGGAGGCTCTGAGCCACATTTATTTTAGCAACATACCCTTACATGGGTACTAATTATGTGCCAGGCATTATTCTAAGGTCTTTACAAATATCACCTTTTTTATTCCTTGCAATGACTTCACAGATGGGTTTTATATCTATCCTTATTTTATTTTATATAGTCTTTTTAGCATTCAAGTCACCTATCCTGAAATGAAGGAAGATAAAGCTATTCAATCACTGGATAAAAGAAAATTAGTTACCTTGAGGCTCAATGCATAAATGGCTGACAAATCAAATGATAGCCTTTGATCTGAGACCTAGACCCCACAGAATATCACGTCACACGCTAAGCAGTTATTTAGCACCTCAGGTTTGTCCTCCGTGAGTTCACAGCCTGGTGAAGAAAACAGCATGCATTGAAACAATTGACCTTAAGATCAGCAGACCAGTAAGGTTCTGGCAGCAGAGGTGGTAATTACCTCTGGGTAGAGGAGAAGGCTTCCTGGAGGGGATGACGTTTGAGTACCACTGTAACAGATGGACCAGAGTTCACAGAGGAATAGCAGAGAGGGAAGTGAGAGTGCAAAGGTGCAGGGAAGTGAAATGGCAAGGGGGGGACTGCAGGCAGTCTGGGACAGCAGGAGAGCGTAGAGAAGAGAGAATTTGAGGGATCCGGGTTGTCATTCAGGTGATGGTCTTGGCTGCAATACCAAGAATCTTAAAGTCACTGACAGGTATAATAGTCATTTCTGTTCTAGAAAGAGTCTTTGAGCAGCAGTGTGAGGGAGGGAGGTGAGAGTAACCAGAGAGAGACCATTTAGGAAGCTGTGGCAATAAAGCAAGCAAGAAACAGTGTGCACCTGAGCTAAGGGATATTTGGGAACCTGAAGCTTTGGACTGATTAAATAGCTGCTAAAATAGTGTAAGATGACACCCTGGCTTCTGATGTGGAGGCCAGGGGAGTAGTGCATGCAAAGAGATGGGAGCACCATCTGGGATTATGCTTGCGTGAATGAGAACAAGCTCAGACAGTCTGTGAACTTGGGAAAGCCTCTCTCGGTGCCAGAAATTTTCTTCATTATCTCAGAGAAGTTATTCAGATTCTCCCTCACTTCTGCTTTTAATAAAATATGATGCATTTCATTATGTCATCATTGTGAAAATCATTGCCCTTTGCTGAGAATTAATAACCTTTCAAATTAATAACCTTTGGGTAGGAAAATTGGCTTCATTAATACCTCTCCTTGCTCTTTGTGTTTCATCATCTTTCTGTCCTGCTGTCCCCAGAAACCAAAAGCCCAAGACTTATTGTTTGAGAAGCCTGAGTGACTTTGTGCTCAGAAGGAATGATCAGGGTTCTCAGTAACTGGGCTGAACTGAGTTCACTGACCAAAACTGCTGGTATGGCCTTGTGTTCACCCCTCAGCCACAGGGGAGGCCCCCTCGGCTGGGAGGGGCTGTGGGAGCACCCTCCCCGGCTCTTGGTCTGATTCCTGATCTTGGCAGAAGAGATGTCACCCTTCCTGGGGTGCCACACCTTGGGACCACGGCCCCTCCCTCAGGCTCCACTCCACTCCTGATCACAGGGTCGTGTCTCTGACCAACACCATGGTCTTGACAGATGCTGGGAGACTGCTCACCCTCCACAAAGTGGCTCAGAGTCAGGGTGAGGCTCCCCCAAAAGAGAAGTTAGAAGGCCTTTCAGGAAAACAACAGACAGTATAATCTTAAAAACAGTCTTTTCTCCCTACCTCACCCTCCCACAATCTTTGAAAGATTCCAAATGGATATTCATTTATCCTTTTCTACTGAAAAAATCTTTAGTAGCATCTTATCATCTAGAGCATAACGCCTCAGCGTCCCAAGGGCCCATAATTCTGGCTGCCCATTCTTCTGCCTCCTTATACCCACAATGTCTCCTAGCTCTGAGCCCTTCCTCAGCTGTTCCCTCTCAGAAAGCTCCTTTCACCCACCCATACAGACACACAAGCCCTCATTCAACTCTCCAGGCCAGCATCAGCATCACTCCCCCTGAAAAGCCCTCCTTGAAAGCCGCTCCCCCTCAGCACAATCCATCACTCCCTTTGTAGTCCTCCCGACTCCCATCCTGTCTGGTCCATACAAGACTACATGTGAGAGCAGGTTGAGCCACATGAGAGCATGCATAGTGCCATCTAACTAAGATCTCTCTGTGCTATCTCCCTGGCATAGGGATGTGGGGAATTGGAGTCAGAGATACTGGGTCCAAAATCCTGCCACTTATTGGCATCATGACTTGGAGTGAAACACTTAACCTCTCTGAACTCAGTCCCAGTTGCTTCTCCTATCTTCCCACTGACCTAGAGTTAGTCTGGGGTCTGACTGGCTGATCTTATGGTCACTGGGATGGCAGGATGGAGGATTTGGATCTCTCCATCTCTGTGTGGGGTCCTCCTAGGTCACCGTCCATCATCTCCCAGGAAAGGAATGGCTATTGTGCTGGAAATAAAATGCTCCTTGGGTTCCCCAAAGCCACAGCCTGTGCCTACCTCCAGCACCTGCAGTAACCTTATTGCCTAGTGCTCTTAGAAACTTTGGGGTTGTCCCAGAACTGGCAGATGTGGAAAGGATGCCAGGTGAAGCATTTTCCCCAATTTTATCTTCCAGAGGCATTTGGAAGGAGACCTGGAGCTGCCGAAACAAACAAAGCATCGCAGGAGACAAGAACCAGATTTCTGCTCTTTAGAGGAGAAACCGATAAGGGCTGTCAGATTCGGCTCAATCACTCAGACACGTTACAGCAGTGTGGCTTCAACTCCTCGCTGCCGCTGGTGATGATAGTCCACGGGTGGTTGGTAGGAAGTGCTGACATGCCTTTTTCTCTCTGCTTTTACTTTTTTTCCCCCTCCCTAGTGTGTTCAATTTTAATAAAGAGATAGGGAGCTGGTGATAACAACTCCATGCATAATATTTGTAAAGTACATTCTAATTTTCCAAGTGCTTCCCCACACATTATCTCATTGATTATCTGAATTTCATGAGTAAGCAGGGCAGGGAAAGTATAATTATCTCCATATTTCATATAATAAAATGTGGCTCAAAGAGGTCACACAGCACATAAGCACCCATAAGAGACTGCAGTTCATGAAGGTGAATCTGAATGCTTCCGAAGAGCTGATAGGAAGCGAGAAGACACAGTCTCCCAAAGAGATGTTCTATCTGTAAGGGTAAATTCAGCTGCAGATAATAGAAACCCAAATTAGCAGTAGTTCAGATAAAACTAAAGTGTTGTTTTTTTTTTATTTCCATTTCATACAACAGTCCAGATGTATGTCATCCAAAACTAATAAAGAGCTTTAGTCAATGAAGTCCTCAAGTACCCAGCTCATTCCCTGCTCACTATAGCGCCATTCTTAGAGTATGGTCCTCATCCTCATAATCCAAGATAGCAGCTAGAGCACTAGCTATCACATCTGCATCCCAGGTAGCACGAGGTAGTGAAAGGTATACACACAAAAAAAGTCAAAAAGTAGGATTGTTTAAAAACAACTATATTGAGGTATTATTTGAAACCATACAATTCATCCACTGACTTTTGGTATACAAGTGTGTTTTTTTTAGGTTAGCTTCCCAGAAGCATCTCTGAAATGCTTCCAATTACATCCATTGGCCATACCTAGATGGAAAGGTGGCTGAGATACGTATCCTCTTAGAGAAAGTGTAGCTTTTCAGTGATGCTAAAATTCTATTACTGTGGAAGAAAGGGGAAAAGAATATTGTGGGCAATGATTGAAGTCAAACAAATGTTTCCAAGAAGAAATTCTGCCTAACTGGTTTCTAGGCCACCCACAATTTGAAGCTTGGTTCACACTGTGAAACCTGCAGAGATTTGGGGTCTATTTTATGACTTGAAAACCTTTCCCTACCATCTCTTTGAAAACTACTCTTGAGACCCCCATCCATCCTACCTTAGAGAGAAAAATGAGCCCATCTGCCCACCACCAGTCTTGCAACATGTATGCACTCATACTCTCCACACAAACAAAACAGACCCCACACCTGGCCTCATGGGGGAGTGGGAACCACATGATGCCACGTGGGTGTAGCCACAAGGTGGGGTGTCTGCTACTGCCATCCCAGAAAAGCACAGGGGCTCTTGTAGGCTGCCAGCACCTTCCTCCTAGGATTTAAATGAGCCCCATCCTAGGGCTTCCCAGGTGGCGCTAGTGGTAAAGAACCCACCTGCCAACCAGGAGACATAAGAAACGTGGGTTCAATTTCTGGGTCGGGAAGATCCCCTGGAGGAGGGCATGGCAACCCACTCTAGTATTCTTGCCTGGAGAATCCCATGGACGGAGGAGCCTGGTGGGCTACAGTCCATTGGATCACAAAGAGTCAGGCATGACTGAAGTGACTTAGCACACAACCATGAATCCTAGGGGAAAAGGCCAGGGATTTCACCACAGCACAGGGGTGGCAGTGAGGGTGGTAAAGACTTGCCTGCCCCTAGAGAAGAGACCTAATACAGATGCCCTGTAGGAACTCAGCCCTTTACATTAGTCGTCAGCTCACTTAATCCTCACACCTCCCTTCATGATCACTTGAGTTAGTCTCATCTCTTAGGTGAGGAAACTGCCGCACAGAGGGGTCAAGCAGCAACCATGGGCACACAGCCCCCAGTGGACAGAAATCCAAAACCAGAACCTCATGCTCCAAAGCCCACAAACCTTTGTCACGGATGGGCTTGACAGGGGCCCCATCACACTGCAACCTGCTCACAGCAACCTCTCTCCAGCTGAGCCAGGAGCTCCATCCCTATTCCTTTAAGGAAAGCATGGAATTGGAGCCAGAGGGTAGCACCCTGAGATGAAACCCATCTTGAAGGGAACTAAAGATCAGACGTAGAAGGAATTCACTGACAGTCCAGTGGTTAGGACTCAGCGCTTTCACTGTGATGGCCCAGGTTCAATCCCTGGTCAGGGAACTAAGATCTCCCAAGCCACGTGGCCCCGCCAAACAAAAAAAGATCAGGCATGGAAAGCTTTCCCATGGGAACAGAGTAGATGAGGAGGGATTAGAAGGCCAGCCATTGTAAGGGAAGAACATGCCATCTTTCCTGTTGTAAGGGAAAATCCCTTACAAGAGAAGAAAAGAAAAGAAACTGGGAAGGAGGGAAACAGGCAGAGCAAAGCTTTGGACAGAACAGAGCTGTGGACTTGATGCCTGACTTGAGGTGGGATCTTGAGTTGAGAGCCTCAAAGTAAGGCAGGTTCACACAGCAGAACAGGCACTCCCCCTCTGACCCTGCCCCTACCACCATGCTCCCCACCTCCCCCTCACCTCTGCTTGCAGCTCCGCCCACAGACCATGTGATTTCTCTCCTTTAGGCCTTAACACCAGCTGCGCCTTCTGCCAAGTGTGTCCTGCGTCTTCTGCTGGACATGATCCATACTGTTGACTATACTAGGTGCTCTGAAAATCTTTGTTAACTGAATTAATGGCTGACTAAATATTTTGTTCACAAACATGAAGACAGCAGGGTCCCCTCACTGTGATCCTTTTACTAGAATGAGTTCTCTGTTTTCAAAATCTTGTGCAAACTGAAGTACATCTACTGTTGCTGGTGACAATAATACCAACAACGGCTGTTGTAACCACCATGCACTGAGTTCTCACTGTGTTTCAGGCACTGTTCTAGGTGCTTTATGTCTTTTCATTCATCTCATCTTCACAACAATCCTGGAAGGAGGACACTATCATTATCCCCATTTTCCCGACAAGGAAACGGGGCCACTGACCATTATATAACTTGCCCAAGGTCACCCTGCTAGGAGAGTCTAGCTTTGAACCCAAGATGCTATGTCCACATAGAAGGTCCTAGGTGGACATTTATTAAATTAAAGCATCTTACTCACGAGCCAGACCATCAGTACTGCTGTCCAGCTTCACTCCTATTCTCATATCTTCGATTACACCTGATTCCTCCCCTCTTCCCAGACAGACTGCACTGCCCTTTTGAGATTGTGCACCTGTGCACATGATTTCCTCTACCTGGAACCCCCTAGACACCCCACTCTGCCCCCAGCCACCTCCATACTTAGCTGCCCACCTGATTCTTCCCTGTGAATTCCTATTTATCCTTCAAGACCCAACACAAATATCTTTGCTCTGTGAACCCTTCAAGTGTGTCCTTCAAACTGGCTCTCAACCAGGTACACGCACAGAATGATTCTCTAGAATCAATCAGCTTGATCGTTATGAGTTCCTACTATGTTCCAGCTCATGGTGCTAGTCCTCCAGAGCAAGCAGAACACGGTGGGTAAGGACAGAGTAAGCAATAGAGGTGTGACTCAGAGCGGCAGCCACACAGGCCTCCCAGAGGAGGTAGCCTTGGTGCCGACTCTCAAAGGACAGGCTGTCTTTCAGACCCCATCTACAAAGACTTACATCGTTTTAAGGCTTGGAAAGTCCTACAATAGAGAATGCTAAGACAATGGTTCTCATTTGAGGGATGGGACATTTGGAATGTCCAGAGCCATTTCTGGTTTTCACAGCTTGGGGTTTGGAAGTTGGGGGGTGATGGGGTGCTGCTGGCATCTCATGGGTGGAGGCAGGGTTGCTGTTCAATGTCCTACCATGCATAGGACGGCCCCCACAACAAAGAAATACCTGGTGCCAAATGACAGCGGTGCTGAGAAGCCCCAGGTTAGGGCCTTTCTATTGGAAAGAAAGACCAAAATGAGCCCAGAGCTGGAGAAGGGAAGAGGTGGGCAAGAAAAAAGAGGGAGCTTGCCCAGGGCTCCCTCCTCTCTCCCCAGGAGGCTGATGACACTGTGGGCCCACCCTCAGGTGGACGGCATCCTGGAAGCCTGGGTCTGGGAGATGGCAGCCGCACTGAAGTCTCGGCTGGCCCGGCCAGTGAACGTGGGGCTTGCAGAATGGGTCACCCTGGCTCACAACCACTACACCACTGCCGTCCGCAACACTCGCCTCGTCGGCCAGGAGATCGCAGCTCTTCTCCAGTGGCTGCAGGTGAGACCTGCCCTGACCGCTCTTCTCTCCTCTCCCTTCCCCTCCCTTCCTCCAAGACTGAATGAATTAGGCTGGTCTCCTACAGCAGCCAAGACAGGACAACGACTTCTGCTAAGCTCACAGGAATAGGAAGGCACAGGACAGAGACCAGGCCCCAGGGCTCTCTCGGATGCCTCCTTGAAGCCCTGTCTTGTAAAATCATCTATTCCTCTTATGCTCACCTGTTTGTATGTGCTAGGGGATCTAAACACACCCTTTAAACTATAAAACTCCTATATACATGGTGAGATCACTCCTGCAAGGAATTCATGTCCAGGTAAAGGCATGCAGGGGGCTTCCCTAGTAGCTCAGTGGTAAATAACCCACCTACCATGTAGGAGACAGGTTCCATCCCTGGGTCAGAAAGATCCCCTGCAGAAAGAAATGGCAACCCACTCCAGGATTCTTGCCTGGAGAATCCCATGAACAAAGGAGCCTGGTGGGCTACAGTCCATGAGGTCTCAGAGAGTCAGACACAATTGAGCAACTCAGCAACAAAGATGGGCAGACAAGAGGTAGCATCACCAGGCAGGGGCCCAGGTAACTGAGCCTGAGCGGAAGAAGGACAGAGTCAGCAAGATGAGAAAACAGTTTGGATCCTGAGTAGGAATTAAGCATCTCACTTGTGGTACAAAGAACAGAGAGCCAGAGCAGGCTGGACCCAAGAAAGGCTTTTATCCAGGCAGCTCTCCCCCTCCTGCAACCATCTCACCACTGTCTTCCAGGAATCTGTTCAATTTTCTCCAAGCCATGTTCATCTAATTGGGTACAGCCTGGGTGCACATGTCTCAGGATTCGCTGGCAGTTACATGAGCAGAAAGCACAAGATTGGAAGAATTACAGGTAACCATGCCTGATAACTAACAACTATAATCTCCACGACTGCACGGGGGCGTAGAGCAGGGACCTGCTTTTCCAACAGGCTCATAATTAACACACCCCCGGCTTCCTTCGAGCTGTATTAGAGTTCACAGGAGGACTTGTAGCACTATTTATTTCAAACATGACCGCTGTCATAGACTGCTGTTCTCCGAGAATTTAGAGCAAATCACTGCCTTTCCTCAAACAAATGCTTCTCACAGTCATGCCAAATAGGACCTAAAAGGTACACTTTCTGTACACTTTTGTAATAGGAAAGAGTTTATTTTCCAACCTATAGTTTTAAAAGCCCAATGTGAATTAAAGAATGACAGCTATAATAATATCATATATTAATGCATATACATGGAATCTAGAAAAATGGTACTGATGAACCTATTTGCAGGGCGGAGGAGAGGTGCAGACATGGAGAATGGACAGACTTGTGGACACAATGGGGAGAGTAAGGGTGGGAGGAGCTGAGAGAGTAGCACTGACATGCATACTCTACCACGTGTGAAACAGAGAGCTAGCAGGACGCTGCTCTAGAGCACAGTGAGCTCAGCTCGCGCTCTGTGTTGACCTAGAGGGGTGGGGTGGAGGGTGGGAGGGAGTCTTAAGAGGGAGGAGATATCTGTATACACATAGCCGAGTCACTTCATTGTACAACAGAAACCAACACAACATTGTAAAACAATTATCCTCCAACTAAAAATAAATTTAGAAAAAAAAATGAACGACAGCCTTACATTTCCTGTGACAGCCATGTTTGCACCTCTGTTTCCACTTTAATGAAACATGTGGATCCTAGGCTGGGGACCATCTGGATTGGGGGAGGGATCCCGGCACCAAAACCCCCAAGCTCTATGCCAGCTTGGAAATACCCCGAGATACCTAGGAAGAGCTGATGACGCACAAGAAGGCCTTTCCTAGCAGGCTGCCCAGACACCCACCTCATCCTCCCCACCCATCCTCCCCCCTCCCCGGCTGCTGACCCAGAGTCACATTCAGAAGAACAGGCCTGATGAGATGACTCCTCAGCCCAGTCTCGGAGGCCCACTGATTCCTACAGGGTGAAACTTAGGAGGCCTAGACAAGGCCCTTCCCATTGTAGTGTCCCCAAGGCTCTCCAACATCTCCTCACCCTGGTCCCTTCTTGTGGCTCCAGACTTTCATGACACTAGATTTTTCTCCACTCTACTATAAACATGCCATGGCCTCTTGTTCTTTTGGGCCTTTGCAATCACTATTCCCTTTGCCTAGAATACCAAACCTTAGTCTACTAAGTGTCTACTCATCCTTCAAGACCCAGCAGCCTAAAATAATATTTCACAATTTAAAACAGTCTGAACAAAATTTAAGATGAATAGAGTTGCTGTGACCTTTTATTTTATCAAGAAAGAACACTTTTGGCAACTGCTATCTACTGTGCCATTCCTTCATAAAAGAAAAGATTTATTTTAACATTGAGAAAAGATAAGGATGATGGCAGACATTTAAATAAAGCTAGTCTGTCATGATGAGAATATATTTTCCTTTTTTTTTTTTTTTTCATCTCATTGGTGACTGGGGAGGCCTGATCGTGGATCAATACATGGTGCCCTCCATGATTTAACCCTCAAGAGGCTGGGAGTGAACAGACGTCCCATAAGAACTTATCACAGAAAGCCAGTGAGGCCGTTCACAGACAAACCAGGCCTAGAAGGATAAGTGAGAACTGCAGAGAGGCAGCACTGGGCCCAGGACTCTCTCCAGGCTGGCCGGTGTCCCAGGCCACATCAGGCATTATTAGCCAGGCCCACACACATCAGAAGTGACAGGACAGCTAACCACTCTGTTGTCATCTTCACAGTCAGCTTGATGAAGAAAGAAATAAACCACAGCCTTCACGTGTAACTACAAGTGAGGGTTGGAGAGCAGGGACTGCCATGGCCCCATATCAATTCCTTCATCCCCACCAAGGATAGAAGCCAGGCCTGATACAGGTCAACAAAAGGTCCTCCAGAAAAAGTAAAGGAAGAAAGACAGACAAAACTCCTTGAGTGCAAAATACTCGCCAACTACAGTCTGCCAGAGACTGCCACTTGTCTCATGCAAACGTATCTGTCACTTAAGGACAGAGCTGTGAGCAGTCCTATTTGCTCATGACATTTTCCCCAGAGAACAGTAATGTCCCAAGGCTGTTCTGAACATTCCAATGAAATGACATTAGTGTAGAGAGAAAGCCAGCTTGTTTAGGAAAATTATTGACAACAAGCAGGCAAATAAATTCTTTCTTTGATGGGTAGGTTAGAACTACTTGCAATAACACAGTGGTTTTTGGTATGCAAACAGATGCTCTCGAAAGTAGCTTGAAAGGTACTTAAAACTGATTTGCTTAAATAAATCAAGCATTCCCTTATAACCTCATTTCTACCACTGGATAGTTCCTGCAAACCTCTTTTCCCCATAGAAATAACCAGCCTGTGTCCGATTTTAAGCACCATGAATTACTTTAATTTTACTGCAAAAAAGTCATGGCAAGATTTTCTAGAGAAAGATTATGCCCTAGGATTTTCCTCTTCTTGCTAGCTCATGAATGTGCAATAACATCAGAAAGCTAAAAAGAGTCTTTCTCCCTGCCTCCTCTTGCTCCAGTCTGATCCTTCCCATTGCTTCCCTCTTAGGGCTGGATGCCGCAGGCCCTTTGTTTGAAAAAGCCTCCCTCAGTGACCGGCTTTCACCAGATGATGCCAATTTTGTGGACGCCATTCACACCTTTACCTGGGAGCACATGGGCCTGAGTGTGGGCATCAAACAGCCCATAGCACACTATGACTTCTACCCCAATGGGGGTTCCTACCAGCCTGGATGCCACTTCCTAGAGCTCTACAAACATTTCGCCAAGCATGGCTTAAATGGTGAGAAAGAGACACTAGCCTGCGATGGCTTACACTCCCCACAGTTGGTGTGGCCTCTGAATCCAGGGGAATCCAATCTGCGAGATCTGGGGAAGAATTTGGCAAGGATGGGGCTCAAAGTGAATGGTCACCGAGTCCATGCAGAGAGAGGGCTTGTGTGAGTGGGAAAGGGTGCTGTTCCCCAGGCAAGACTTTCCTCTTCACAGATAGTGCTTGCTGGAGCTCAGACACAGAGGATGAGCTGAGGGCACATCCAGGAATTCCCACTTCTCATCTCCACTCATCATACCCAGCCAAGTCTCTCCCGGGGTATCAGCCCTTCTGAAAATTGAGCCCTGCTGCCTGTGGTCATTCCTCTTTCTCCAGAAGCTTCCTCATTCAGGGGGCTGCCTCTATTCTGGCCCCATGCTAATCCACTTAATAGATCATGGCTTCTTGGTCTCCCAAGTATGAGGTTTAATCAGCTGACCCCACAGGACATTCATTACTGAGATTCTTCTGTTTCAAAGTTCAGCTCTAAATAGGTCCTTGTGACTTCCTTGGGACTTTGTCTCAATGCAGAAAATGACTGTGGCTTATCTGGGTTGTGTTTTCCCCCTTCTCTCTCAAACCCTAAAACCAAAACGTTAACATGAACCTTGATAACAGGCCCTGGATTAAAGAGCAAAAATGTGAGCAAAAACCATACATTTCATAAGCATTCCAAGTTTCTCTTTATTGTAAAATAATATCCTAAGTAAGACCTGCCAACTCACTCTAAGCCAGCTGGAGACCCCCAGCCCACCCCCACTTACCACCTTCTCCCAGTCATTTGAAAACTGAGCTGACACACACTATCTTATGTTTCCTTATCCACCTTCATGTCTCCTGTATCAGAATGACCTTCACATTTGACATTATCTCATCTTGGCTGGACTCCCAGCCTTTCACCAGCCCACGCCTGAGAACTTTCTGGGAATTTCCCCTTATCATTCCTTAACATCTCTCTCCGATCACTGCCCTCTGGTCACCAGCAGTCCCTGGTGATCAGCCAGCCCTCTTCCCAGATCTACACCCTCCCTAAGGTCAACACAGACCCCTAGATGCTGTTCATTAACTGATCCCCTGGTGAATGCCTCTGCCCAATTACTACCATTTACTATTTTGTGCTAAACTTCAGAATGATGGGACCAAGTATATTTAGCTTGCCCACCTTAGGATGGTTTCTCTCCATTTCCTTTACCCTTATGTTTGAAAGTGACCACATTCTGGGGTGAACGTGTTGACAAGGTCAGTTGATAACTGCTTTACCATCTTCACCACCTCCTGGCTAGGTGAGCTTGCATGAGTTAGAGACTGTCTTTGAAGCTCAGTTTTCTCACTTGTAAGAGCTGCCTTGAGCTGTGGTGAATATTCAGGGAACGTACTCAGTAGTACCTGCCTCATAGTGGGTGCTCAACAAATAGAGCCGCTTGTGACCAGGAATGGAGATGACTAATCCTGGAGAAAATTATTTGGCTAAGCTACCTGGGGTCCACTTTCACAGGAAGTTCTTGTCATACCTTGCGGTGGTTCAACACTCCTAGAGAACACTAAAGATTAAGATTTGGAGGACCCCAACAACCTCCCCTCCCCAAAAAAGGTCAAAATCCTTGGTACAGAAACCTCCTAAACTTGTTTTGGCTTAGGTCCATTCAGATCTGGTCACTGGAGCACGTCCTTCTCGAGGCAAATCCCCATGCTGGTCATCCAGATCAGTTACGTTGAGCAGGCTATGGCTGCTCTGGGACATGGTCAGGGAGGCCTCAGCTCTCACCAGACCAGTAGCCAAGTCCCAAGAGTGCTTGGGCACTGGCTTAGCCAGCTTTATTAAGAAAAGAGGCATTCAAGGGACTTCCCTGGAAGTCGAGTGGTTAAGATTCCCCGCTTCCGCTGTAGGAAGAATGAGGTCCAACCCTGGTCCAGGAATTAAGACCCCACATGCTGTGGGGCAACTGAGCCTGTGCACCACAACTGCTGAGGAAACCAACACACCCTAGATCCTGTGCTCCACAGTAAGAGAAGCCTGTGCACCACAAAGAGAAAGTAGACCCCACTCTCTGAAACCAGAGAAAGGCTGCGTGCAGCAACGAAGATCCAGCACCGCCAAAAATAAAATGATTGTTTTAATTAAATAAATAAAAAAGAGGCATTCCACACAAGCCTGTTCTGCAAACTCACCCTTAGAGCATCAGCAGTTGTGCATTTTAAACTGTTTGAAACTAAAATATTTCCAAAATGAATTACAATTTATTTCCAAAAGAATCACTTAAAGAGAACTTTCCTGGTAGCTCAGATGGTGAAGAAGCTGTCTGTAATGCAGGAGACCTGGGTTGGATCAATGGGTCAGGAAGATCTCCTGGAGGAGGGAATAGCAACCCACTCTAGTATTCTTGCCTGGAGAATTCCGTGGACAGAGAAGCCTGGTGGGCTACAGTCCATGGGGTCCCAAAGAGTCAGGCATGACTGGGTGTTTCACACACACACACACACACACACACTGGCTTAAAGAACACAGTATTTCCTTAGTGACTCAGGGCTCCTATTAAAACACCTACCGTAACATACAGAGTGCCCTCAGCAGCCCTTCAGAGCCTGGGATATGCCCCTACAGTAAGTGTCTGCAAAGGGTCTACTTTTTGTGTAGTTTTCCGTCAGCTATGCCACCCACTGTAGTCAGTGGGCTGACCTCTGACCTCAGCGCTCCCGTCCTCCTTCCTGAGATGGTGCTACTCTGCACTGAGAAGCAAGGTGATCTTCCAGATTAAGGGATGATAACGTCCTTCTTGCCCTGTGTTCCAGCCATCACCCAGACCGTCAAATGTGCCCACGAGCGGTCAGTGCACCTCTTCATCGACTCCTTGCTGCACGCTGACATGCAGAGCACGGCCTATCTGTGCAGGGACATGGACAGCTTCAGCCAAGGCCTGTGTCTGAGCTGCAAGAAGGGTCGTTGCAACACGCTGGGCTACCACACCCGCCAGGAGCAGCAAAGCAAGAAGAGCAAGAGCCTCTTCCTGGTGACTCGAGCCCAGTCCCCGTTCAAAGGTGAGTGCAAGGGAGCCTTCAGAAGGGCAGAATGCAGCCACTTGTCTGAAGGTTCACAAGTTCCCCGGAGTCTTTTCCTGGAGCTACTGCTGGACCTGCTGTTTGCACAGATTCCAGACCGGGATGATGACACATGCCTCTCTCTTTCCCCAAGAATGTGGCCTCCTCGCTGACAAGTGCTCGAGGAGAAAGCCTGATAGTTTCTGGAACAGTCCTTTGGTTGGCTGCTCTCTTCATCTATTTTCATGGTCCCCTAGCATTGTTGCAGGAAGGGGGACCCCTTCCGGGACCAGAGAGTGGTCTCTTTTCTAACACTCAGAAATGAATTGTCCAAGCTGATAAAGCAAGAGACTTTATTGGGAAGGGGCACCCGGGCAGAGAGCAGGAGAGTAAGGGAACCCAGGAGGACTGCTCTTCCATGTGGCTCAACATCTCAGGTTTAAAGGTGACGGGATTAGTTTCCAGGTTCTCTGGCCAATCATTCTGACTCGGAGTCCTTCCTGGTGGCACATGCATCGCTCAGCCAAAATGGACTTCAGCAAGGAAGATTCTGGAAAGTGGTAGGACACAGGGTGCTTTTGACCTTTCCAGAACTCTTCCAGTTAGTGGTGGCTTGTTAGTTCCACATTCCTTACCAGGACCTCCTGTGGCAAAATAACCCTTGCAAGTGATTACTATGGTGCCTGATCAGGATGGGCGGTTTCAGTGAGTGTGTTTCCGCTAACAGAAATTTAGATCCGGAAGGCCTGGATCACCAGGGCTCATTGTACAGGGCCTTGGAAGCTTCTCCAAACCCAGACTAGAACTCAGTGCTTTCATCTCTCCTCATGGCTTCCAGGAAAAACCTGGGCTCCAGACTACATTTGTGGTTCCCCATTTCTTCCTAAATTTGAATCAGCTTATCTTACAAGAGATCATTGCCTTATGAGGCCCTCCCTAGAAGAAGTTCTGCTTCTCAGCCTCAAGGGAGAAAGTGAGCCCCTTCTGCTTGCCGGGTTGAACTGGAGGTCAGAAAAAGGGCTGTGGCCATGATTTGGGCTGAAGCCAGCAGAGAAATACTTCACTGAAACCTAAATCCTCCTGGAGGGAACAAGCCGACATCTGTTGCCATTAACATTTCTGCCTAATCCTTAAAACAGCTCGGGAGTGATTTAGCATCTTACTATTCACAGCACTGGCTCACGGCCCTGGGAGGAGCCTAGTGCCGTTTGATTGTTACTCTGCACACATCTGTAGCTACAGAAGGTGAACGCCCTCAGCACCGCTTTGCATTTGCACAGCATTTTACACAAAACATTTGGTGCAGCCACAGACTCCTCATGGTGCCCACAACAGCCAGGCGAGGTCCGTAGGTTCGGTTAGCCTGGAAGGAGGCTTAGAACCCAGGTAGGTCCCTCTGACTCCCAGGCTGGCATTCCTTTCATTACCACACTCTCAAGTTCAAGCTCCCACGCACAGGATTCTTTTGTTTATCTGAACTTTTACTCTCCAGCCAGATTGCCCTTCTGTGCAGCCCAGGAATGACAGAAATCCGTTTGAGCAGTGGATAGCTTCTGAGAGCACGTGGAGTGAGGGCAGGATCTTTCTTGCCTGAGGGCAGAGGGTCCCTTCAGCTGTCCTTCCTGGAGGGGTGGAGGAGCCTGAGGCACCCGGAGCAGGTGAGGGAGTTTGGAAGGCCTCCTGCTTCAGGGAGATCCTCCGCTCCAGGCTGCCAATTAGACACTCATTTTGGTTAACCAGCTCCTCTTTCAAACAGCAGTGCAGCCTGGAGTGATTAAGCCTCTCAGATAACCACATTTCACTGGGTCTACTCTAATCCTAGAATGTGAGCAGTTCAAGAAACTGTTCAGTTCCACATTTCCCAGACAAGGAAACAAAGGCCTAGATAAGAGAAAATCATTCGCCCAGGGACACAAAAGGAACTCTTAGCAGAGCCAGCATTTAGACCCAGGCCATCCCCTGGAGGAGGCTATGGCAACGCACTCCAGTATCCTTGCCTGGAAAATCCCAAGGACAGAGGATCCTGGTGGGCTACAGCCCATGGGGTTGCAAAGAGGCAAACACGACTGGGCGACTGAGCACTCCCAACAATCAGTCAAGTGGTTTTTATCTCAGTAACCTGCCCGTGGTCTGTCTATGGGGTTGAGGGAAGGAGGAGAGGTGGGGAAGGGTCTTGCTTTCTCCTTGAGATCAGCTGGAAAGAGATACGGTCATTTTTCACCTTCCTGGGCAGGGCTGTGCATCTGAAGTGAGGGACTGGGTCCTGCTGGAGGACTTCTACTGGGGGCATGGAGATGGGGTCAGGAGGTGAGAGAGTCAAGAGAAGGAAGAGGGGAGGGAAGAGTAGCTGCCACAAGCTGGGCTGAGTTTTTCCCTTGCCAAGGAGTTCAGATGCCTGATCACTACACACGGCTGGTATGAACTCAAAGGAACCCTTTTCTTATGAAGGAGAAGCAAGGAATCGCATTAGGGCAGCACTATCTCACGCAGCAGTTGCCAAAACAACTGTGCCAGGCCTTCACTCCTTCTTCAAGCATAATATGAGCCAGGGTAGGCCGAAGCCCTCCTTCAGGGGGGCTCAGGGGAGACCAACCCTTCATACACCCTGTGCACAAGGTGTATCTAACCCAAGAAGACAGAAGAGGAGTCCCCTGGAGGCAGCACTTGAGTCTCTTTCTCACCAGCTGCTCATCTTGCTCCAGGGATATCCAGGGAAAATACGGAGTTAAGAGATAAGACTGCCTGAACCATCCCCAGGCCCAAAGAGATTCTAGGGATGAGCTGCAGCCTGCACCTCGCCCTCCGCTCCCTTGGGCCCTCCAAATTCTCCCCAGATCCACCTCAGCCCTTCTAGTCCTAATCTGCTCAACCTAATTTCACTTGCTGGCAGGGAGCACAGCCCTTCGGCCACATCAGGTACCCTGGGTACAGCTGGAAATTATGCCCAGATGAGACTCCACCATGTGAAAGCCGCTGCTCCTGGGGTGCTGCGGCCTATATATTGCTTTCACTTGTACACACTTACAGTGAAGTGAAGTGAGCTCGCTCAGTCGTGTCCAACTCTTTGTGACCCCATGGACTGTAGCCCACCAGGCTCTTCCATCCATGGGATTCTCCAGGCAAGGATACTGGAGTGGGTTGCCATTTCCGTCTCCAGGGGATCTTCCCTACCCAGGGATAGAACTCAGGTCTCCCGCATTGCATGCAGGAGAGCCACCAGGGAAGCCCCTGTACACACAGTCGTGTTCAACTCTGTGTGACCCCATGGTCTGTAGCCCACCAGGCTCCTCTGTCCAAGGGGTTTCTCAGGCAAGAATATTGGAGCGGGATGCCATTTCCTACTCCAAGGGCTATCTTCCAGACCCGGGGATTGAACCCATGTCTCCTGCATTGACAGGTGGATTCTTTACCACTGTGCCACCTGAGAAGGCCTAGATAATGCTACACTAACCATATGTGGCTATTTAAATTACTTAAAACCTTGAAACCTCAGTCATACTAGCCGCCTTTCAAATGCTCAACTATGTGGCTGCCATAACAGAGAGTACAAAAATAGACCACTTCCATCATCTAGAAAGTTCTATTGATAGTGCTGACATCAAGTCTTTAATCTAGGCCCCATAACTGCTCCCCTCCTCAGCACCATGCCACGATCATTGTGACTTGGGCTCCCAAAGTCTATTTCAGTGACCACCTCCAGCCTTTGATGAGTACTTATAGATTCATAAAGGAACAAACTTGCCCATCCCTGGTTACAAGCATCCACAAGCCACATTTTTCAAGAACATCTAATTGTACTATATAATTCAGTGCAGAGTCTGGCTAGGCAAGATAAACATCGCCTCCTGATTGTAGTTGCAGAAAGGATGACTAACTTGGTCCTCATTCCTCTGGCTCCCAAGATATTTTGACAAAACCATCAAAGGATCTATTTTCTACAACCATACACCAGAATTCGGGTAAACATGGAAGAGGACAGCAGGAGCAGAAAGAGAATTGGGAAACAGTTGTTGAGGAAAACGAGGCAATTTATCGCCCACTTCCAATCTCACCCTCTTGGAAGGAAATTTTGCTAGTTTGGGAGCTTTTTTTTTTTTTAAAGAAAAGGAGGCGGGAAACAAACCTGTATGTAGTCCTGCTAGCAAGCACCTTGTCTAATTTAATCCTCACAGCAGCTGGAGGCGGTAATGGGTGGAAGAGAAGGAAGCAGCACTCAGGGGAGCTTACTAGGTTCAGGCACTATGCTGGATGTGTTGCATCAATTATTTCATTTGTCATTTAATCCTCACAACAACCTACAGACAGAGAGAGACGGAGATGGAAGTGGGGAGACTGATGTTGCCTAATTTTCCAACAGGCTTCCCTGGTGGCTCAGAGGTTAAAGCGTCTGCCTGCAATGCAGGAGACCCGGGTTCAATCCCTGGGTCGGGAAGATCCCCTGGAGAAGGAAATGGCAACCCACTCCAGTACTCTTGCCTGGAAAATCCCATGGACGGAGGAGCCTGGTGGGCTACAGTCCACGGGGTCGCAAAGAGTCGGACACGACTGAGCAACTTCACTAAACTGAGATTCAATGAGGCTAAATCACCTCCCCAAAGTCACCCAGCTTATAAGGAGCAAACGTTATGCTGAAAATGTACACTGGTGCTGAAACAAATCTCAGTTTTGGGGTGAAGTAGAAAAGAAGAGCTTTATTGCTTTGCCAGGCAAAGGGGGCCACAGCTGGCTAATGCCCTCAAATCTGTGTGTCCAATCTGGGGCAAGATAGTGAGAAGTTTTATAGTAATTGTGAACAATTACTATGATCAGCTCGTGGACATTCTTCTGCTGGGCTGCTGGTGAGGTAAGTGGGAGTCAGCATCATCAACCAGTTGCTCTGGGCTCTACATTGTGGGCAGCATACCATTGTTATAACTTCTTCCACCTGGGGCGGGTTTCCAGTATCTGCAAAATGGGTAAAGGATACTGTGGTGTGTATCCCTTGATGGGGAAATAGGACCTTGCCCCCAAGGCCAAACTATTGTTTCTCCTGACTGTTAGTTTCTCCCTGGTCTCGAATCCCCTCCCTCCCCTAATTAGCAACTGCTTGAATCTGCCCGTTGGAACTCAGGGAAGTTCACAGAGGCTGAATGAAGGCTGTTTCCTATAATCAAAGAAATGGGGGACACAGAAAGACCTTGTGCCCAGGAGCCCCACAGGGCCCTGCACAGTATCAAACATACTGTTGACCCCAGGTCTCCCCATTCCATGGCCTTCGCTTCTTTCACCACACATGGCCTAAGCATTAGGACTGAGACCAGTTCACTCAGTGTTGTTAACAGCTCATTCCTGAGACACAGCAGTCCATCATACCTCCTCTCTTCCCCATCCTTCTCCTGCCTGTACTTTCTCCCTGCTCTCTGGGCCCAGCCAGCCACTGAGAATTCGCACCAGCTGATGAGAGCACTCTTCTCTTCTGGACATGTGTATACCTATGGCTGATTCATGTTGATGTATGACAGAAACTAACAATATTGTAAAGCAATTATCCTTAAATTAAAAATGGATGAATTGAAAAAAAAAACCACTATCTTAAACTAAAATCAGAAAAACAAAAAAGCCCATTTCTCTTCTTCCCTTGATCCTGTTCTAAGTTCATTCAGCCAGTTCCTGCTAGTGCTGGCTATTCATACTTTAATCCCTTGCTAAGACCATCGTTTCAATTTCATGCTTTTCAGCCTCCCTCTCAGGTTCATATGAGATTTAGGAACAAGACCTTAGTGCTGCAAGAGAACACAAGATCTCATTCTTACCATCTCTATGAGAGAAAAATCTATACATTAAAAAAAAACAACAACACCTTTCTGATGTTTGCAAAGAGAGTCATAATACCTCCCAAAGCCACTATCTAATGATTCAGAATATTTTCCATGAGACAAAAAAAGAAAAAGAAATTTCCTTTTTTATAAATTTCCATCACCTGGTGCCCATAGTGGCTACCTTGTAAAAAGAAACTTATTTTTTTTGTTAAGTGGCACCAGTGGGGTCCACATGAAACTAGGATCCAGGGTTTCTAGGGTATCTGAACCCCAGGGGGTGATCTGGTGAGGAGATTCTCCAGAGGCCTCATCTCTCTACCCCAGATGGACTTTGCCTGATCTCGTCCAAGGTTAATGGGCTATTTCATGTTTTGCACCGTTAAGACCTGAAATAACTTCTGCCTGGACTGAGGAACACGTTGTACTCCCTGCAGTCACAGGATCAAAAGCATTTCCCTGAAATCATTTTTTAAAATCCTTATTAAACATGCCATAAGGTAAAGTGAGCAAAAATTATTCATGCTTTTTTCCTTAATTGTTAGAATAGCACCATTGTCCTGGGGTGTGGTGGGAAATAAAAGGCAAATGGTCTTTTTTTCTCTTTTTTTTTTAAGGAAAAACACAAAATCCAAAATAAGAATAATTAGTTCTAAACATGAAAGTCTTTTATATGTTGAAAAAAAATAGTTTTAATATTTCTCCCCAAAAGTGGCTTTCCTAGTGCAGGGCAAAAGGAATTCCTTGTGCTATCATTGTGTGACGGGTTTGGGCATCATGCTTCTGCAGGCGTGGGTGCCCATGTTTCTGCACGTCTGTGACCTCCACGATTTACACACCCTTGATGGTTCTGACCTCCTGCATAGGTCCTGCCCCAGGGAGACACTGCAGGGCACAGATAATTCTCATCCAAGGATGTTAGAGCTAACAGGACCTTTGCAATCATCAAAGCCAATCTCTTCCTTCAGAATCTTGGGGAACCATGACATCTCAGATATGGAAATTGGTCTCTTCCTACTCACATTTTAAGACCAAAGGAAGACAAAAACCCATCTCCAGTGCAGGGACATGAAACATTTATCGCTGCCCCAGGGGCTGGACATTTAGCAGACCAGCAACTGCGAAGAAGCCGCAACAGTGATAGCCCAGGATGGATGTCAGTGGATCAGACCCTGCAGGCACTTTGTTTCAGTGGCTTCACAGGAGGCAGGTTTAGACTGTAGCTTTTCTTCAGGGCTGTTGGCTGTTTGCTTTCAAAGGGAAGATTCAGCTTGCCAGAACCAGAATCCCAGGACACAGTGGGAAGGGCCTTTTGGAATCAGACAGACACCTGGGTTCAAAGTCGGCTCCACTTCTATCTGAGTCACCTTGGACTCCTCTTCAAATCTCTGCTTTGTTGTTGTTGCTGTTTAGTCGTTAAGTCATGTCCATCTCTCTGCAACCCCCTGGACTGTAACCAGCCAGGCTCCTCTGTCCATGGGATGTCCCAGGCAAGACTACTAAAGTGGGTTGTCATTTCCTTCTCCAGGGGATCTTCTTGACACAAAGATAGAAGCTGCATCTCCTGCAATGGCAGGAGGATTCTCAAGTGAGACACCAGTGAATCGCAAATCACTGCTTCCTTATCTGTAATTCATTGGGATCACTGACACCCTACCTCTTTGGGTCTCAGCAGTAAACAGGACTCTACTCACCTGAGTCAGCTAAAGAGAGCAGGCAGAACTCCTTAGAGAAGGTGGGTGATATTAAGGAAAGCAACATAGGGTGTTGATGCACCTCAAATCTAACAACAGGGTACTCAGAGAAGCGAAGAGAAGAAATAGCCAAAGAGAATGTAAGCTGTGGTGGAGAAGCTACCGACAGCAGCTCATCAGGGAGAGCAGTTACTACAGTCAGGCTTCAAAGCAGGAGGGAGCAGAGAAATACCCTGACCTTCTCTGCTCTGCCCTGATCTCCTGCTGGTGCGTCCTCAGTGGGTCAACGTGAACAAGAAGCCATCCAATAAGGAAGCCAGGAGATGAGATTCTGGGGGTCACATCCTGGAGTCCAGGACTGGGTAGAGAGTGGACCAGGACAGCAGGGGTAGGTGTAGAAAATGCAGTCTCACCGTATTATCCTCATTTAGTCTGGAGGACAAAAATAATGTATGCAAAGCACTCAGTATAGGGCTTCCCTGGTGGCTCAGCAGTAAAGAATCCACCTGTCAATGCAGAAGATGTGGGTTCGATCCCTGGGTAGGGAAGATCCCCTGGAGAAGGAAATGGCAACCCACTCCAGTATTCTTGCCTGGGAAATCCCATGGACAGAGGAGACTGGTGGGTTACAGTCCAGGGCGTTGCAAAAAGTCAGACACGACTTAGCGACTAAACAACAACAACAAAAAGTACTTAGTAGGTAGCCCGATGTTTAGCAGGATCTCAACAAGTGGAAGCAATATTCTGATTAGTCCTATTCACAATTAGACTCTTTAATGTAACATGTGTTCTGCCTTGTTTTCACACGAAAAGCCCCAGAAGCACTCCTTAGATTCCTAATGTGTGCTGTGAATCACGGAGGTTCAAGTGTTAACATGACCCAACACTGCCCTCAAGGAGAGAAGATCCTGGACATTGATGCCCATGAGACTGGATAGGAGGTGACAAGGGTCACAGAAGTGACTCTGCTTCCCAGCTGCAAGCCCTTCTAAGGCCAGGACCACAGCTTTCGGTTCTGTGACCTTTCTTAATACTTTAAAAAAATTTTCTTTTTCCAGGAAGAGTCTAATTAGAATACATGCTCATTGCAGAAAATGTGGAACTTGCAGAAAATCACAAAAAAGATAATAAAAATTACTTCTCTCCCCTCCCCAGAGATAATCACTTAATATTTTTGCAAATCTCCCTCCTTCTGTGCATTCTGTTTTATTAGAATTAGTCTCATGTTAGAAGTACAATGTGTATCCTGATAGCTGGTTGGGTTTTTTTCCCCACTTCTTTCATAAGCATTGAAACCATTCCAAAAATATCTTTTAATCACTTCATAAGAGTAAATCACATGTTTGGGAATATGAACTTGGAATCAGTAGACTAAAGTCTAATTGCAGCTTTGCTAGTTCATAGCTGCACGACAATGGGCAAGTTATTTAAATTTCCTGAGCTTCAGCTTCTTCATTTGTAAAATGATGCAAAGACAGGTTAAAGTAGGCATCTTACAAAGTTGTAGAAAAGAGAAATGAAATAATTTTGAGAAACAATAGTTCAGTGTCTGGAACAAAACAAAGAGCTAAATGGTAATTATAATAATTGTCATTATTAGTCCATAGTCATTTCTCTATTGGTGAATATTTAGGGTGTTTTTAATTAAATTTTAATTAAAAATTGTTACAATGTCTTTGAACTTCAACCTCTTTCCACACATGAACATTTTCCTTAGGGTATATAAAGCCATTGGTTCTGGGTATAAACATTTAAAAGTTCAAGTTCTGGAGTCAGGTGGCCTGGACTTAGGTCATAGCTATGCTACTTACTAGCTGTGTGATACTTGAAAAATCACTTAACCTCTCTGTGCTTCAGTTTCCTCTTCTCTTAAATGAAATAATAATAGTATCATCGTCATAAGGATTAAATGAGGTAAAAATACAAAGTGCCAGGCACAGGTAAACAAAATAAATGTTAGTCAATGTATTACCATGCACAGAGCCAATTACATGCCTGGTGGGCTGCCGTCTATGGGGTCGCACAGTCGGACACGACTGAAGCGACTGAGCAGCAGCAGCAACATTCATTTATACCCAACAGCTTTTAGCACCGGGCTGGGTAGTAGATTTCTAATGAATACATATTAAACTGGTTGCTATGAGTTCCTTGCATACTCTGGAAGATTCTCTGCCTCCTTGTTTGGGAATTAACTAGAGACCAGTTCTCTCATGTCGTCCTGTCCACATTCTCCCCCATACCCCCAATGTCTTGTCTTGATCTTTTTGTGTCATTTCAACTTACAGACTATTTATTTGTTACAGAGTTCCCTAGACAGACCCCAGATAGCATAAGATCTCTCCAGAGGCTTCTGGGATGATAGACCAGACTCTCTGTCTCCACCACTGTCACTCAAGGGTTTAGGGACCCTTCCTGGGGTCCCTTGCTCCTTCTCTTATTTCTCACCCACAGCCTCACAGTCTTGGGAGCATCTAACTATTTTATTCCAGGCTGGAGTATTTGAGCACCTATTATGCAGAGGACTGCAGCCAATCCACTGCAAAACACAAATGGGAAAATGGGCTTATGCCAAAGGTTAGAGTCGTGTAAATAACTCAGAAACCCAAAAATACAGACACAGCAGAACCCTGCTGCCGGTGTGTTGGCCATTAGCCACCGCTGCTGCCAGGTCTGTGTATAGCTACCAACCTCCAGTGGAAATGTACCATTTGGGAGTAAGTAGATTGATTCATGAGGATGGTGAATTTCCACATGCTGGGTGCATGGAATGGATAACCAAGTGGTTAGTTCCATGATCAATGCTTTCTGGGAGGAATTCTACAACAAAGCTTAGAACTCTGATTTTGAATTCTCTGGGGTGATTTTCTCTTCCTAATGTTCAGACACATCCTGATATTCCCAAACAAACTGTCAGTTCATGCATCCCACACGTGTTTATTAAGCGACTACTATGTGCAAGCACTGTATCAGGATTAGATTAATCATTATCTAGAACAGAAAAAGCAAATAACAACAAGTAATCATATATCCCCTATCCTTTGCCCAAAGCAGACAGCAGTCCTCCTAAGAGCCTAGACAGGGTCTCACAGCCCATCTCAACATGGGGCCCCAGGCAGTCCTACCAATCAAGTTGACATGCCATATTAAGCCTGTTTAAATATGGAGACAGCAAGATAAAGAAGTCCAAGCAGCCATCAGTTATTTGGAAATTAGGTGGGATAATTTTGAAAACAGCCCCACAGCTGCTTGATGTAACAGTGCAGGCTGAGCAAGGCAATTGCTCCAGGCCATGAGCACAGACTCTGCATGTGACCCTGAGCGAGTCACTTCACCTCTCTAGCCCTGGTTTTGTTCTTTATAAATTGAGGCTGATAGTACTTCCCTGATATTCAGTAGTAAAGCACCTGCCTGCAATGCAGGGGACATGGGTTTGATCCCTGCTCCAGGAAGATTCCACATTCCTCAGAGCAACTAAACCCATGCACCACAACTCCTGAGCCTGTACACCTAGAGACTGTGCTCCTCAACAAGAGAAGCTAGCAAAATGAGAAACCATTCACTGCAACAAAGAGTGGCCCTCCACTCCCCGCAACTAGAGAAAGTCCATGTGCAGCAACAAAGACCCAATGCAACAAAAATAAAATAAATAAAAATGTTTTAAATGAGGCTGATAATAGCAATATCCTCCCCATAGGGTCATTATGATGAGCAACTGAGATGATGCCATGTAAAACGTTTAACAACACCTGTCTGATAGTAAGTAATTTGCTTTTATTAGCTAAATATAAGCTATATTTAGGTAAAGAAGAATAAAATTAATTTCCCTTTTCCAGACAACACAGAAGAAGGACATTCTGGACACTTGAAAAGATAGGACAATTTTAGGCCCAGGTACTAGAACTCATTGTCTTATTTCTATCAGGAAATATGCTGTTGAACCCCACAAAACCAGTTTCCAAGCCCCAGAAGGCAGAGATGTGGTCATCAGGGCATATTTCTCGGCTGTTGCTCTGTCCCACCCTAAAACTAACACCATCAAATAGAGGCAAAAGTGAAAATAGCAGTGTGTTCTCTTGCTTTTGTCAGCGGCCTCAAAAGCAGTCTATCCTTTCATTTATAAATGGGGACCCTTGCTAAATACATGGAATAGTGTAACAGAACTTCATCTAGAAATCAGTGAGAATACCAACTATACTCCTATTCTGCCTTTTTTTTTTTTTTTTTGCTGGATAATACTTATTATATTACAAACATAAGTCCTCTTAGACATTAAAGAAATTCAGAGAAGGAAAAAACGAAAATAAAAAAACATTCAGAATTCCACCACCAGAAAAGAAAATTGGGGTGTCTATTCATTCATACTTTTTTCTCTGCTTTCTTAAATTTTAAAAAATACAAGATTTTTTATTTTAAAAATTTCTGCTTACATTGTCTTTCTCTCTCCCTCGCCATCCCACTCCCCTCTAGTTTATCATTACCAGTTCAAGATTCGGTTCATCAGCCAAACTGAGAACCCTGTAGAACCAACTTTCACCGTGTCATTCCTCGGAACAAGAGCGGAGAAGCAGAAGATCCCCATCACTCTGTGAGTATGAGATACAGCCCCGTCCGTGATGAGGACAGGCTTAGTTTTCTCACAGAGTCTGGATGGACTCTGCTTTCCAAGGGTCGGGCCAGGCACAGCTTACTTTTCTCAGCCCAGTATGAGTGTCCCAAACGCCCTGTCAGATGGGACGTCCGCCCGCGCTCAGCACCTTGTCATGCCTCCTCGGCCTCGCCCAGTCCCAACATTATGTCGCTGCCACGTGTGTTTGTGAAGGGCCTGAAGCGACAGGGGCTGAATGGAGAGGGGAACCAGAGGTGGCCAGTCTAGGAGGAGAGCTCAGAGCAGGCGCAGAACACCTTCCTGTCCCCAGGAAGGCCCTGAGCACCTTTCCAGTGAGTCCCGAAAACCATAACCAGGAAATAAAACTGGTCTCATTCAACTTGGCACGAATTCTCCATTCAGTTAGCCCTCTCCACCTGTCCTTCGCCCTGCTACACACCTGCTCACAACACAGGCAGTGGCCTCGTGCCTCCTGCACAGGCTGGCCAGCTCCACTGGCTGCTTTATTTCAGCATCTCCACCCTCAGCACACTTCTCCTTGAGAAGGGACACCAGCCTTCACCTGCTCCAGGGACGGTTCTCAGCCTCCCGAAAATCACCCCTGGTTTTGAACCTCCAGTCATCCCACTGATTCAGTCACTCAGCAAGGATGTGTCATTGCTCTGCACTAGAGGTAGAGAGGACCCTATCCTTAGGGTGCTCCCAGCCTAGTGGGGTGGGTGGATTCCTAAACGTTGCTTTGCACATCCTGCAGGAAGAGCTAAGATGAGCTGAGCCAGGGAATTTTCCAGCCACCTGTCTCACCCTAAATCCAGTGTTAACTCTGCACCATCCCAAATCTCTCTCTGGGGGAGCAGGGATTTTTCTAAGTAGTGGAAAGAGTGCCTGACTGCTCTGTCAATATTGGGACATTTTAATGTCTTGGAGATTAGTGAGTAAAGCTGATAATGAAACCTAAGGATCTGCATTTAAATTTTGCTCCAAACTGGTGCATCCCTTTTATATGTGGTTTTCTATTACTGCTATACTTTTTGTTTTAATGTTTTATGTTTTAAAGTTTAATGTTTTAAAGTTTCTATTTATGTTGGGTGGGGGGAAGCACTGATCTGGAGGGAAGACTGTAGTGTGGTGCTCATGTGTTGATTAATCCTACAGAGAGCTGTATTGCCCAGAGACACCTGCCTTTTTTGGAGGCAGTTCTCCTGATGTATTAAGCTAGAGATTAGGAAACCTGAGCTAAACTAAGTTAACCAGATTCATCCCTGCAGAACACTTGCAACCTTTTAAACATGCTATCACAGAAAATACGATGGTTTTCCCAGTATTACTGCTCTGGAAACCCCCTTTTTATCCTGGCACATCTATTGCTATCTGTTAATAGTCTGTCCACCACCACTTTGGGAAATGCAGCAGAAAAGACCATCACGAGTCATTCAGGCAAATCTAACACTTCCTGAAAGTCCCTAAGCATCACTTTGCCGTTACAAATCAACTGACTATGTCTGGTTTCCTTTGTATCTTCAAGGAGCAAAGGAATTACTAGTAATGAAACCTATTCCTTTCTAATAACATTGGATGTGGATATTGGGGAACTGATCATGATCAAGTTCAAGTGGGAAAACAGCATGGTGTGGTCCAATGTCTGGAATACGGTCCAAACCATCATCCCCTGGGGAAGAGAGTCCCTTCACTCAGGCCTTGCTCTGAAGAGCATCAGAGTCAAAGTGGGAGAAACACAGCAAAGGTGAGTGCTATTTCAACCTCCTCTAACATCTGTTGAGCATCTGCCTACATCAGTACTTTCACAATTTAATACTTGCATTTATCTTATGAAGTGGGCATTGTTATGTTCCAACAATGGCATACAGATGCTCAGAAAGGTGCAGTGACCATCCTGAGTTCCCAAAGCCACAGGTGGAAGGACCAAGATTTACACCCAGGTCTCTGATTCCCATCTAGCTTCTTTCCTCTGCCCCCTGCCCCCCACCCATTTAACAGCTACCTGCCTCCAGAGTCTGAGAACCACTCACTGGCCCAGTGCTTTTCAGATTTCACCATATGCTAGCCCAAGGACCACATTTTGAACAGCAAGGACCCAAAAGTGACATTTCTTCTTTGTTGTTTACCCAGAGAAATGCTTTTAGCAGATCACAATCTCAAAACCTCACACTCAAGTGGCACCTTTCAAATCTTAGAATGTCAAGGGATCACTGGGAAGTTTATGAAACATGCAGAATTCCCAGACCCCCCTGAAGAGCTTCTGACTGGCTGTGGTCTATGGAGGACCACAAATTTGGTAATAAGAGCCCTAGGAAATTCTGGTGTGGACCAGCGGGTTACCCTCCGGAGGTGCGGTTCTGTGTGACTGAACGTCTCTCTTGGCCCACGGGCCCTGGGACACGCAGGGGTGGGTTGAGGGCAGGGAGTTAAGGCAAGAAAGGATGTCCAGCTGCTCCTCGGTCCTCTCAGCAGAGCAAAGGGATGCTCGGTATAGTTTCCCAGGGCTGCCGTGCTTTTCTGTGGTTCTGCAGTTCCGCAGACCCTCTCTTGTCTCCTCCCTACTCTGTTCAGGAAATGTGTCTCTCCTTTCCTACTGCCCTCTGTCGAGCAGCCCGCTTTCTCTCTGGAGTGCCGCCAGCGGAGCTGAAGAGCAGCACACCCCTCACCTCTGAGCTGCTCTCCTCCCTTACCCCTGGGATGTCACTGCTAGCAGCCGCCTGTGGCAGATTTATGCCCCCTGAGTCCCTCACACAACCACACTCTGAGATTTTATCTCCCTGGGATACAAATCCTGGCAATTACTAAAAGCATACTCTGCAGTCAGCCAACAGATTTCTCCACATGATCAATTTGAGAAAATTAAACTGCTTCTCTCCTCTTCAGTGCTTAGCTATTCTTGCATGACTTGTTGGCCATTTAGAGCAGCTCAGCCTCTGAGCATCAACCCTCCCTGGATTCTCTCAGCTAGAGAGTAAATCCTCAGTTTTAGAGGCCGCTCGCCATGACAGTTCTAGGTGCCTCGACCTGAACACAGGGCTGCCTTTTCCCCTGGTGCTTACCCATACAGATCTGCAGAAGGAAAGAAGGGAGGAATGAGAGCAGTGTTACAGAGCCCTTGCTGCACCGTGGGCTTGAACTAGGGGCTCTAGAATAGTCACCTCCCGGAAGCTTCCCAGTGACCCTCTGAAACAGGCAGTATTGCTGTGCAGCTTAGGAGCCTGAGGCTCACGGGAGTTACACAGCTTGGGGACATTGCTAATAATTGTCTGAGCCCAGGTCTGACTTAGTTCGTCTGATCCATTGCCCATTCATTGCCTTTGCAGTTTCTAACAGCTCCGCCTCCATTAGTCATGGTCCCATTGATCTGACTTTCTTTAATCTAGCAGTGTTGCAGAGCTGGAGATGAATATATATGCACATCACAGCTTTCCTCGGGGCTGTAAGAAGTACACCATGAAAAGGAAGGAAGGGATCTGGGACCTATAGTTTTTTAAGTTTTTAACTCAGTGCTTCCTATGGGTCTTTGGAGTACCCAACAGCATTGGGAAGGATGCCAAAAAAAGTCAGAGTTGTGGCTTTGGGCATTAAGAAACTCCAGGACCTAATTAGGAAAACAAGATGCGTTAATTTTACTAATGATCTGCTTCATCCCAGGGTTTCTCAAACTTTAATGTGCACATGAATCATTTGGGAATCACGTTAAAATGTAGGCTCTGCTTCAGTAGGTAGAGATGGAGGCCGAGCTACATCTCTCACAAGCTCCCAGGTGCTGCTGATGCTGCTGGTCCATGGATCACACTCTGAATAGTGCAGTCTAGTATTGCAGGGTCTAGAAGTCTAAGAAAGACAATGGTTCAGGTTGGTTCTGTGGGTCAATGTTGCACCAGGCTTCAGGGAGGCCAAGAGGCATTCCCAGAGAGACAGGCAGTGAGAAGAGCAATACGCAGACAAAATCCAGTGACCTCTGCATCAGCTGGACCTAAAGTCAAACTTCGATTTCACCGCTTCCACCTATGTAGGCTCAGACAATAACTGTTCCTCTCTGAGACTCAGTTCTTTAGGAACGAATGGGAATTATAATATGTACCTCACGCGGCTGATAACAACTACCAATTTCTGAGTACCTTTTACAAACTAAAATCCCAGAACTGGGATGCAAACATTAAACCTCACACTCTTAATCTCTTTGCTAACACTAAGAGGAAAAAAAAAAGGTTAAGTGACTTGCTGTTTACCTCTGTAGAAGGAGTTGAATGAGAGGTGACTTTCTTCCCCTAAAGCACAAAGTCAGGGGTGAGAGGACCAAGAGCAGAGAAGATTGGTTCTATAGCAAGACATGAAAAGTGATTGGCTAAACAAAATGAGAAGATATTTGATTGCCTCAGTAATTACATAAACGCAAACCAAAAATCAATGAAATTATCACTGGTCACCCATTAGTTTTGCAGGAGTTAAAACACAGATAACATCCAAAGTTGGTAAAGGTGTGGAGAAATGGGCATTCTCATATATTATTCATGGAATTATAAATTACAGAGCTTCTGTAGGGGAATTTCATTCAACAGCTAACATTTAGTGAACATATATCTTATGCTAGACACTGCTGTGGGCACTGGATATATAGTAGTAAACAGAGTAGATAAAGCCCTTGGTATTATGGAGCTTATATTATCAAAATTTGACATATGCAGAATCTTGACCCAGAATTTTATGCTAGGTGTCTACCCTGGAGAAATATTCAACATATCCACTAAGGATATCTATGCACTAAAATGATTGTTGCAGTACTATTTGTAAATACTAACCCACTGGGGGAAATCCCAATCTCCATTAAAGGAAAATGGCTAAATGCATTGTGGTACATCCATACACTGGAATGTTATGTAGCAGGTGAGAAAGAATCAAGTAGATTTTTAAAAAATATTTAGTCAATTTATAGTATTTCGGGTGTACAGCAAAGTGATTCACCTATCCAGATTCTTTTTTGTTATAGGTTATTACAAGATATTGAATATCGTTCTTTGTGCTAAGGTCCTTGATGTTCATCTACTTTATAGAGAAGGCCCTGGCACCCCACTCCAGTACTCTTGCTTGGAAAATCCCATGGACGGAGGGGCCTGGTGGGCTGCAGTCCATGGGGTCGCTAAGAGTCTGGCACAACTGAGCGACTTCACTTTCACTTTTCACTTTCATTCATTGGAGAAGGAAATGGCAACCCACTCCAGTGTTCTTGCCTGGAGAATCCCAGGGACGGGGGAGCCTGATGGACTGGTGTCTATGGGGTCGCACAGAATTGGACACGGCTGACGCAACTTAGCAGCAGTAGCAGCAGTGTGTATCTGTTAATTCCAAATTCCCAAATTCTTCACTTTCACTTCTCCCTTTGATAAGCATAAGTTTGTTTCCTATGTCTGTGAGTCTATTTCTGTTTAGTAAACAAGTTCATTTGTATAATTTTTTAGATCCCACATATAAGTGATATCATATGGTATTTGTTGTTCTCTGTTTGACTTGCTTCACTTAGTATGATCATCTTTAGGTCCATCCAAGAATGGAATAGACATGTATATACTTACACAAACAGTTTCCCAAGTATATGATTTGATAATGAGGAAATTTTTTCAGAAAAATTCATACAAGAAATTTTACGTTTGTATATGAACATCCACACAAGTGTAAATACATAGAAAGAGGTCTGGAAAGATAGAAACCAAACCATGAGAACAGGGAGAGGAGTCATATTAGTGAAAGGTGATGGAGAAGACCTTTAATGCTCAACTTTATATATTGGAGATCAGTCCTGGGTGTTCTTTGGAAGGACTGATGCTAAGCTGAAATTCCAATACTTTGGCCACTCATGCGAAGAGTTGACTCATTGGAAAAGACTCTGATGCTGGGAGGGATTGGGGGCAGGAGGAGAAGGGGACGACACAGGATGAGATGGCTGGATGGCATCACAAACTCGATGGACATGAGTTTGGGTGAACTCCGGGAGTTGGTGATGGACAGGGAGGCCTGGCGTGCTGCAATTCATGGGGTTGCAAAGAGTCAGACACGACTGAGCAACTGAAATGAACTGAACTGAACATATATTTCTTTACTATCTGAATTTTTCAAATGCATCCATAATTACAATACTTTTTATTTTAGAAGTTTGATTTAGTAAATACTTGACCTTAGATACAATTTTTTAAAAAGAGAAGCTATAAAGTACAATTCTCTGTGACTACTGCTTTTTTTTTTTTCCCCAAATAGATTCAGTTGAAGTCAGTAACACAAAATAGTATCTCAGGCCAAACCAATGGTCAAAGTCATCAGCTGTTGGTCTCCAAGAGAGACCCAGAACCCATGGTGATGTCCTTTGTGGCTGGAAGATCAAATAAGAGGGAAGGGCAGGCTTCTAGTGCTGAGCCAGCCAGATGCTGGCAACAGTGGCCTCATGCCCAGGTACCTTTAAGAAGGCTATTGACAAACTGGAGTGTGTCCAAAGAAGGAAGGCTGGGAGCGAAGCCTGCCTGTGAACAGTTGAGGAAAGTGCGAATGTTTGCCTTGGAGACAGGGTCATGTAGTGAAAGAAACAATTGTTACTCTCAAATCTTTGATGAGCTGTATAAGGCAGAACAAAGCAGGACTGCCCCAGGACTTTGAGTTCTTTACAGAAGTGAAATACCACACCATGAAGAGATCTGGAAGCCTTACACAGATTGCTTTAACTGATTTGGGTTTTGTTTTTCTCTGAAGTTATAAAAATATTTGCGGTCATAAATACCTAGTTTTTTTGTGTGTTTTTTTTTTTCTTTTGAAAAAATAGCATAAAGTTTATGTTACATGAATTGAGTATTTAACAAAGGACGACACATTTCAATAAGCTCCATCAAAACTTAGTGCTATGTTTGATGTTTCCTATGCAGAATGACATTTTGCTCAGAAAACAGGAATGATCTACTTCTTCCCCCAGCCCGGGAGAAAACCTTTGTGAGATGTGAAGCAAACTCCAAAACCCTGAAACGAAAGATCAGATGAACTTTAATGAAGACCCAGTGTGAAGAATAAATGATTTTATACCTTATCTGGAATGGTTGCTTTGTTTGGAAACCAAAGTTACATAAAGAATCTTGCACAAAGCTTTAATAGGGTTTAGATTTAAAAGGGAGCTCATTTCACTGTTATAAACTGAGATTTTCAAAACTGTTATGTAACTATATTCAAATATTAGTGTAACCAGAAATTTCCCAATTTTCTGACTAATTGGTAATATATGCAAATAAGTACAAATTTAAGAGCCATCTGAGATCCACTGTTCTAATTTAAAATGTCTTTTACAATTAAGTAAAATTTCCCATATTTCCTTGCTAGTTTGTTCTGATCAGTTTCTTGAAGCATGCTGGAAAGGTACTTCTTTACAATATAACTAGCACTTCCATAAAGTGAAATTCCAGTTAATCACAGCTGTGTGTCCCAACACACATACCCTTTAAGACCATTCAGCTCACCCAAAGAAAAAAAATTCTACTTAAACTAAGAGTTTCCATCAAACAAATCATACAATTATTTCACTGAACCAAACTGAGAGTAGTAGAATTCTCCTAAAACTACTAATGATAACCATAAAAGCTGGGCAGTTGGTCACCGTAATGATTAAATTACTATTTAAGTACCATTTTCCTCTTTCACTAATGCTTGCTACAAAAGCTAATGGAAAACTTGGACTATCTCAAAGACAGATATAAATCTCAAACTGCCCAATAAATGCAATAATGATGTTTTGACCAGAAAATTCCACCACAGAGCATGTGAAGGAAATATTAGATCTGGCAATTACTTGGATCTGTGTTTCACGTAATTCAGAGAGGAGAATCTCACTATGCACGTCAAAGCCTCACCTGACCTTGGCATAGCCCAGCTCTACACAGCTCATCATTCACATGCTCTTCCCCAGAGCAGGACTCCTGCAGACAAAAGTCCTGAAGAGATGTCTGCTTCTGATGAAATCAATTGCATGATTCACTTTTATTTTTCTTGGAAAGACCCACAGAACTAAAGGACGCAGGGGAGGAAGGACAGCTAGATCAAGGCTGTATATTGTGTCCCGAATGCTACTCTTGACTGCAAAAGCATCTGAGTGCCCTTTTAGCTATTGCGTGTGTCTAGAATATTAGAAACTAAAATGAACAATGTTTTCCATTATGTCAGAAATACTAAGATTTACAATAAGATAACCTTTGCATTAGATTAGCATGTTTTATCATTGACTACACAGAGAACATTTTAAATATCACTTTTTTGGACTTCCTTGGTGGTCCAGTGGTTAAGAATCCACCTGTCAATGCCTTCCCTGCTCTGGGAAGACCCCACGTTGCCTTGCAGCAACTAAGTCCATGCACTACAACTACTGAGTCTATGCTCTGGAGCCCACAAACCACAACTACTAGAGCTCGCACACCCTAAGCCCATGCTCCACAGTAAGAGAAGCCACCAGAAGGAGAATCCCGGTCACCACAACTAGAGAAAGCCCGCTCACAACAACTAAGATCCAGCACAGCCAAAAATATAATAATTAAATTTAAAAAGTTTAAAACACCACTTTTTAAATATATTCTTTGCTATATACCCTGTAGAATGTATGCACAAGTCAAAGGATACTCCTATCAGCCTTGAAAACATCACAACCAAAAACAGTCCACATATTCACCCATGCAATGCAATGAACTGTGGTATATTCTTACTAATGGTTGTTAACCAGCAGCAAAAAAGATGACCCAAAGCTACACACATAACAAGATAAGGCTGAGTCTAGAGTGAGACAGAGAAGCATCCAGGCAGCAGAATTTAAGGAAGCACTGTGGGCTTATGCATTTACACAAACACACAAAATATATATATGTAGTATGTTACAAGGAGAGCTAACGTGTACCATTAAGATAGATAAAATAGGTGGTAAAGGACTCAGTGGTTAAGAATCCACCTGCAAATGCAGGAGACAGGGATTTGATCCTGTGTCCAGTAAGATCCCAAATGCCGCAGGACAGCTAAGCCCATGGGCTGATATTACTGAGCTCACACACCCTAGAGCCTGTGCTGTGCAGCAAGGGAAGCCGCTGCCGTGAGAAGCCCGAGCACCGCAACTAGAGCAGCCACCACCTGCCGCAACTAGAGAAAGCCTGTGCACAGCAACAAAGACCCAGCTCAGCCAACAATCTAAAAATAAATAAGTTTGTCTAATTAAATTAAGTTTAAAAATGAAACCAGTTTTATTAAAAAAAAAAAGATAGGTGATAAAATACTAAGTGAAATCAATAACACCCCTGGCCCAAGAATGAGATTGTAGTAGTCTGGAAAGAGGAAGTGCATGTTAGTGTTCCGGGTGTCAGCAACATTGCACATGTCACTCTGGATGGTGGTTGCACAGGTGTTCATTTTTATCACCGTTCTTTAGTGAATTTTTTCATGCACTATCAGTATGAATGTCACATTTCGTAATACAAAGAAAAAATAAAGGGCAGAGTTAAAACCACTTTTCTACTCTAGCATACTTTCCAATACTAATTAGTTTCACACAAAATATAATTAGAAATTATTTCATCTTCTGTAGGAAAACTTGAAGTGACACAGGACGTCATAACATTTGGGGCAGAGAAATCAATAAGCAACCAACATGACAAATAGCTCACAGGAACATTTGAGACTCCTCTTGGCATGGATTACTTTTCACTCAGGAAGATGTGTTCATCGACATCACATTTTCTGAAGAACATCTTAGGAGGGAAGTCAAATAGGGAAACTGAATAATGCAGCCACATCTGTTCATTGCACATGCAAAATGCTGGCTGGTTCGCTGATTATACTCACCTCTCCTCCAAAGAATCTGTATTTATGAGCCCACTCAGGAAAGATAACACTGGCATCTTGCCTTTCAGGCAAAAGCCTGTTTGTGTTTTACTTTAAGAAAGCACAAGGAAAGAAATGGGGCATCAATTACACTGCAGCTGGGCTCTTTGAGGTGCCCGGAGTCAGAGAGAGGGAAATAAGCATTCCATTCAACACTAAAATGAATGTGCTGCCCTCCAGAGCAAAGCTGCCTGTCCTCAGCATTCACCTTGATAATGCTGCCACAAACACTGAAAGTTTTGGTGGTCATTACACATCTCTGGGGTGGCAAAGCAAGAAGTCAGACTGCCCAGGGCAAGGCCGGCTCTCCCACAGAGCCTGGATGTGAGGGAGGTCAGATGGATGGGAAACAGATGGGCAAGAAGAAGCCTGAGGGGACTTCCCTGGCAGTTCAGTGGTTAAGACTGAACCTTCCAATGCAGGGGGTTTGGGTTTGATCCCTGGTTGGGGCGCTAAGATCTCACATGCCTTGCAGCCAAAAAAACAAAACATAAAACTGAATCAGTATTGTAACAAATTCAATAAAGACTTTAAAAATGGCACACATTGAAAAATATATGTTAAAAAAGAGGAATACTGAAGTCAATCCACAGAGTCACCACCTACCTGCTTACCTTATCTCATACTACAAACTTTTTGAATTCCAGTGGTCTCTATGTAATGAATGGTCCCCAGCAAACCTCATTTCTTCAGCTGGGGCTCAGGATAGGCTGCCCCTCAAAATGCCACAATGCCATATTGGTTATTTTGGATTAAAGTTATTTAGGAAATGGCCAGTGCAAGAGGGACACCCTTTTGTACCTCCCTAAAAGCACAGAATAAATCTCTCCTGTGAAGGTGCCCTTTCTGATCTGAAGGTAGGATGGACACCCTTATCACCAGAGACAAAGAACTGGGTCTGAGAAGCCTGTATAAACAAACCTCGTCACTTCTTTAATTTACTACCCTAAGACCAAACTCTGCTTATATTCTTTACTAATGGGACACTCAAAACCTAAGTTTCTTCGTCTTGTCAATTCCTCACAAACACATTGTCTGTTTGTCTAATAAGTATAGAAATTGCCTGCTTTGGCCACTCTTAGGTCCCATTTTATGAGACTGCCTTGTGCATGAGTTCAATGTTTCTTTTTCTCCTGTTAATCTGTTCTGTGTCAATTTCATTATTAGTCCAGCCACAAGGGTTTCTCAGGTAGATAGTGGTAAAGAACTTGCCTGCCAATTCAGGAGATATATGAGATGCAAGTTGGATCCCTGGATTTGGAAGATCCTCTGGAGAAGAAAATGACAACCCACTCCAGTATTCTTGCCTGGAGAATCCCAAGGACAGAGAAGCCTGGTGGGCTACAGTCCACGGGGTCGCACAGAGTCACACACGATTGAAATGACTTAGCATGCACGGCAGTAGGAACTCAAGAGGAGTAGAGGGGGAAACCTCCCCCTCCTGACACTTCTCATCTCTGCCTTTTCTCATGCCTTCCTCCAGAATGTCCTCCTCCCTGCCGAACTGGATCTTATTTACCCACCCAGGCAGCCACTTCCCAGCTCAGCCCAGCTGGCAGGAGTCTCTGTCCTCCGAATGCTCGGCCGTTATGTGAGTGCTGTTCTCTCTGGGGCCTCAGGAATTGGTGCCCGGCTGGTTCTCCCGCCACCTCTCCATCTCCTTTCTGCTCCATGCCCTCTTTTCAGCCTGGCAAGGTTGGCACTCCTCCGGGTCGAGGCCTCCTTCTCTGCTCCCCTGCTTCTCCCTCTTTAGGCTATTTTTCCACTTCCATGGCTTCATTGTTGATGCATGCGGGCCAACCACCCCCACATTAGAGCTGCAGCGTGGGGTGCCCCTGAGTGGGGGGCACTCCTGCGTATGCAATTGCCACTCTCAACGGTTCCCCCTCTGCTGTCTCACAAGCTCCAAAGGTTCAGAACTGAGCCCATGGTGTCCTCCCTGCACCTCCCCAGTCCTGCTTCTCCCCAAGCTGTCTGGTCTATGGCTCAGTGCGTATCCTTTACTACACCACTAGCTGCTGATTCCAGACATGGGGGTGGGGAGTGGAGCATCTGTAATACTTCTTCCCCCTTGGCCCTTCACAATGGAGCAATCACAAATCCTATGGATTCTGCCCATACTTCCTTTTTAAAAAAATATTTAAATATTTATTTGGCTATGCCCCGTCTTAGTTGCAGCATGCAGGGTCTTTAGTTGCAGTATGTGGGATCTAGTTCCCTGACCAGGGATTGAACCAGGGTCCCCTGCACTGGGAGCAGGAGTATTAGCCACTGGACTACCAGTGAACTCCCCTACCCATACCTCTTGCGTTTACATCTCTCTGATTCCGCCACCATCATTCTAACCCAAGCTGACACTCTTACCTGGATATGTTGGCGACAACTTTCCGCCTCTTCTCTCTGTACCCAATCCTCTTTCAATCCATTCTCATTACAGCACCAGAGTGCGTTTTCCTACTGTGAGCCTTTCAAATGACTTCCCAATGCTCTTCGGAAAAAAAGCCCCAAATATATTACCAATACGGTAGCTTCCCCTTTTCCTGGTCCCAACTCAGCCTGCACGTTAGAACTGCCTCAAGAAGTTTTCTTTCTTTATTTATTTTTTTTTAATTAATTTTTATTTTTTAGTTTGTTTTGCTTTACAATACTGTATTTGTTTCAAAACTGCCTAGCTCTCAGCCCCACTCCTAGGGACTTTTATTAACTTGGTCTGGGTAAAGCCTGGGTATCGCGAGACCTGAATGCTTTCCTGGTGATTCTAATATGCGCTAATTTTGAGAACCTGGGTCTAGGCATGTGGGCCGTCTTTCAGTTCCCTGAAAGGTGCAAAGCTCTCTATTGCTTCTCCGCCTTTCCCTCCTGTCCTCCCAGCTTCTTCCCATGCTTAAAGTCCCAATTGAGGTGGTACTGCCCCAGGGGTAATTTAACAAAGATTATCCCACTCCCACAAATACATTTGTGTATTTGTATTTGTGTAAAGTTTGTCTGGGTTTTTCTGTAACATCTTAAATTCGAATGAATATTTTGGCCCTCACCCCCCTATTCCCACTCTTAACATCTTTTAATTCTTCTGGAAAAATTATATGTGACCTCTTCATTTTTGGAGCTCCAAAATCACTGAGATGGTGACTGCAGCCATGAAATTAAAAGACACTTATTCCTTGGAAGGAAAGTTATGACCAACCTAGATAGCATATGGAAAAGCAGAGACATTACTTTGCCAACAAAGGTCCATCTAGTCAAGGCTATGGTTTTTCCTGTGGTCATGTATGAATGTGAGAGTTGAACTGTGAAGAAAGCTGAGCACCGAAGAATTGATGCTTTTGAACTGTGGTGTTGGAGAAGACTCTTGAGAGTCCCTTGGACTGCAAGGAGATCCAACCAGTCCATTCTGAAGGAGATCAACCCTGGGATTTCTTTGGAGGGAATGATGCTGAAGCTGAAACTCCAGTACTTTGGCCACCTCATGTGAAGAGTTGACTCATTGGAAAAGACTCTGATGCTGGGAGGGCTTGAGGTCAGGAGGAGAAGGGGATGACCAAGGATGAGATGGCTGGATGGCATCACTGACTTGATGGACGTGAGTCTGAGTGAACTCCGGGATTTGGTGATGGACAGGGAGGCCTGGCGTGCTGCGATTCATGGGGTCACAAAGAGTTGGACATGACTGAGCGACTGAACTGAACTGAACTGAAGCCATTTTGGAACAACAACAAAAAAAATCAGTGATCCTGTCTTCATATAAAATATGGCATTTCATTCATCATAGGTTTTTGTATTAATTTTGATTTTTTAAATACTGCACTAAAATATTGTTTCTCTTGATTGCTGAGTTTTTGGAGCCACCTTAAACTGTACAACAAAGGCAAGTGCCTCGGTCCCCTCACCTTGATCTTGACAATGTGTGGGTCTGTTTGTTTAATGGCTTCTCGTCCCCCATCAAGGACAAACATGTTTTGAAATCTACAAAATATATATCAAGTTGTCTTTACATTTATATTGTTTAGTACACATAGTCTTAACTAATGCTAATTCTGCATATGTGCTTTACATGGTTAGATAAAATTCCTCTTATTTTGCTTTTAACGTTAAATTTCTCCTTGTCTACTCTTAAATTTGCTATTTTTAAAAAAAATTATATTTTTCAAAAAATTATCTTTGTCCATCCCTTTCTTTATAACTTTTTCTTTAAAAGTTTTAGACATTTTCCTTCTAGATGTTGTATAGCTGGTTGATTTATATTTCCAGCTCAATCTATGTGTCTCTTTTAGTGGGAAAAAAAACAGTCCCTTCAAATTTAGCATAATAATTGTACCCCTCTATTTTATTTTAGTTATTGGCTTACTTATTTCCTACTTGTCGTTGTGTTTATTTTTGCAGACTGATCAAATTGATATTATTTCCCCTTTCCATCTTGTTAACATGATTTGTCTTGTGAATTTTCCTTATATTTCCTACTAGTGACCCTTTCCTGTTGCTCATAATCAGATAGCAATTACTTTACTTTGCTATTTGAAAACCAGACATAAATTTCTCCCATGAAAATATTCTTTCACTGTTTTCACTCCAAACCTTAGAATACATCCACTTGCCCTGCCAGTCCCACAGCTAATGCCCCAAAGAAGACCTTTGGAACGTTTCCCTGCTTCCCATCCACCTGCAATGCCCAGACTTGCTGAGCTTCTCTGTTTTTAGTTCCAGACTCTTTTTAGAGGAGTTGTCAAGGCAGATGGTGATGTGATCAATTCAGGAAAAGAACAGGCTTTCACAGAGTGGAGAGCCCAGCAGCACTCCTCAGAGAGATGAGCTTCTCCAGGCTTGTGTCCTGGAGTTGTGTCCACCCAGGTACTAATAATACACCCTGATTTGGGCGATGATCACTTCTACCATTCTAAGATTTTACATTCTCCTGGCCCTTCCTCATTCTTATGGAGACTTTGACTCCGAGTTTATTTGGTCACTGAGTAAAAGAAACTGGTAATGTATTTTTTGAGTTATTTTGGAAGACTGAGGAACCAAAAGTTCACTCAATTTCCATAGAGTCCTTTTCTCTCATTGGTGGCAGCATTCCGTGTTGTAGACAAGCAGTTCAGTACTAGGATGGCTCTTCCTCCTTTAGGAGGAACTTGTTCTTTGCTATGGAAACTCGTAAGATTTTTTTCTATCTTGTAGCTCAGAGATATAATATGCCTAGGAGTATTTTTTATCATCAATCGTTCTTGGAACTCTGTAAGATGCAAATCTCTCATCAGCTAAGAAACTGTCCTTATATTACTGATTGCCTCTTCTAGGGTATCCTCCACCCCTTCTTGGTGTCTATCCATCTCCTGATTTATATCTGTGTTTTTGCACCGTGCTTTGACGTGTCTTTCTCTTATCTTCCACGATACTAATTCAGACATCAACTGTGACCACTTTCTCCTTATCTCTTGAAATTTTTACATCAAAATTTTTTTTGGTCTCAGAAAATCAGAGTGTGTGTGTGTGTGTGTGTGTGTGTGTGTCTGTGCACGCGCATGAGCATGCGTGTGAGTTGCACTTAAATCTCAAGTTTTCTTATTCTTTTGCTTCAAGTTATCTATGCCAACAGCTATTTCTGCTCTGAGGGCTCTGTTGTAATTCTTCTTCATGGCTGCTGAGCCCCATAAGGGAGCTTCTTTTCCCTTGTTTGTTCCTTCGGGCTCTGTCTGATGCATTGGGGTATCTTAAGTGAGAGCATTTCCAAAGTAGTGGAAGAAACAGCAGTCTCAACTTCCCCTGGCTACGGCTTAGCAGCAGACAGGTTGCCAGTCCTCCAGCGAAGCACAAGAAGGAAGCCTTTCCTGGTCTTTTCACCTCTTCAACTCAGGGTTGGAAGCAACTCCACTCACCTGCTCAGCTTCTCAGGAACCAGGGAGACCAGGTACACTCCCAAGGACCTCCCCCCACCCCCACATCTTCTGTCAGGATGGTAACACCTCACCAACGTTCCAGGCACTGTCTGCCTCCTGGAGCCCCAGCAGCTGCTCTGCTCAGGAGAGGCAGGCGAGTTAAGCTGCAAGTAGAAAAAATGCACAATGCGCTCAGGCTGCTAATCTTTCTAGAACCTCCTGTTCCTCATTCCTCATGGGTCAGAACTTCCTCTCTTGTTTATTTTTTCGCTTCAAAGTGCTCAGTGACTATCACTGAATAAATGCCACCACCCCTCCACAAATATTTTCTGGTACAGCTTCTATCATTATGCTTTTAGAAGCTAACTCAAACTGGCTTAAATAAAAAACATTAAAAAAAAAATCTCAGCAAACAGGAAGTCCCAGGATAGCGTGGGCTTTGGGGAAGGTTGATTCAGCAGCTCTTTAATATCATTAAGATGAAGTTTCCCCTCCCCGCCTCCCTCTACCAACCTTGATGTTGGCTTCATCCTCAGGCTGATAGCAAGTCAGATGCTGCAGCCTCAGGCAGCACACTAAGACTTAACAACCAGAGAAAGTCGGAATCCCCGCACATCTCAGTGGCCAACTGGGTTATATGCCCACACCTAAACTCGCCAGAGTGACCACAGCATCAACCAGGCCAACCATCCCTAACCACGTGGCTGTTTGAGAAAATACTTAAAAATCAGTGAACACTTGCTCACAAGCTAAATGTTCTCAGCTCAAAAAGCAGTTTTTCACATGAAAACAAGGATAGCTGGCATTTGAGTGCTCACCACATCCAAGGTGCCTTACAAACATTCTCATTTAATCTTCATCACAGTCCCCCAAGTAGCTAATACTATCATCCTTGTTTCACAGATGAGGTACTTAAAGCTTAACTAACTTTAACAAGTCACACAGTTAATGAACCATCATTTTCCTCCTTACAGATTCTACGTCTGTGAATGCAGCCCAGCACTGCATCTGGCAACAGAAAATATCCTTTATGTATTAATTCCCTTGGACCCTACCATGAGAGCTGTCACTAGGTACTCTATGTCTTTCTTGTTACAGAGCCTGGGAACTGGCTCACAGTGCAAATCATTCACAGCAAACCCTTAGCTGTGCTCTCCCTGATGCAGCTAGGGAAGTGCAGAGCTGCCTGGCCTGGCCATGCCTTGGAGTTTCACCTCTGTTTATTGTCTATCAAGCTCAAGAATCCTAATATAAAACAAGCCTCAAGATCTTATTATGATACAGCTGAGTCCTACCCATTAAACACTCATGGCTTGTGCATTCATTTTGTATATTCCTAAGTATGTGGGAAGTCAAACAAGTATTTTATACCCCTTAAAAGCAACACACACTCATGGAACATAAGAACTTATGGGGAGAAGGTATCTGAAGCTCCATTCCTCAGCTCTCTTCCTATTCCCAAGATAATCAATTACTATGTGGTGTATTTCTATAGACTCTTTCTGTGGTGCATTTATTTTTAAATTTTCATTTATGGTAATATTCAAAGATATATAAAAGTAGAAACACAGTAAGGAAGCCAATGTTCCAATCACCCAACTTCAACCATCAACAATGACAATTATAATTAAAGTCACTCAGTCGTGTCCAACTCTTTGTGACCCCACGGACTGCAGCGCACCAGGCTCCTCAGTCCATGAGATTCTCCAAGCAAGAATACTGGAGTGGGTTGCCATTTCCTTCTCCAGGGGATCTTCCTGACCCAGGGATTGAACCCGGGTCTCCCGCATTGGAGGTAGACGCTTTAACCTCTGAGCCACCAGGGAAGTCCAACAATGACAATGTGTTGCACTATATTTGACATCACACTATATGCAGTCATTTAAAAATTGTTTATTATAAAAAGAATATTTCATAAAAATCCAAACAATATGGAAGAAGAAAGTTAAAAACTCTTCCTCTCCCAAGACCCTTAATTCCAATGCTCAGAAATAATTTAACAGCTTCCAATGTATCAAGTAGACATTTTCTATACATAAATTATGTATCTTTACAAACTTCAAAAATTTCACACACAAGAAATCATGCTACACATATTTATACTTGCTTTTTCCATTCACTGTTTACTTTATCTGGGAGGCCTTCAGAAGTGACTACCTAGGAGTGCCCTGCATTCCTCAACAGCTATGGCGTTCCATCGGAAAGCATACTTAACCCAGGAATGTGAGGAGGATGAAAGCTCCTTGACTGGGAAGATATGTAGATTCTGTCTCTAAAGCCAGAGGTTTACAAAGTGAAAGCTGGGTACACACCAAGGTGTGTGCAAAAAGACCTATTGGAATGTGGGAAGAAATACTGTAGTTCCATTAACCTTTTACTCATCCCTTTAAATTTTTGCTTATTTTAAAACATGAGTAAAACATTTGCATTATTTATAAATATTTCCATATTATGAATGTTTACTCAAGATTTTTCAGTTTGGGATACAAGATCAACATAGTTGGTAACCACACTCACAGAAAGCAGAGATGCATGTTAAGACTGAAAGAGCAGGCTGAACGCCTGACCTCTGAACCTCTGTGATCCATGCTTCATAGGTGACAAGTGTAGTAGCTGTGGAGCCTCAAACCTGTAAGAATTCCTTAGGTAAGAGAACCTGTCCCTGGCTGGGGATCTTACAAAGGTATACACCTTCTACACAGCAATACACAATGCTTCTACAGAATCTAGACCCTCGGACAGTGGGGACAGAGGAGAACAGGAGTTTCCTAGTTTGGGAGCACTCTATAAGACCCTTTTAGAGAGCACAATCAGAGTTAATATATAGTATTAGATGCACTTAGAAGAACCTGATTTTTTAAAAAATCAGTCAATAAACAAAAACCCATTTGACTTTTGCTCAGCATTTTTATTTGGCCCTGGAATCCACATCCTCTTCCAACTTATTTTTTTGAATAGTTATTTAAAAACCTATGGAACTAGTATTTTGTGAAATTTATAGAAAAATGTTGATCTGGATGTTTGCTGCAGGAAAAGAAAAATGTTTAACTTCTATCTTTTATTATGAAATAATCAAAGGTGGTGCAGAGGTTAAAGCGTCTGCCTGCAATATGAGAGAACTGGGTTCGATCCCTGGGTCGGGAAGATCCCCTGGAGAAGGAAATGGCAACCCACTCCAGTATTCTTGCCTGGAGAATCCCATGGATGGAGGAGCTTGGTGGGCTACAGTCCATGGGTCGCAAAGAGTCGGACACGACTGAGCGACTTCACTCACAATCAGACAAAAAAATACTATTGATGATTTAGCTAAAGAAACATTTGTCCACACATACAAAGAAGCTAGGGCCTCCCCATTTAATTTCTGAATTGAGCTTTAGGAATCATTTCTTGTGCCAGGAGTTATAATGTGTTGCTTATACACTTCAAAGTTAAGCTGTGCTTTTCCCACTTGTGCAAAACATGCTGGGTATATTTTATATTCTAAAAATACAAATGGATATTAGATTTTGAAAGCAAACTTCTCTCTGGGGGTGAGAGGAGGAAGACATGCTGCCAAGGGACTTAGAATCAGAGACGTTAAAAGTTACACGATATGGGTGTGGGTAATGTGATGACACTAACTTTTGAGTATTATTTCATGAAATTAGCCACATTGCCTACTGTGCAAAGCACACACCCTTGATTAAATACAAATGTTTCTTGAATACTTACTATACACAAGTTCAAGAAAATGGTGATCAATAAAATTCAGCGCTATAGAAGAACGAAGAGAGAAGGGCAATCCAGATAGAGGAAACTGGATTCCCACAGGCATCAAAGTATAACAGCATGAAACAGTCAAGAAACTGCCTTGCAGTTAAATTATATCTAAAAGTAAAAGTAAGTTTGGGCTAACTCTTACCAAAACTTCAAAATTCAGCTCAAGCATATATCCTCTGGGAAATCATCTTGGCTCACACAGGCGTCTCCTCTGAGTTTCTAGCTACACTGTATTCACAGTTTATGAACAAATACCATTGTATTATGATTGTTGGCATTTTTCCCTTCCACTAGATTATGAGCTCCCTGAGAACTTGGATTACAGTCCCTGGGGGGCTGAGGATGAAACGCAGCAGGTTGATAAACGAATGGGAACTGAAGCAGCCACTGGGAATGGGCAGTTCTTTGAAGAGCTTGGCTTGTGTGGGGCAGGATTATACCATGATGTGGTATGTGCTATGACAGAATGCACAGAACGCTGCACCTGCACGTGCGCTCGCTCAGTCGTGTCTGACTCATTACCCTGTGGACTGTAGTCTACCAGGCTCCCCTGTCCACGGAATTCTCTCAGCAAGAATACTGGAGTGGGTTGCCATTTCCTACTCCAGGGGATCTTCCCACCCAAGAGATGGAACTCGTGTGTCCGTGTTGGCTGGCAAGTTCTTTACCACTGCGCCACCTGGGAAGCCCCAAACAGAATGTCACAATGCAGCAAATAAGGACACCTCACCCAGCATGGTAGAGGGTCAGAGGTCCTGATTCTCAGTTTATGGTAGTCAGGATACAGATACCAAGGTCTGCAAAGCCAAGGGCCTTTTACAACTCTCAAACTTTTGCCAACATCCTTAAGAACAGTAACCAAGACAGACATCTGCCAAAGCACAAGCCAGCTCTTCAGTAAATGAATATGTTCTGCAAAAATGAAAAATCACTTTTTAAAAAATGCACAAAGGAATCCAAATAGCTGGGTTCACATGATACAATCATGAGCAAAAAATATTACCTTTCCCCAAAGAGAAACTAGCTCTCAGTGCCCAATATATAACCACTCACTATTAATAAAAACCCTATTTGACCTATTTAATCTCTTCATTCTTCAGATTTGGACTCAAGCATCACTTTCTGGAGATGCATGCCATGTCCTCCCTGACTAGGTCCCATCTCCTTCCTCAATCCCATCTCTGCATGACCAGCTCTTGGACCACCAAGGCCTCCCCTCACAGCATTTATCATGGTTGATATTGACATGTATTCACATAATTGCTCATATGGTGGTTCAGACAATAAAGAATCCACCTGCAATGCAGGAGACCTGGGTTCAATCCCTGGATCAGGAAGCTCCCCTGGAGAAGGAAACAGCTACCCACTGCAGTATTCTTGCCTGGGAAATCCCATAGACAGAGGAGACTGGTGGGCTACAGTCTATGGGGTCCCAAAGAGTCGGACACGACTGAGCACTGAGCACATGATATAGGATTAGTGTCTGTCTCACCCACCAGCCTTAAGTTTCCCGAGGGCAGGGACTGTTAAGTTCACTACTGATTTCCTGTCATCCAGCAGAGATGCTGGAGCAACCAAGAGCTTAACACAGATCCATCCATCCAGTGAATAACCGAGGCAATCAGTCCACACAAATCAGCACGTGCAGACCACATAAGCCAAAAAATCCAAACATGTTCTGATAAGGTTTCAAGGGAGAAGAAGAAAAAATGGTTAATAGGTCAATTCAGTTAATCAGAGTTGCTACTAATAGGGACTGCAAAAAATAAAAACTATGATCACAAATCCAAAATAATGAAAAGTTAATCATAACATTGACACTTTATAAAAGCAGGCCTTTTGAGGTTTAGAAATACAAACTGTCTAAAAGGCTGGGGGAGGAGGGAATAAAATATACATGAGAATGAAGAATAAAACTGCTTAATTAGTTTAGTATTACCAAATAGGTTTCACTTTTCAAAATGATGTCTAAAACACATACAATAGAAACACATTTTATAGAAAGACAACTTACACTAGATCAAATTATTCTAATTTCTTTACACAGAAAACAATTTCAAGATAGCTTTTTAAAGATATATTTCCACCTCCAGGGATGATCAGCATTTTAAGGAGAAAGAGTAGAATCCAGCTTACTGTACTGAGCTACTTAACACATTCTAATATGGGACACACAGGTTAAATGTGGATAATCTGATCATACTCCCTAACATGTTTTAATAGAAAATATTTTCCTTAAATAGCTATTAAGCCCCTCAAAATCTAGCAAGCAAGGAGGGATCTAATGGCCAGCTTGCTATGATTACTGAGTGACTGATAGTTTCAAGCACTCACCCTAGCAGTTGAAATCAATTAATCATTCATCATAACTGGAGCAGAATATAATTAACTATGCTTGCTTGACTGGTTCAAGTTTAATTTCACTAAAATCATTATTTAAAAAATCATTATGAATTTAGGCCATTGTCATGAATTGTTGCTAAACTAAAAACAGTAATGAATGAGCTGCTATAAGAATTTAATCCACATTAATATTTTTTTTAATTTTTATAGAAATTTTTGAATAGGAACACAGAGAAGAAACTATAATGAATCCCCAAGTAGCCATCACCCAGGTTCAACAATTATCAACTCACAGTCAAAACTGTTTTCTACTTTATTCCCAGATATCACCCAATTGCAGCTCACACTTTTTTAAAGCAAACACCGTATCATCACTTTTAGGTATTCAATATGCATCTCTAAAAGGGCTCCTTTTAAAAATGTAACAATGATACCATTTTCAAACCTAAAAAATAATTGCAAAAATCCTTAAAATCATCAAATATCCAGTTAAGTTTTCCTATTTTCCCAATGGTGTTATTTTTCATTATTTCAATCAGGATCCAAAGAAGTCCACAAATTGTACTGGCAGATACACTATCTGGCAGGTATAATATCTTAAGTTTCTTTTAATCCGTTTTTCCTTGCAATTCAGATGTTGAAGAAACAGGGTCATTTGCCCTATAGTTTTCCAGTCTAGATTTTGCTGATTAAATCTTTCGTGGTATCATTTGACATGTTCCTTTGCACGCATGCATGCTAAGTCCCTTCAGTCATGTCTCTGCGACCCTGTGGACTACAGCTGCCAGGCTCCTCTGTCATTGGGATTCTTCAGGCGAGAATACTGGAGTGGGTTGCCATGCCCTCCTCCAGGGAATCTTCCCAATCCAGGGATCGAACCCGAGTTTCCTGTGTCTCCTGCATTGCAGGTGGATTCTTTACCTGCTGAGCCATGGGTATCATTTCTAGTAAAGAGATGGTTAGATCCAAATCAGATCTGACTTTTGGCTGGACTGCTTCATAAGTGGTATGTGTGTTTCCATTAGGAGGCACAAATTATTTGACCACTCTTTTATGAGGTTAGTGGTCACTACTGATCATTGTCTGGGTCCCTTAATCATTGTGGGATAAAAATTGTGATATTGTATCACTCCTCTTTATTAGCTGGAATAGTTAAGTTCCAAAGGTAACTATAGTTTTGTAAACTATCATTATTAATTCATAGAGTTCTGGCCAATGAAAATTTCCTCAAGATGCTTCCTGAATCTTTTCTGGTAGACCTCTAGTAGCTTCCTTGCCTTCTGGTATGACAGTGCTTTTTCTCGCCTCTACATACACATTTCTTTCCCTATACCTGGAATTAGCCAGTTATCCAAGGAAGTCAGGTTTTTTGAAGAAAGTGATATTTAGAGACCACATCAGGGCACTACTTTTGACTTTCATTTGGGTTTTGTCCAAAGCTAGCAAAGTCAACTAAGCAGGAGTCTTCTATTATTGTTTCTAATAAGTCCACATGGCTACATACATGTGAATTTTTAACCAGAGAGCTCTCAGATTTTAATAAATTATCTATATAATATGCTAATGAATATATGTTAATGGAAGAAGTATAACTTGGTACATATTATCTGAAAGACAGCATCATAATTTTTATCAACAACCTTTAGAAAGTCTTTAACTCACTTTTAATTCCACTTTTAGGAATTTATTTCATTATTTGGCTTAGAATTTTCCTTAAAGGATTACTTAAAATAATGAACAATCTAAAAACCTCAATGTCCAAACAATAGGTTTTTAAAAATGTACAATACATCCATAGAATGAAATATTTACAGTCATTAAAATTATGTAAGATACAATATCAATATATTGTTAAATAAGACAGCTATTTCTTATTGTTAAATAAGAAAATAGAAGTGTTGAAGACTATATCCCAAAATGTTAACAAGAGAAACTGGGCTAGTCTCATGTTTCCAATGCTGGTTTAGGATTTGGCTTCCCAGGGTCTGCCAAGTCAGACACTACTTCTCCAAATGCTTTCCAGAAAGTCTCCAAAATGCTGTTCTTGTTATCTTCAGTATTCCTTATCCTTGTTGGATATGATCTTTTCTTCCCCCAATCTGTGATTTTAGCAGAAATTTTAAGAAAAAACAGAACCCTCCATTTTTACCTAGCATTGCACTGTTTTTCATAGGAGAGATCAAATACTCTGAAAAGCTTATCAATTACAAAACATAAATGTCTACTGAAAATAGTGCATACATGTTTGCATATAACATAACACAAATACAGTAGTGCAGAACACAAGGGTTCACTTGTATCCTAAATATAAAGGTTTGTATACAGAAATGAGAGTGAAAAAACTAAACTGGTAATAAACAGAAAAAGATTTGAATGGAAGTTGTTTTTAATGAGAACATAAAACCAGAAATGCTTAAACTGAAGCTGAGTTCTGTGTGGCAAACTGATTATCCTTTTTGCTACTTAGAAGTCAAAAGTGCTTTTCAGGAAACTACAATTTCTTGCAACTTTAGTGACTTCTCTGAAGAATAACTGTCCCTGTCAGCTGCTTTAAAGCTAAATCCAACTTGCTCTCTAGTTTTGGGAGACCTTGACTCTTTAAATCTGGATAAGGAACATCATTTCCTAAACCCCTGAAGACAGGCTGTCCAGTTTTATAATGGACTTACTAAATTGACCCTCTTATACTTTCGATTAGAAATACTTAGGAAATTAAAACCCTTCCTAAGAATAAGAACCCGTAATTGCACAGCTGCCATGGACACTAATCCCACCTTTGGAGAAATAATAATCCTTAGGTCTTAAAATATATAGACCACAGGGACAGATATAAGAACTTGAGTGTGGTTTGCTCAGTTTGGAGAAATCTTCAGTTTTCACTAGTCTGTGAACATAACAAAAACAAAGTACCCAAAGCACAAACTGCTGAAAACACCTCAGAAAACAAGACTGATCAGATAATGCTGCCATTCCCATAAGTCGTCCTTCCCCAAACTGTGTATTTTCTGACACTATAAAGGGCACTAGTCCAGAAAGTATAATAATTTATTCTATTGCTGATTTAATCTAAACAAAATTTAAATATGCAGTTGTAAGTAAAAACAGTAAACTTGTAATCATTCGAGTTAATATTGATAGTTTAATAAACATAATTAAACTTAATACATATTTGAGGTTTCTGAATTAAAGTAAAAAGTATTGCATGTTTTTACTCACTTAACAAATACTACTTATTTAAACTGGCCTCAATATATTAAAAATATAACTTGGGTTTTAGGTAGATTATTCTGTGCAGGGCACTATTCTGGGCTTATAATTCTTTCTCTAGGTAAGGCTGAAGTGTCAAGTCTTCTTCCGTGCTATGAATTTGACAAAACAGGAAAACATGGCTCAAATTTTTAAAATACACTTACATCAAACTCAACATTTAAAATAAATGAAGTACTTAGCATTCAAAACTTCGGAAAAAATATGTAAGACCACAGTTTCCAAAATGACTCAGCTCTTCCAGTAAGACACGTTTAAGCACTCTGAATACTGATTAGAAATAATGCAAAGCAGTTGAGATTAGTTAAATGTTTTTCAAATGTTCACTGTGTATAGAAAGACATCTAATCACAAAACTTTTTACATGAAGTCCTAACTAAGAATAAAGATATCTATACTTGTGTGGGAAGAGGCAATTCCCTTTCTGCATAACCATCTCTTTCATTTAGTAAGGAAAGGCTGCCTTGCGGGACACTTCTTTTGATAGTTCTCAAAGTTCAAAGAGTATGAAACCTTCAAGTTGATTTCATCAAGTCTATTTATTAATGCATTTCAAGTTTCAAAAAACCTTACATCTTTGCACAATACTTTATTTTTTGCAATTTTTAGTAAAAATTTCCAAAGTGAACAAAAAGATACTGTATAAAACACAGTGGACATTAAACTGACAGTAGTATTAGGTCTCACTTGTCTTGATCCTTTTGTTTTACCACATCTTGATTTGGAGTGGAAAGAGTTCAGTGCATGTATCTCTTTTCAGAAAACATTTAACTTAGACTCAAAATAAAATAGGGCAGTTGTATACCTGCCAAAACCCTACCACAGGATAACATTTCAAGCAAAAAATGTACATGTTCAAAGTCTAGCACACTCAAGAAGTTACTAAGAACTCTGGCGGAGTAAAAGTCACCATTTTAGAAATGCAAACCCACTTCCAACCTTTGCACAGTCCAAAAACAAAGGCATTTAAATGATTTAAAAGCAATTACAGACATATCTACCTACTTGTTTGTTTAGAATTATTTATAGTCTATCTGGGGTTTCATGTACAAAATTTGTCTCTAAATCATGTACAAAAAGCTGTATTTTGAAAAAAGTCACCACATACTGTACAAGTTTACAAGGAAGAGATCCCATTATTTTCTCTAGCATTTTTGGCCTTGCTGGTTGCGTCACATTATGAGAATGATTGTGTAAACCTTATACTCTTAAGAAAAAAAGGAAAAAAAAAGCCAAACACAAATCATTTCAACTTTGCCTAAATTTGCCTCCTATGTGAAGCCAGGAAAATCATAGCTGTTTACTTCTAATTTAACATGATGTAGTTGGAAAACAGAAGCAATAAATATGTCACAAGCTTAAAGTTTTTTTTTGTAATGCCCCCTTCCATTCCTGCATAGCAATAAGCCTGTTGAATACATTAAATGCTTTTGACTTCTTTCTTTAAAAAGCCAATTATTTACACCTGTTTAAAAAATAAATTTGGAATGGGACATTGTGCTGTTTCACCTTCATTGCTGATAAAATATCTTAGGGAAAAAAAGCGTCGGAAGGCCTATCTACAATTTTAACTACTATTTGAGCAAATCACTCCTCTTTAGTGGTTACCAATGATCATGATGATATGCTGAAAACTCTGTTCAAATATCTTGATAAAACAGACACACAGCTTTTCTTTTCCATGTCGGACAAGACCCAAAACATAATTAACATACAAATAAGAGGCTGCAAATAAAAAGAATCATTTCATTGACCTAACTGCTACCAACATGAATAAAAATTTCACCTATCAATTCAAAAATGGAATTGAATTAGAAAGTTTAAAATAAGTAAGCAGAAATCAGACATTTACATAAAGAACTAAGTCTGAAGTAGTAGTATGCTGCATATGTCCAGTTTTCACAACACTTAACTGTGTTCTTCAGTGTCGTTAATCCTGTGCTCTTAGCAGCCGTTTGATAAAACAAAATGAATATCAGAACCAACTCCATCATGAGGAAAAGGTAAACTGATTCTCTTCTCATAACTGCCCATGTAAAGCATGACAGAATCCTGGACCACTGAATACCACCATTCTCTGTTATCCTGAGTATGTCAATTAACAGTAATTTTTCATTAAGAGCGGAAAAAATTTTATAATACAAAGAAACATCCATATTGCAATTTCTGTTTACAATTGCACACAGAAGACAGTGTACGTAAGAAATAACATGTCTGCATATAACAAGGTATGTACATTGGCAAGTGATGTCTCCAATGTTGAGGTGGTCGAGCCTCCTAGCCTTGATTGGCAGTTGAAAAAAATATATATATATTTAAATTTGTGATAAAAGTTTATCGAGAGCCAAGTTTGCCTGCAAGTGAAGAAAATGCAGCAACGAAGAACAGGGAACACGGGGCACATAATAATATTCTAAGACTTTGTGCCATTAGGTTAAAAATATCTGTCTATAAGAAAATGGGGTTCCTTTTTTTTCACATCCCACCCCCAAATTGGAATTTTCAGGCTTTAAAATTTAAGTAATTCCACCTGATCTGAGGACATGATCTCTTGCCATTTTTTTTCTTCTACTGTTATTTGTGAGGGTTTCATTTGGGGATGATGATTTAATAGGTTTCTCTTTGGAGTGAAGTTTTCCCATTGTAGGCACTAGGAAGAACCAAGGCAAAAGCTGAATTAACGTCTCATGTGTCCCATCTGATAACTCTCCCGGGGCCTCTGACGCTGGGGCTGTTGAATGGGCTGCGGAGGTCTTCTCCTCTTTAAAGTGCCTGTGGGTCACAAACAAAAGCAAAAGAGGTTTATCATGAGCTTTTCAATCTTTTAAAGACAAAGTTGCCATTTCAATAAAAAAAGAGGTTCTAGACCAGCTCTGTCCAAAACAAATACAATATGAGCCACATACGTAACTTTCTATTTTCTGGTAGCCATAATGTAAAAAATAAAACAGAGACAGGTAAAACAATTTAAATAATATTTTTATTTCATTAACCCAATATAGCCAAAATATTAATAATTATTAATATTATATTATATTATAATATTTCATCTTAAAAATACTAATTCTTCAGAGTTTGACACTTAACCGTCTGAGCCACCAGGGAAGCCAGAGTTTGGTAGGCATTTTATATTTACAATACATCTCAACTGAGACTAGCCACATTACAATTGCTAAAAAGCTACAACTATCAGATTAATATGGATTCTGAGACAGACTCCAAGAGGAAGAAACTACTGGGTTTCTTTGAGCAAATGACTTAACCTCTCTGAAGCTCGGATGATTAGTCTGTAAAACAGAGACAATTAACTAACTCATATAGTCTGTTGTGAGGATTATATGATAATTCAGGTAAAAGTGCTCAACATCTTTTGTGAGGGTTCAATAAATAGCAGTTAAGAGCTAGCATTTTCTTAAAATGAAATTAAGTAAAAGAATTTTCATTGAATGAGAATAATGTAGTTTCATTCAATAAAATGAACTGGTAGTGTAGTTAAAAAGTGTCATGTGGCCCTTGGAAATCCCTAAGAAATTGACAAAAATTCCTGACTGCTGCTGCTGCTGCTGCTGCTGAAAGCAATGACATTGAAATCAAATTTCCTCTGCTTCCCTCCAAGATACTGTCACAGCATGACTAGATAGGGAAATACAGGAGAACAACTGAGGGAAAATTATAAGAAAGCCCTAGTTTTAAACAACTTTATGTAGGGCAGTGGATTTGGCCTGAGGCAATAGGTTTCAAGAGGCAAGTGAGTGGGAGGCAAGAGAGGGAATCCTGGGATGGTGCCCGCCCTTGAACATACAAGAACAGAGTCCAAGGGTCCTGAAGAAAGGGTGGAAGGGACACCCAGCCTGGGGAGGAGGAGGGAGAAATAGGCAGGGCCTAAATAATCTGGTAAGTGGATTTCTTATCCTTCTCCAAATCCATGAAATGAAATGAAAAGTCACTCAGTCATGTTCAACTCTTTATGACTCCATGGACTGTATAGTCCATGGAATTCTCCAGGCCAGAATACTGGAATGGGTAGCCTTTCCCTTCTCCAGGGTCTCTCATATAAAGGTCTTTCCCATCTCTCATCTCCTCCCAGCCCTGGCTCCCTGAGAGCTAAAGGATGGAGACAAAACCTTAGGAGTTGTTTTCAGAGATGGAGAATAACTACAGTTGTTTGGTAACTGAAGCCTCTACCCTAAGACTCTCCCACAGACTGGAATCTGTATGCCCCTACAAGAGAAACTGTATTTTTTCCTAGGGAAAATAAGTTTATATGCCAGAATATATTTCAGGAGCATGAAGACAAAACCCATAACTGAAGCATAGCTATTAGAAAGACCAATCATTTAGAAGTGGTCTATCATAATAAAACCAAAAAGGGAAGATTTTACTTTTTTTTTTTTTTTAAAAGGATGTTTTACCATTATATCAGCTGCCATAAGCTAGACTGCGTTGATTGGGGGGAAAAAAAAAACACTTAAATATCAACTAAATAATCCATTTAGTAATCCCATTCTCAAGGAGAAAGTACTATAAATCAACTACTAAAGACTCCTTTAAAATTCAGTCCTACTTGCTGAATGGTTCTGAGTAATAAAAATATATACCTTGCTCAAATTGTCTTACCTGGAAGAGGTTTAGGAGGAGGCAACTTTGGATTACTACTTGGAGTGTGTACACTGCATATCTTAATAAAACCAGCCATTAACATGATCAGGGCAATTCCCATAAGTAATACTGCCCACCAATAAGCCTAGAAATAAAAAGATTTTTCCAATGAAAAAACTATAAAATATTTTAGAATATTTTGTACTATATAAAATATATAATAGGATATACTACATTTGAATTTTTAAACATTTGTTCATTGGGAATTGATAGCTATCACATAAAAGCACATATATATAAATTTCTTAAAAATATAAAAAAGTACAAAGGAGGAAAGAAAAATCACCCATAATTTCACTTCCTAGAGGAAACCACTCAATCTTATTTTCATTTCAGTTACTCTCCAGTGACTTAGAATATATATAGCTTGCTTTAAATTCTACTAGATTTTAAAAATATTCTTTAACCTATAAATTTTTCTAATCATCAAAGGTAAGACTAAAATTCTATCTTTTTTGAGGCCCCTCTTTCCTGTTTCTCTATTTCATTAGGAACTGTAGTCTCAGACTACCATTATTAAATTATTTTATACAATCTATCTTAGTTTTCATTATATATATAATATCTATTACATATATATTCATTTATTTAAAGGTAACTGCCTTCTTTAACATGAAAAGTGGAAGGATATACACATGCTAGAAGCAGGCAAAGTCTATCTCTGAGAAGGTACTAAAATTTCACTTCCAACTTAAATCATATTATATCAATTAGCCAAACAAAAAAACTTCAAAAATTACTGGCATAATTTATAGAAAAATTATGCTGCCATTCTTAATAAATCCTAAATCTATTTTGCAATTCAAAATATTCAGATTTTGTCTTAAGATAGCATATAATAAACACCATACAAAATAGTAACAATTAGAAAACTATGAGCCTTATATTATTAAAATGCATACATAGTTATTGCTAATTTTGCCAATAAAACTCACATTTAAGAAGAGTTTCTATGATCGAGAGCCTTACAACAAACAGGCTGCTACTTCTAGAAATAAAATCTAAAAGAAAAATGAATGCTGTGGTAAAACACCCCAAGCCACCCACTTTCCCCATGTGTGTAAAGCCATATGTATAAATTTATACATACATATAAATTTGTTTAATTTTGAAAGACTCCCAAGTTTACAGAAAAGTTCCACATACAATACAAAGAAGTTTTTAAAATCTACAACCATCTAAGAGTAAGCTGCTTCCATGATGTCTTATTACACTTGAACAATTTGACATATAGTTCCCACAAGCTATGGGTGTTTTTCCTAGATAATCACAATATAATCATCAAAATCAGGAAACTGGTATTGTTACATTAGTACCATTAAATCCTCAGACTGACTCATTCAAGTTTTGCCATTTGTCCCAATACCATCCAATTCCCATGTTGCCTTTAGCAGCTGTGTTTCTTTAGTCTCCTGCAATCTGGAAATAATCCACAGTCTTTCCAGCTTATACAACTTGCACACTCTTGAGGATTACAGATCAGTTATTTTGCATTGGAATGTCCCTCAATTTGGGTTTCTCAGATGTTTCTCCATTATTAGATTCATCTTTAGCTAGAGTATCTCAGAAATGATGCTTTATTCTCATTGCATCTGATCATGTGACACATGACTTTGATTCATTACTGAAGATGGTTTAGTTGACCACTTCATCAAGGTGTAAACTGCCAACCTTTACCAAAAAGATACTCTTCTCTTTTGCAGTCAATGAGTATTTCATACAGACATAATTTAGAACTATGTAAATATTCTATTTCTTATAAAACTTACAATTTATTCATTTGTTCATTCCCTCTTGGTTTCCTATTTTCCTGAATGGGTTATAATCCGTTACTATCATTATTATATCTTTTGGGCCTGTCCTCACCATTCTCTGAGCACTGAAGCTGGCATGAGGAGTTCCAGATCCATCTTGTTCTTTCCCTGCCCCAGCCCTGGAATCAGCCATTTCTCCAAGGAGCCCCAGTTTCTCTTAGAACTGCCCTTCGTAAGCAGACAATTTCCTCTCAATACTTATACTCTGACATTCCAAGCCAGTCACCCCTCCACAGGGCACACAGGGCACCCTGCCCTGTGCCAGGATAGCTCCCCTCACCAGGCAGGTATGCCTTGCCTGCTTGGCGTCACCTAATTGCCTTTAGGAATGAAGTGTTCAAAAAAGGAGAGAGTAAGGGGTGATGCGATTTAGTCTTGCTGCTGAGAGATTTGATCTTTCAAGAGATGCTACAAATCTGAATTTTTATAAGAAATCTGTTTTTAAATGCTGAAAACTCATTCAAAATTTCTAAAAACAACAGGTAGACCATACAAGACACATGTGCTGGGTCGAATGTGGCTTGGGAACCAGAGTTTACAATCTACTTTTCAGAAGCCATTTTTTATATCCTCCTGAGAGTGCCACATAGTTTCCTAAATTTTTCTTTTGGTTTCTATAGAAAATAATTTTCAGAGGACTGCTCCTCCCTATGAGTCTTTAGGATAATATACCCTTTCCCTTGTCAAATAAATCTCCCGTTGGATCCAGCTGTTCTTCCTGTTTTACTCATCCTCAAATAACAGACTTGCTATTTATCAAAAGGCAGGGTTTAAGTCCTGTTGTCAGTCTTTCAACTCGAGTGCAGGTTCATTCCTCTTTTCATTTTGCCTACTGTCACATGCAGAACTATACACATAGCTTTTGTCCTATTCCAAGCATCCAGAGGCTTTTGAAATGTGGCATTTAATGCAGTAAGACATTCTTCGACCTTTCCTGTCTGCAACTCTGACACTCTGACCTAGTAAAAACATTAGGAACCAAAATCACCAGCTTGTACTGTTATAAGCACTCTTCCTGCGCTATAACAGAGATCCTCAACCTTGGCTACCCATTACAATTACCTGGAAAGCTTTTAAAACTCAGTTACCTGGACTAAATCTCAGATTCTGATAGGGTAGGGGTAGATCCTGACATCAGCAATTTTGTTAAAGCTGCCCACATGATTCCATTATGTAGCCAAGACTGGGAACTACCTGTCTCTACCAAGGGTCATCAAACTTTTTCTATAAAGGGCCAAACAATAAATATTTAGGCTTTGTGGGCCATATGATTTGGTCAAAACTCTTCCATCTGCCACTATAGTACAAAATCAATCATAGATAAGAAACAAACAGGTGAGTGTGGTTGTGTTCCAGGAAAACATTATTTACAATTCAATGTGCTGGTGCAGGGCCCAGGCAACTGCATTTTAAATGAACATGTCCATGACCAGCATGCAGATGAGTGCTTCTTAGTGTAGACAAGGACCATTTTGAGCAATGCAGGGAGTCTAGTATACATGGCTCTCATCCATCAAATGCCATCAGAGTCCCTCAGCTGCTCTGACAACTACTGCATATTTCCAAATATCCTCTGGAAAGGCAGTATCACTTCTAAATGTGATCCAATCCAAAGCACAAAGAGGCAAGGATCTTCCTACTGCTTTCAGGCTGGTGAGCTAGGTCTGTTTCAGGAGACACAACTTCCATTCCTGGTATTCATTATATTCTCTAACACATTTCCTTCCTTTTAGTTTTCGCTGCTGAAAACCATTCCACATGGTCATCAGTGTTACAGTTACTTAAAAGATGGAATTATGTCACTCCTCTATGTAAAACTTTTCTTCAAAAGCTTCCCACCAAAGAGCTCAAGATAAGTGGGAGACAGAAAAAAACAAAACCTCTGCATATAATGAACTGTGGCCCAATATACATATAATTCTGCTTGTTTTTTTAAACTGTAATTTTCCTGTAAAACTACAGCTTCTGAAAAATATATAAGAAACTCATCTTGAGAAAACTGAGCACAAGGGTAAAAAGGCTTGCTCTTCAATGTATTATTCTATCAATTAAAAAAAAAGGATAATCACACTTTTCAAAAGGAAAAAAGTGAAAAAAATTATTTAAAATAGTTCATACTCTGGTTACTATTTCAGGTGCTCCCTCTTCATAAAACATTTACCTGTCCCTCTACTTCTATTAGCCCTTTAGAACTTAGCTTTGGCATCACCACCATAAAAAAGCCTTCCCCAAATAGGTTCTCTTATTTCCTATGAAAATGATGAAGAACTGAAAAATGTTTCTATGTGCTTACCTTCTCTATCCCAAACTGAACTGAGAGCTTTTCGAATTTATATTCTATAAACTCAGTACCTACTCTACCAAAAAGTATCCATTGGACTAGTTATTAACACGTGAATCATTACTCCAAATACAGACTTTTCAGAACCCTTCTACCAGCTCATTTATTGTATCTAGATCTCCCACATATACAAATAATGTAAAAGGCTCTTACAACACAGAACATAAAAAGTTATGGTTCAGTCCTCTTCTGATACCAGTTTTTCAGTACCTACACAGTCTTACATAGAAACGCAAGTGGTATGGCAGTAAGAAAAGCAGACTAGAAAGAGGAAGCTTGAATTTAATACTGGTTATAACTTTGCAGAAAAAAAGGTCAAAAGGACCAAGTCCCAGCTGAGATTAAAGACATTTGCGAAAATATGGCACCTGGGTCTCTAAGTATTTGCAGTCCCTTCTAGCATTGTTCCTGGTCTTCCTCTAAAACCTTCCAGGTAACTACATACTTCAAAAGCCCAAAGCTTGAGATGTTTTCATGAAAATAATAGTAGTTTTTCAGAAACTGAATATCACAATGGATAGAAGATAGCAGAAAAAAACAAAGCAATAGTGCATTTGAGAATGTTAATTAATACAGCCACCTCTGATAAAGGGAATTTTTAAAATGCTTCCTTTAAAACAGAATTATCAGAAAGCAGTAAATGTTAAATTACATGTTTTCTATTTTATAGGTACTATAAAATCTGGAAAAGAATACCAACGAGGCTAATAAATGCAAAATATATGTTTCATCTCAAAAAAGGGATCACGATTTGTCCACTTGTTAGGAGTTTAAAATAAAAGAGAACTGTCATTCATTCAATAAGCATTTAAATGAGCATAAATTATGAGCCAAGCTCTTGTCTTTCATAGATACAAGGGTGTTAAGTGAAACTTAAAAGAGACAAAGAGAAGACATCCAAAAGTTTAAAAAAAAAAAAGCTTAGAAGCTAACAAAGTACTAAATCAAGTCTGAGAAAATAATCCTACAAAAGAAACAGACAGATGATGTTCAATACATCCACTTATATGGCCAAAAGAAAACAAAGTAGAAAAATGGAGTCAAAATGACAAAATGAAAGGTCAAAATTTACCAGTCTAATTTATTAATTCCAATTAGGATAATTTTTTATTTAATAATCTAAATAAACAAAAAGGACCTCTAGGATAATAATTAAAAAAAACAGGCTTCATCCAAAAAACTGTGAGGGGGAAAGAGCAAGACAAACAATTAAGTATCTTCAGACATAAGATAATCTGAACTGATGTTTAAGATCTCTAGAAAAAGTCAATCACAGAATCCTCTCAGTGAATTTCCAGTGTTAACAATGCTCACTCACAGCAAACTCACTCTAGACTTCCTGTGGGTCACAAGACCATGTGGGGCCCACAGTTCCTTGTCATGATACTGCTTATGCCATCCTGCAGGGGCAGAAAGCTTCCTTCTATCCTTCAGAAGATGCCATTGTCCAGACTCTGACTAAACGTTCTTTTATCCTTCAACCCCATGCACCACTCCTCACACCAATCTGCCAAGTGGAAGGCAACTGGTTATTCATCTTCCTGTTACTTTAACTCAGCCTGGGCAAGCAGTTAAAATACCACTGAGTGAAACCCCAAAATATTATAACTTAAAATTACAATAATATGTACAATTTTTCTATTCCATATAAACCATGACATTCATTCATCGAGTAAATGCATACTGACTCCCTATCATATGCTGAATAAGCCCTGTGACAACAATGCATCTTTGTTGTTAAGGTTTCAGTAGTGATGTCCATGAGACCTATTCTATCAGGCAATGAAGGACTCTAAAGGTCCACAACTACCTTCCACTTTTAACACAGCAGGATGACAAAGTAGAAAATTTCTGTTACAAGTCTCTTTAAAAGAAGTCATTATATTGCAGAGACTGTAAAAATGGTTCCCAAACTTTAGCATGCATCATCATCTACTGATTCAGTGGGTCCAGGTGGGACCTGATCATATTTGCATTTTTATCCAGTTCCCAGGTGATGCTGATGCTGCTGGTCAGGGGACTACACTTTGACATCCATTAGTCTAGATTAGGCTTAGCAAACATTTCCTATCAAGCCCAGACAAATATTTTAGGCTTTGTGAGGCCATGCAGTCTCTAAGTGCAAAAGCTGCCATAGCAATATAGAACTGAATCAGTGTAGCCATGTTCTGATAAATCATTATTTATGGACACTGAAATATGAATTTCATGTAATTTTCAAAAGAATATTATTCTCATTTTTTTCAACTACTTAAAAATGTGAAACCATTCTTACCTTGTGAGCCATATAAAAATAGGCAGTGGGCTGAACTGGCTTATGAGCCATAGTTTGCTAACCCCTACTCTACATGAATGATTGGTTCTCAATTCCAGCTACTCATCAAAATTGAGTGCTGGGAGCTTTGAAATGACCCGAACACTTAGGCTCTGTTCCAAGAGATTCTGATTTAACTGGTCTACGTTGTTAGATGATTCTCATGTACAACATGAATAAAAGTCAGGTAAGTGTGGAAAATGAAGTTAAAAAGATTTCTTATTGTAGGATGTCTCACAGTATTATCACAAATCTCCAAATGGGAACCATAATATGCAATATTTTCCAGATTCATTTGACAACCAAATGCATAATGTTTGGTGAAACACATGGAAACACTGCTCTAAATCTTTCATAAAGAATACCATACACTTAATACTTAGGTTGATAAAATTACAGAAAAATAAGAAATTAATTCAAAAATGAGAAACACATTTGATGTTTGTCAAAAATAATAATGAAAAGATAAACTTCTGATAAATCTGAACAAATTAAAAAGAAAAAAGCCACCAACAGGCAATTATCTTAAAGTGTAGGAAACACACCAATAAAACTAAAAAAATCAAGGTTAAAGATGGTTTTCTATGTCAAATCTAACACAAAAGGGGCAGAAAATGTGAATTATGGAAGAAAACAAAAAAGAATTACCAATGCACCTATTTAAAGAAAAAGTGACAGTGATACAGGATCTTAACAGATTTCCTGGTGAATTTTCTCCAACTTTTCAGGAACTAGGTAACTCTCTGATAAAGCTAAAGGATGTTTATCATTATCTCCTGGCCAGACACACAGTAGGCACTCAGCCTACTTTATTCAAACGTTACTGTCAAGAACCACTTTTCCTCAGGAAAAAAAAAAGTCTTTTTAACATAATTTCTTTAGTGCCAGTAGCAGGCAGGAACTCATACCCTGAACTATTAAACTCTTAAGGTTCTTCCCACTCTACCTTCAAGAGGGAAAATGCCACCACAAGATACCATGGAAAGGAGACAAAAAAGCCACCAGGTATCAGTGGAAAGGAAAGTCAGTGAAACTAACTCATCATTCCTTTCATTGCTTCTTACACCAGAGCAAACTAATAACCTACATTACTAACTAGACGGACATACCTTATACATGATGAAAGACCAAAGCACAGCTATTAATGTAACAAAACAAACTCTGCCATGCAACTGAACTCTACAAATAACACAAATATGACAAATAACTCACAAGAAACTGGCTGTTGTTTATCTTACTGTTTGATCTGATTAATGCCCACAAATGCACCAACAGCCTAATGTACTCAGGTATTATGGACCATGCTCTTCAAAAGGGTGGCATGTGGATATCAACATTGCTATTCTATACTTACTTAAGGCAAACCTGCATAAACCTAAAAGTGCCTGATTAATCAGTACCAGAGCATAAGAAAAGACTTCATATTGCTAAAATCCATTGCAAGAAGCATTTCACAAAATCCTCAAAACTAAAATATGAAAAAAAGTCTTCTCTTCAAAACACTTTAACTAAAAAGATCATTTCTAGTAAACATTTTAAAATAGGAATAAATGAGTTCTTGAAATTCTAAGTTGAGTCAAAATTAGATACAATGGAGAAAAATGAAAAAAAAAATTTCTAGGTGATATGATTTACTATCTAGGAAATCTAAAATATGCCTGAGTTTATGGCACAACATAAACTCAGCAGAACATAACCCTGAGATTCCAATTATCAGATTTTTTTTTCCTTTGAACATACTATTTCCCATTGTAGACAAGTATACCATGTATACAAGATCTCAACTTTTTCTTATTAGAGATAATCATAAAAAAAGAAAATAGGAACTGGATTTGATTTGAAAACAAGGAAATAAGTAAGGGGGCCAAGAAATGTAAGTTACTTGAAATCACAGAATTGTCAAATGTGAGATTGGTGACCCCAATCCCTGTGTAATTCCAAGCCTATACTCGGTTCACTTTAGCACAGAGCCAGAAGGCATCTTTAGTTTAACAGATACTTTCTGAATACACTATACATCCAACACAGTGGTACAAAAATGAGTCACATACAATGTTTTAAGGAGACCCAATTATCTGGATTAAAACCTAGGTCTCCTAAATCCAACTTCAACAGTCCTCCCACTATTCAGTCATCACACATCAAAAAATCGCATATTCTAACATGCAAAGTATTATTCTTCCTATATATAATAAACACCATTTTAATCCTAGAGATAATTCCAAGTCTTATTGTAGAGTTTTACTACAATAGTACCCAAAAGGACTGACAACCCAGACAGAGGGCTATTGTTGTGTGTGCTTTAAACCATCCTCATTTTTAAAAATGTAAAAAATAATTTGAGAAGGGGGAGGCGTCAATTTCCAAAGCAGACTTATTCAGTTCAGGCACAGCACACTCTCAAATACATCAATTGCAAATTTCCTACTGTTACCTAAATGTAAACACTTAGAAATACTTAAACGACTTAAGATAGTCATTCTCAGTGATCTTTTTCAAAAATTTCAGGTAATTCAACATTTATACAATTGGGGAAAATGTGGCTTAAAGATAATATAGTTCACTAGATTTAAGTTGAATGAATATCCATAGTCATTAATAAATCTGCAAAAGGCTCTGTATCTGATCTTGCCCTGTTCAACATTTCCTATTATGGACAAGATGAAGATCCAGTAATTACACTGAAACATCAGAAAAAAATCTTCAGAAAATTTTTCATCTCTCCTGTTCAGCAAGGTAGAACCCAGAGCTGGCTATCTGTCATACTGAGACAAGGGAGAAGTATAAAAAGCAAGCAGGGCTTTCCAAAATCAACTTGAAGAAATTCTGTGACAATACTCTAATCCTATGGACCAAAGGTAGAGGTAACGCATCCAAGACATGAACCAGGGAGCAGAGTAAAACAGAATGACTCCCATCACCTACCAATCAAATCTATGAATGATACACATGTGAAGTGTGTATCTGACTGCTTTAGAAGAAAATAAAGCTCAGGGCTATTTGAACTTTAAAACTCATTCTTCAGATAAAGTACAGTTGATCCTTGAAGGAGATAGGTTAATCATAGTTGGCCCACCACATCCATAGTTCCTTTATATCTATGGTTCCTCCATATCTGCAGATTTAACCAGCTTCAGATTGTGTACTAGTATAGTATTTACTACAAAAATAGCCACTTGTCAGTGGACCCATGCAGTTCAAACCTATGTTGTTCAAGGGTCAACTATAATTTCAGTATAAACAGGAAAGAAGTGATTTTCTAATAACATTGGTGACCTCTAACCAAGTAAAATTATGATCAAATCATTTTAAGATAAGGTTTCTTAGAAATAAAAACTATACTTACCACAATCCATTCAGCTATGTTTTCATAGAGCTCTGGACTGAAAATTGCTTTTTTAAGCCTCGCTAGAGGACCATCAGCATCTACTAATCTGCACCGCATGAAAACATCACAGTAGCCTCTAAAATCGTTGCATGGGGATCCAGGTTGCAGGGTGATAGTTCGACCAAGGAAGTACTTGTTCCACTGCACAGACCCTGTACTGGCACAAGTTGATGGCTCCACTGTAAAAGAAGTGCCAAATATAAGCTGAAGATCAGATTCTCTATTGGGTTAGCTGGGAGAAAGGGAGGAAAGGAAGAAACTGCCTAAAATCATCACTGTGACATGCTACATAGGCTTTCATTAGTTAGACTGGATAATACTCTTACTAATTCACCTTAAATATCACAACACAAACAACCAGCAACTCTTTTGATTTAGTGCCTACAATGGCTTAAAATCCTTCTAACAGTGTATATATTAATTATTGCAAAAACATTGGCAGGTTTCATCTACTTCATCATGTTAAAAACACTGCAGGGATCACAAAACTGGAAACACAATGCTATGCCACACTTAAATATTTCTCAAGAGAATCAGTTCAGCTGGAAATTATCTGTCCCAACTGAATACCAAAGTTTAACACTTAACATTTAGGAGAAAATAAGGTTTTTCAAACAGATTTTATACTCGTGCATTTTCAAAGCCTTACTCTTCTTCATACAGCAGACATGGCATAATTCCTTATCATCTTTGCCATCAGAACTGGCACAGGTACACTCCTCCAAGCCATGTTTCTCACAGATAGAACCTGCACATTGCTGAAAGAAAAATAAAAGACCAATTATTTCATCCCTATATAGTCAAACCTCTTGTTCCCAGTAACAGACAGATGCCTTCAAAGCTAAAATAATTAAGTAAAAATACAAGAGGTGGTGGGAGCACAGATTAGAATCAGAAATGGACCATATAAACACATCTTAAAAAGACCAAGTGCAAATAAGATAGTAAATCTTTAAAAATGGTAACAAAGATCTAGACAAAACAGAAACAGAGGCAATTAGATGAACATCAACTGTATGTTGGTTATTATGGCTCCTTTATAAGAAAAGGAAAATGAAAAGCTCCTCATGTAGAGGAAAGTGATTGTTTAGCCAAGAAAGCTTTAAAGGCTTCAAAGGCAGAGGAAATAATCAAGAGTCCTTTTATTTAGGGTACTGAAATATTAATTTATAAAACTTAAAAGCAGTACAAAGTTACATGCCTAGTTACATAACTATTTTTCTCTAGCGTATCAAACACATGCAGTAGAAAGTTGAAAGACAAGTCAATAACAAATCGAATGCCACCAGGCACTTATGCTCATAATGCAGTCACAGCTTTGTGGGGAAATAGATATGGATGTTGAAACTGGGACTGAGATGAATTACTGTAACTGTGAGGCTTTAAGTGTCAACAAACAACTATTCTGAAAAAGGTTTCATAAAATTAAATGAAAAACAAATCAAATGCTTACCCCATTAATGCACACTTGTGTATGCCTATTACAGTCTGTGAAGTTCGGTTTAGGATCAGAGGCTGGGCAGAGAGCTGTGATGCCATTACATATTCCTTCTTTTGCACAGTCTGAATCATCCCGACACTTTTCAGTCTTTGACTTGAATGCACACTGTGCTGTACAGCAGGGACCTTGACTTGGACTAAAAGAAGTACTGAGTTGAGTAAAGAAAATCACTAGGACATTTCCTATACAATAGATACAGTCTTAATTTTTAAATCATAAATATTATCTTTTAAATGTTAAGTATGTTACTGTTATACAACTCTTACTGGAACAAGAGGTTACTAAATTTTAACATTCTAATAATCACAGAAAAATGATGCAGAATCTTGTTTTTATAATGAAGGCATACTATATTCAGCATTTTTATTCTGTTTTCCTTTAGTAAAAGGTTACAATTGAAAATGGGTTAAATACTAGGTAGTCATCAGTTTTTCATAGATATAGCACACATTAGTCAATTTATCATTTTTTCTCACATTTCACATTAAAAACAAATTAGGATACACAGAACATCCATTTTAAAAGTACTGCACAAACAATATTCTGTTGCTTATATTTATCACTACCAGAATCATCTGAGAAGTGAAATAAATTGTATGACAGTAAGTTACAAGAATGTGTGGAATCCATATTATCTAAATATTTAAAGGTAAAATTCTAAAAATACTGATGAAAGTCACATTTTTAACATTATGAACTAAATAATATGTATTTTATTGAGCTGCTTATTTAACTTATATGCAGAGTACATCATGAGAAATGCTGGGCTGGAGGAAGCACAAGCTGGAATCAAGATTGCCAGGAGAAATATCAATAACCTCAGATATGCAGATGATACCACCCTTATGGCAGAAAGTGAAGAACTAAAGAGCTGCTTAATGAAAGTGAAAGAGGTGAGCGAAAAAGTTGGCTTAAAGCTCAACATTCAGAAAACTAAGATCATGGCATCCAGTCCCATCACTTCATGGCAAATAGATGGGGAAACAGTGGAAACAGTGTCAGACTTTATTTTTCTGGGCTCCAAAATCACTGCAGATGGTGACTGCAGCCACAAAATTAAAAGACGCTTACTCCTTGGAAGGAAAGTTATGACCAACCTAAACACCGTCATTAAAAAGCAAAGACATTACTTTGTCAACAAAGGTCCATCTCGTCAAGGCTATGGTTTTTCCAGTGATCATGTATGGATGTGAGAGTTGGATTGTGAAGAAAGCTGAGTGCTGAAGAATTGATGTTTTTGAACTGTGGTGTTAGAGAAGACTCTTGAGAGTCCCTTGGACTGCAAGGAGATCCAACCAGTCCATCCTAAAGGAGATCAGTCCTGGCTTTTCATTGGAAGGAAATGAAACATCATTCAACCGATGTTGAAGTTGAAACTTCAATACTTTGGCCACCTGATGCAACGAGCTGACTCATTTGAAAAGACCCTGATGCTGGCAAAGATTGAGGGCAGGAGGAGAAGGGGATGACTGAGGGTGAGATGGTTGGATGGTATCACTGACCAACGGACATGGATTTGGGTGGACTCCAGGAGTTGGTGATGGACAGGGAAGCCTGGTGTGCTGCGGTTCACGGGGTCGCAAAGAGGCGCACATGACTAACAGACTGAACTGAACTGAGCATCCTTTGCATGTCTTTAACCCACTACACAAATTGTAATTTTAAGTAACTCAATCGCAAAGGTGTGCTAAATAATCCTATTCCAGAAAAATAAAACAAATAACAAAGTTCCAAAACCACATACATCTCTTAATCGAGTTTCTTCTTTTTTTAATCTGGTTTTAAATATGACATAACTACCTTCAGGCCTCCCTGGTAGCTCAGCTGGTAAAAAAAAAATCAACCGGCAATGCAGGCAACCCCATTTCAATTCCTGGGTCAGGAAGATTCCCTGGAGAAGGGATAGGCTACCCACTCCAGTATTCTTGGGTTTCCCTGATGGCTCAGCTGATGAAGAATCCGCCTGCAATTTGGGAGACCTGGGTTCAATCCCTGGGTTGGGAGATCCACTGGAGAAGGGGAACAGCCACCCACTACAGTATTCTAGCCTGGAGAATGGACTGTATAGTCCATGGGGTCGCAAAGAATCAGACATGTCTGAGAAACTTTCACGAACTACACTCAAGTGACTTCACAGGAACATTAACATTACTGGAATTAAGGTACCTGCACTGCTTTCCAGGTTTCAGCTTGCATTTTTTCCCCTCTGGCTGATTTGCATCGTAGCAGCACTCGTCTTTACACTGGTCACTATAACCACAATCACATTCTTCACCTTGTTCTACCATCCCATTTCCACAAATAGGTTGGCCAGATTCTGAAGAAAATGAATAAGACAAAGTAAGCACTGTATGCAACACTTATTTTATTTCAAATTCACAAACTCTTTAAAGTATCATTTAAAAAAGGAGAAAGGAAGACTTTGAAGATTAAGAAAAGTAGAACAAACTAAGAATCCAGAAATTAAGAGATCTAATTATAACAGTGGCTCAGTCACTAACTAGCAATGTGGCCTTAGGCAAGTACTTCCCATTCGGGGGCTTCAGTTTCTCAATCTGTGCAGTGAGGGAATTTGACCTGATGCTCCCTTCTAAAGTCCCTTCCAGAAGTGACAGTACTCTATTTAGGCCATGCCACACTGGGCTTTATTGAACAATGACTGTACTATTTATAGTACATAACTACAAAGTAAGTCAGTGCTTCATCAACCAGAAAACAATCAAACCTTTTCTGTTAGAAAATTTCAAACATACAGAGAGGTAGTAAAAAAGTAAGCACAAGAACTCCTATGAACCAATCACTTAGCTTTAACAACTATCAACGATATGCTGTAAACAACTGCATCGAACCTATTCATCTGCTCTTACAAATTCATCTTCCAGGATGAATCTAACAGATAAAGAGCCTTTTCTTTTTTAAATCTAACCATAATACCATTATCACTTCTAAAAACAAAACAACAGTATGCTTAATAGCATCTAATAGCCAATCTATGTTTAATTTGCTTCAATTACCTCTTTACATCAGTTTATTTGAACCAAGTTTTACACATGCTTTCCCCAACCTCTCTCCCCATAGTTGCTTTAAATGCATCTTAAGTTCTTTTAATAGATAGCAGATTCCCTCCTCTCTTGTTTTTACACTATTAGTTGTTAAAGAAATTGGGTCATTGTGTCCTATGGAATTTCCCACATTCTATTTGGCTGACTGTATACTAGTCAACTAGTAATTTTTTTAATGTACATTAAGTTTTGACTGTCAGCTAGACCAAACTCCTTAAGGGAAGAACCATGTATTATTTATATCTTTTGTATTTCCACAGAGTCTAACATTAGTGGGTCAAATCTTGGTTCATCAAGGTTAGACTGTCTGGTCTAAGCATAGTGAGCAATTTCAGAAAGACGTTCAGGGTCTTTTTTTAAAGTTCTTTGATTTTGTTAGTGAAGTTTAAAATTGGAACAAGAATGCTACTCTTAATAAGAACATAAAAATCACAGAACTTCAGCATCTGCAGAGAAATGAAAAGAATCAAATGTCTTCATTTTAAAAAAAGAAAACTAACTTTTAGAGAGATTGGGACTTGCTGGAAGCCATATGCCCCAGTGTGGGCAAAACACAAGACTAAATCAGGGACTCCTGGGTCTAAAGTCTGGTACTCTTTCTGCTACACCAAATCAGTGTGGGAAACAGTTGTAGCACAGACTTCAAACTGAAAGCTGAGTAAGTGGAAGGGAACATACCTCAAGCACAGGAACCCAAAACAAGGTACATCTGAATCAAAAATACTCTATAGAGACCGTAGCTTTATATTTAGAAATTTCATTCTTATCCTTGGCCACATCAAACATTAAAGGAAATTTTAGGGCTAACTGAAGCTCCATCCCTCTCTCTCTCTCTCTTTTTTTCTTGGCCACGTGGGGATCTTAGCTCCCCAACCAGGGACCAAACCTGGGCCACAGCAGTGAAAGCGCTGAGTCTTAACCACTGGATGCCAAGGAATTTCTCCTTTCCTTCACTTTATACCATCTCTTTTCTTCTCTAAAACTAGAATCATGCACATGCACATATATATTAAGTAAATAATGATTTTTCTAAAGTTTAGCAATAATCATCTTACAATTCATGTGACATGTACTTTAGGAGAAAAGGAAAAATTGAAAAAGTCAGAAAACCACACATGTAATATTCATTACACATTTGTTTGTGTCTCATACAGAAACAATACTTCAAATCAGCTCCTTGCTAAGAGCTTAAAACAGGGGAAAAAATGTTGCTTAAAATGCAAAAACTGTAACAGGTACATATTTCATTGTAATTTAAGAAACAAATTTCTTTCCCATAATACTAAGGCAATATGCTCATTTTCTCTATCTTATGGTAAATATTATTTATTTAGGTTTTTTTTTAATTGAAGTAGTTATTTTACAATATTGTGTTAGTTTCAAGTGTATAACAAAATGATTCAGTTATACATATAGGTGTAAAAGTGACAGTGTTAGTTGCTCAGTCATGTTAGACTCTTTGTAACCCCATAGACTGCAGCCTGCCAGGCTCCTCTGTCCATGGAATCTCCAGACAAGAATACTGGAGTCTTCTGCATTGCAGGCAGATTCTTTACCAACTGAGTCACCAGGGAAGGTCATACGTGTGTGTCTGTGTGTGTGTGTATGTATTTATTTTTCAGAATCTTTTCCATTGTATGTTAATACAAGATATTAAGTATAGCTTCCTGTGCTATACAGTAGATCCTTGTTGTTTACCTATTTTATATATAGTACACGCATATGTTAATCTCAAGCCTCTAATTTGTCTCTCCCCCTCACCCCTTGTCTTTGGTGTCCCTTTTGGTAACTCTTAAGTTTGTTTTCTATGTCTGTAAGTCTGTTTCAACCTTATAAATAAGTTCATTTGTATTCTTTTTTTAGATTCCACATCTAAGTAATATCATATGATATTGGTCTTTCTCTGACATTTGTCCATACTAGGAAGGTACAGTCATCAAAATAGTAGAGTGCTGGCACAAAAACAGACATACAGATCAATGGAACAGTATAGAAAGCCCCAAAATAAACCTATGTACTTATGGTCAATTAATCTATGACAAAGGAGGCAAGAATATACAATGGAGAAAAGATGGTCTCTTCAATAAGTGGTGCTCGGAAAACTGGACATCTACATGTAAAAGAAAGAAATTAGAACATTCTCTAACACATATACAAAAATAAAATGGATTAAAGATCTAAATATAAGACCAGATACTATAAAACTCCTAAAGGAAAACACTGGCAGAACACTCTTTGACATAAATTGCAGCAGCATTTTTTTTTGGATCCATCTCCTGAAGCAATGGAAATAAAAACAAAAACAAACAAATGGACCTAATTAAACTTTAAAATCTTTTGCATAGCAAAGGGAACCATAAACAAAATGAAAAGACAACCTGCAGACTGGGAGAAAATATTTGCAAATGATGGTACCAACAAAGGTTTAATTTCTAAAATATACAAACAGGTCATGGAGCTCAATATCAAATAACCAACCAACCAAATCAAAAACTTAGCAGAAGACCTAAACAGACATTTCTCCAGCAAGACACAGAGATGGCCAACAGGTACATGAAAAGATGCTCAATATTGCTAATTATTGGGCTTCCCAGGTGGCTCAGTGGGTAAAGAATTCACCTTCAATTCAGGAAATGCAGGAGACTGTGTTCGATCCCTGAGTGGGGAAGATCCCCTGGAGGAAGCATGGCAACCCACTCCAGTATTCTTGCCTGGAGAATCACATGGACAGAGGAGCCTGGTGGCTTACATTTCTTAAGGTCACAGAGAGTCAGACGTGATTAAAGCAACTGAGCATGCACACACATTTCTAATTATTAGAGAAATGCAAATCAACTACAATGAGGTATCACCTCACACCAGTCAGAATGGTCATTATTTAAAAGTCTACAAATAATAAATGCTAGAGAAGATGTGGAGAAAAAAGAAACTTACTACACTGTTGATGTAAATGTAAACTGGTGCAGCCACTCTGGAGAACAGTGTGTAGTTTCCTTAAAAAATTAAAACCACATAATCTTACGATCCCACTGCTGGGCATACATCTGGAGAAAACTCTCATTTGAAACAATACATGCAACCCAATGTCCAAAGAAGCACTATTTACAATAGCCAAGACATAGAAGCAACCTAAATGTTCATGAATAGATGAATGGATAAAGAAGATGTGGTGTACACACAAACACAGGAATATTACTGACATAAAAAAAGAATGAAATAATGCCATTTGCAGCAACATGGATAAACCTAGAGATCATCATATTTATTAAGTGAAGCCAGACAGAGAAAGACAAATATGTTCTTAATTTTTAAAGTCATTTTCAATCAGAAAGCTTACTGCAAAACTCCCGTTTACAAATGAAGAATCTCACTTCTACCACTGAGAATAATAAAAACAAAAATGATAATATCAATGTAATTTTAATCTGTCCTTTCAAAATAAAATGAAGGTTTTATAAGAAAAAGTCAATCAATAAAAGTAAAAATTGACTTTGAATCTTCTTAAAATTTAAGTTTTGCTCTGGGAAAGACTGTGAAGAGGATGAAAAGAAAGCTATAGAAAGGAAGAAAATACATGCAGACGGATATGTGACAAGTGACTGGCAGCTGAACTACATAAAGAACCGTCAGAACTCAACAGGAAAAAGAAAAAAACAACCCTCAGTGGCCAAGAAACATGGACATTTGACCAAAGAAGATATACAGATGGCAAAAATCCACATGATATTCAACATCATTAGTCTTCATAAAAATACAAAGTAAAGCCATAATGAATTAACACTATACACATGTCACAGTGGATAAAATAAAAAATACCAAACGCTGACAAGGATAGAGAGAAATCAGACGACTCATACACTGCTGGTGGGAATGTAAAATAGTACAGCCTTCTCAACAGTTTGGCAGTTTCTGCCAAAACATAAAAACATAAATAAAAACAAACAGGTGCTATATTGATCCATCAGTTCAATTTGGAGGCATCTGAAACCTATATTCATATGAAAAGCCTGTTTATAGCTGCTTTATTCAGAACAGCCCAAAACTGAAGTTAACCCAAATATTCTTTAACAGAAAAATGGTTGAATGAACTGAGATACACACATACTACCTGCAATAAAAAGGAATGAACTAATGACACAGGTAAAAATTTGGATTAATTTCCAAGCAATCACATCAAGTGAAAAACCCCCAAAAGTTACATTTTGTATGATTCTATTTATCGAACATTTTTGAAGTGACAAAATTTTAGAAATGGAGAATGATTTTGTGGGGCAGGTGAAAGAGGCTGGAAGGAGGAGGTTGCTTTTCAAGGCTATAAAACAGTGGTAATGGAATTGTTCTTTTTTTTTTTAATGCCACACCATGTGGCATATGAGATCCTAGTTCCCCAACCAGGGATCAAGCCCATGCCCCCTGCATTAGGAGCATGTGGTCCCAATCACTAGACAGCCAAAGTGAAAGTGTTAGTCACTCGGTCATGTCTGACTCTTCGTGATCCCATGGACTGTAGTCCACCAGGCTCCTCTGAACATGGAATTCTCCAGGCAAGAATACTGGGGTGGGTAGCCATTCCTTCTCCAGGGGATCTTCCTGACCCAGGGATTGAACCCAGGTCTCCTACATAGCAGGCAGAGTCTTTACTGTCTGAGCCACCAGGGAAGTCCCAATGAAACTGTTCTTAATCATGGCTATGGTGATGGACACATAAACCTACACATGGTTAAAACTATATAGAACTAAACACACACAGAGATGAAAATATGAAAAACTGCGGAAATCCAAATAAGATCTGTGGACTGCTTATCAATGTCAATATCCTTGTTGTATGCAACACTGTACTACACAGTTTTGCAAGATGTTCCCATTGAGGGAAACTGAGAGAAGGAATATGGAATCTCCATTATTTCTTACAACTGCATGGGAATCTAAATTATCTCAATATAAATTTCAATTAAAAACAAAAGGGCATAGTGTTATAGCAATTTTATGTCAAAACAAAAAATGCAGCTAAAAAAAACAAAAAACCATGCTTATCTGGAAACCTTCTTCAGTTCTTTCTCCTTTGGTGCCATATCTGTGAGAGTTGCAATGTGAGCAGGCCTCAGTGTTTACCCTCAAGTAACTTAAAATCTTATGAAATAGGAGAAGGATCCCCAAAAACGTAATACAAGGTGGGGTATTTAGAACATATTAAATGCCTCAAGAGAAGCAAAACAGATCAATGGATAGACAAAATGTAGTATATCCCTAAAACAGAGTATTATTCTGCCATAAAAATGAATGGCATTGTGATACATGCTGTAGCTTGTGTGAATCTTGGAAATACTATGCTAAGTGAAATAAATCAGATAAAAAAGCATAATCCCACAAATATGAGGTTCCTAGAATAGGCAAAGTTGCAGAGACACAAAATAGAATAGAGGTTATTAGGAACTGGGGAGAGAGAGAAATAGGAGTTAATTGCTTAATGGTTACAGAATTTATATTTGGGGTGATTTTAAAAGTTTGAAAATGGAAAAGTGGTGATGGCTGTACAAATGGTAAATGTACTTAATGCCAATGAATGGTACACTTAAAACTAGTTTAAATATAAATCTATGTTATATATATTTTACTACAGTAAGAAAAAAAATTCATAGCAACTTTATTCATAATAGCCCAAACCTGAAAAGCCCAGGTGTTCATTCAACAGGAGAGAGGATAAGTAAATGTGATAAATTCATATAATGTACTTCTACCCAGCACCCCCCCCAAAAATAAAATGGTACAAAACACTAATAATAAACTTTAGTATGATGAGTGAAAGCAGCCTTCCACAAAAGAATACAAACGGTATGATTCCACTTATATGAAAACAAGCAAAATTTATCTATGGAGAAATAAATTCATTTATTGTGGGACAGGTGCAGAGACTGATGGGGAAAGGAAATGAGAGAACTTTCTCGGGTGATAGAAATGTTGTACATTTTGACAGGTGCTTAGGTTACACAGGGAGACGTATTTGTCAAAGCTCATCAAACGGTAGAGTTGATTTGTGTATTTCACTTATGTAAAAAATATAGGCTAAAGGGCTTATCGAGTGATGTATCCTGATATCCCAAATCCACTTTAAAATAACAATAAAACATGGATTGAGAGATGAATAGATTGATACATATGTGGTAAGTGTTAGTTGTTCGGTTGTGTCCAACTCTTTGTGACCCCATGGACTATAGCCTGCCTGGCTCCTCCTCTGAACATGGAATTCTCCAGGCAAGAATACTGGAGTAGGTAGCCATTCCCTTCTCTAGGGGATCTTCCTGATCCAGGGATCAAACCTGGCCTCCTGCATTGCAGACAGATTCTTTACCATCTGAGCCACCAGGGAAGCCCCCTATGTGATAAAGTAAATGCATTCAAGTGCTAACAACTGTAAAATATAAAGGTGGTAGTGGTGGATATACAGGTGTTTGCTATTTAATTCTTTCAGTTTTCTGACTGTTTGAAAATACTCATATTAAAGTGCTGGAAAAATATACATACCAACAAAACAGTTGTTTCTCTTCTTCTCAAGAACTTGACTTATATTTCTAATACTACAGAGTGAGAATTTATTGTTGTTAAGTTTGTCCCCAGAGTTGCTCTTGCATACATGATGTAATTGCCATTTTCTTTTTGTCCTAAATTCTTAGATTCTCCTGGAGTGCACTCTGTTCCAGAATCATGCTGTCAAAAAGAATATAAAGTTACATAAACAGGAAGTAAAACAGGGTTTTCAGGTCATCTGATTAGATGTAATTTTCTCGTCAGAAGAACAAAGGAAGCTTGAGGACTCTCCTTTAGACTAGACCTACCATTATTTTAGCCTGTGAAAAGGAAAGATAATTTGCTCTTTTAGGGGCCACTGTCTCATAAAGAAGGAAAAAATCAGTGAAAGTCTAATTGCAATGGATACCTTTTTTAATTTATTTTTAATTCACATGAATCTTTGACACATTCTGCAATTACTTCTTTTAGTTGGGTTCCCAAAGGTAGAGTTACTTCATTAAAAGGTCAAACACTTTAAAGATGTTGATACATACTGCCAAACTGCCTGACAAAAGGGCCATATTAATTTACATTATACAGCAACATGGACCAAGATTTCAACAGGCAGAGATGAGAAGGGATTGGCTTCTTGGCAGAAGTAAACGTTTTAAATGACTTAATTTGACAGGGAAGAGGAAATAACACAGGAAACATATTTAGCCCCAAATTATGGAAAACTCTGTAAATACTAAGTTAAGGAAACTGTATGAGCAATATCAACAGGTATTGGATGTAGGGTTGTAAGCAGAAGTGACATGATCAGAATGACTAGAACTATACCTAGACAAGGGCTTCCCAGGTGGGATAGTGTTAAAGAACCTGTGTGGCCAATGCAGGAGACATAAGAGACATAGGTTTGATCCTTCGGTTGGGAAGATCCCCTGGAGGAGGAAATGGCAACTCACTTCAGTATTCTTCCCTGGAAAATCCCATGGACAGAGAAGTCTGGTGGGCTACAGTCCATAGGGTCGCAAAGAGTCAGACACAACTGAAGTGACTTAGCACGCACATACCTAGACAAAGATTAATCTGCTGAGAGTAAATACATAAAGACTTTCATACTGGGAGATAAAACTCGCCTCTTGATTGCAATTTCCAACAACAATGTTTATAAACTGGTTAACAACAAGTGTGTGAACATTTAGGATAGATTCCCTGGTGGCTCAGATCATAAAGAATCTGCTTGCAATGTGCAAGACCTGAGTTCAATCCCTAGGTTGGAAAGATCTCCTGGAGAAGGCGACGGCTACCACTACAGTATTCTGACCTGGAGAATTCCATGGACAAAGGAGCCTGGAGGGTTACAGTCCATGGGGTCACAAAGAGACAGGATTAAGTGACTTTCACACAAATAAATATATGCAATACAATGAACAGCTCAGACAGAAGGTAACATTGACATAGTACAGATATATGACAGAAGACATAAAGACAGATTTTAGACAAAAATGTCAAAGAAGACAGGCTCAGGAGTTCATGGTCTGGCTGATCTCAATATTAAATTACTGAAAACAAATTTACCAAGCACCTGCTATCTACAGTATAGTATCATGTGTACTCTATATATAGTATCATGAACAATATCACAAAGGAATGAGGTGTATTTGAGGATGACAGAATCACTAGAAGTAGTCTGGTATGACAGGAAAAGATAACAAGGTAAGCAAAAAAAAATGTGAACCAATTTATACATTCAACAATAAGTAATAAGTAATATTACATTGATGTATTAAAAAACACCTTTCTGGCAACCAATTAGAATACAAATTAGATGGGAAATGCAAAGAGAATATACTATATATCCTACTCCAAGTGTGATCCACAGATCAGCAGCAGCAGTATCACATGGGAGTCTTAGAAACATAGACACTAAGGCCCCACAAAAGGCCCACTAAAATGGAAGCTATATGTAAGATCCTCAGTAATTTGTATGCACATTAGACTTTGAGAGGTTGAGAGGTCCTAGACTAACAAACTGAAGAGTAGTTGGAAAGATACTAAAATTCCCCTGGTAAGCATTAGATAAAGTTGACTGGGAGAGTAGAGGACATTTAACTGACCTTGAAAATACAAGTTAACCATGAGCAAGAGTTTCTGCTCATCTTTAAAATTTCAATTACTCTTTTTTAAGAACAAATCACAAAAGCAGCCAAGAGGTAGAGAGATTAGACTCATTTTAAATACTTTATCCATCCATTCCTGATTGGAATTAGAAGAAGAAAGACTTGCAACTTAGTGAGAGGACACTTACATTTTGCAAACTGTGGAAACATTAAGAAAGAGCTTGAGAATTTTAAGCTATTAGAATTCAATTTTTTTCTAAACTCAAAAATCCCCATTTTTACAAGTGATAAAGTACAAGTGAATTTATACAGTTTTCAAATGAAAATTTCCCAAACTTGTAATTTTAATTAGCCCCACCAAAATCACAAAGACAGAATATCTTTCAGTATTCACTTTAAAATCAATACAATAGACTATATATTGAAAAAGTGAAAGTAAAAGTATTAGTCTCTCAGTCATGTCTGACTCTTTGTAGCCCACCAGGCTCCTCTGCCCATGGAATTCTCCAAGCAAGAATACTGAAGTGGGTAGACATTCCCTTCTCCAAGAAATCTTCCTGACCCAGGGATCAAACCCAGGTCTCTCCCATTGCAGGCAGATTCTTTACCTTCTGAACCACCAGGGAAGCCCCAGGGTAATAAATAATACCAAAGAATCATTCATTTTGTCAGGTATCATAACCGTGTGGTGGTTATGGAATAAAATATCTCATTTTTTAAGAAATGCACACTGAAATATGGAAGGGTGAATGACTTTGTTTCTAACACCTCACAAAGAAAAGGAAATACAGAAAGATGTGGCAAAATCTTGATGATCACAGAACTGGAGTCAGAGGTCAGCAAATAACAGCCCACAACCTGTTTTCATATGGCCTAAGTTAAGAATGGTTTTTCCAAGTTTAAAAGATTGTAAACAATAACAAAACAGAGAAAAATATGCAACAGAGACCAACTGTTGCCCCACAAACCTATTAGTAGACCCTTTACAGAAAATGTTTGTTGACCTGTATGATAAGCATAAGATTATTGTACTATTTTTCTCTACTTTTACGATGTTATCAAGTTTTAATACTGAAAGATTTTAAAATAACAGTCTAAGTCGAAAAAGACAAATCTAGTAAACCCCAATAATGCTTTAACAGAAACCAAGCAAAAAATCCACAATTTGCTAACATTCAAACAATGGAAACATTAAACAATGAAAAGTGATTCTCACTCAATAAATATTTGAATGAATCTTGTACCAAGCACTGTTTCAAGGTCAGGAGTGAATGAAAGAGACAAAATTCCTGCCTTCGTATAATTCTGGCACTGTTGTGCTTTTCTTATTTTAATTACAAGCATTCTATTTTCCTCCTTTTCAGTACTATGGTCAAGCACATTACTGTGTTTTGACATATAAAAACTAAGCATTCACGTGGACATGTTTTCACTGTAAACAGTATCAACAGAAATTACACAACATGAAAGACCAGCAACTTAAAAAAAAACTAGTAATTAGGCAACTTACTGGAGATCCAAAGTTATGTCCAACTTCATGAGCAAACGTAATGTGAGAGACTTTGGGGGGTACATGAGACCCATAGTTCTGAACAGTAATAATTCCAGTGTTTAAAGACTTCTTCTTGCCATCTGAATAGAGCTTACTTTTTTCACATATTCCTCCAGAGCTTCCTAAGTCAAAACAAAAAATGGCTAAAATTAGCATCTTCCCCCCTCCAAATAATTCAATGATATATGCCATATTAACTTGAAACATTTTATATGTATTTTGAGTCAAAACTTGGTATATACATATATCGAGTTCTAAAAAGTTTCTTTGGTCCACGATTAGAAAGTCATTCAAATAAAAGTTTTAATGGCACAAATAAATTCTCAGGATTGAATACAAACCCCTTATAAAATGTTCCTCTTCATAACCAAAATGTCTCCAAATTTTTACTCCTCTTAATTTAGAAAAACAAATATTTAAGATTCTGTTAGACTTAAATATTTCAGCATTTACACTGGGTCTTTTTCATTTTTCAAGAAGAAAACTTATATTTAAGTTAAATAAAAGCTGACAAACTATTCTAAGGAGATGCTAAGAAAGTCACTTCTACAAATAATAATAGTGATGGACAGGAGTATGTGATTCATGTCCTAAAAGATAACATACTATATACTCTTTAAAAAGAAAAAAGTAGTGGAGGCTAGGGTGTAGAGGAAATAGGCTGACAGAGGTACAAACTTCAAGTTGTAAGATGCATAAAGTCTGAGGATCCAATGTGTGATACATGATGACTATAGCTGAAAACGTGGTTATTATATAAATTAAATTTGCTAAGAGAAGTTAAACATTCTCACATACACAGACACACACACACACACACACACACACACACACAAATGTAAATATGTGAGGTGACAGATGTATTAAACTTGGTGGGGGGAATCATGCATTCACAATGTATACAAACATGAAATCACATTGTATACTTTAAATATCTTACAATTTTATTTGTCAATTATATCTCAATAACACTCAAAAAATGTCAAGTGGGTAAAAGAAAAAAGGAACGAAGGACAGAAAGTGGGAAGGGAAAAAAAGCAAATGTGGTAACATGTTAACTGATTAATTTATCAGGAGTTCACTACACTGCTCTTGCAACTTTTTGACAAGTTTGAATTTTTTCCAAAATAGGTTCAAAAAACTCAATTATTATTTTCCAACATGTCTTGAAGATATTTTCAAATTTTAGTCTTCATTTTTCACTTGTATCATACATATGAAACCATTTTGTAGTTCATCTGTTCATTTAGTTCCTAAACTACAGAGCTTAATAACAACATGAAAGTGTTTTCACATCTGAATGCAGTTAATTTTAGAAATTAAAAAAAAAGAACATCAGCAAATTAGAAAATCCTTGTTTTTATATACACTGCACCAAGACAATTACAGTATTTTAAATAACTACTAATGACTTTCAGGGAGAAGTACTTTGGTTTACATTCACATTTTAAGAGATTATTTGCATTTTTTCATTAAAATATAATCAAATGGATTAGGATATTCTGACAAATGATCTAATTATTTCAAATTAACTTTCTACACACAAGCTACAACCAAATTACATTTTTAAAAGCCTAACATTTATAACCTCTGATAAAGTATATAATAGGAAAGCAATTCAAAAAAGATGTGCAAGATATACTATATTTAAAATGGATAACCAATAAGAAGCCTGATTGTGGGAGCCTGGATGGGAAGGGGGTTTGGGAGAGAATGGATATATGTATATGTACAGCTGAGTTCCTTCGCTGTCCACCTCAAACTATCACAACATTGTTAATCAGTTATACCTAAATACAAAATAAAAAGTTAAAAAAAAAAAAGATATGCAAGAATAGCAAGACACTATAACTGCTGCCTTGTTCCTTTTAATATTAGAAAGTGCAGGAAAACATATCATAAATTTAATGACTATTAGATACAATTCGAGAAATGAAATGATAATGTGCTTTCACAGAAAACTAAACTGAAAGACTAAGTCGTATATGCAGATTTTAAAGGGCAAAGGATTGAGAACCTTTATATTTAATATTTACTATATTTTCTACACAGAAAACTGAATAGAAAGATAACAGCAAATGACTTACAAATATTTAATATATTCTCTTAATCTACTTTTGGAGTTCAAAGGACTGTATCACTATTCTAGAAACTAGAAAAGATATAAATAAGCATTCTATATGTAATAATTACAGTCTATATATTACAGTTTTAAAAAGTAGCAAATTAATATCCTGCCTTATCGAAGATGTATCATATGCAAATTGGTCCAGTGCTGTACTGTCAGACTTGAATTAAGCATAGAAGATTCCACACTGCAAATCTTTATCAGTCAAAAAAAAAGTAAACAGTACATATTAAAAACTCCAATAATGCACTTCCTATATTTTTAAGGTCTATCTAATTTAAGGAAAGATAATGCATAAATTTGAGTGTAGTCTTCTGAAATACAGTCTTTATAATTCATATCTAGTTTAATATATTTAACTGCTTTTGGTTTCAATAACTATTGCTTATCTGGAAAGTTTGCTATTTTTACAGGCTAACAGCATATGTTAGAATAATTAGTTATACAGAAAAAAATACAATACTATGTCTAACTTTATTAGTTGTGATTTAACTTTTTAAATACTGCAACAATTTTGATATGCTAGAAACTCAATTAATGTTATAACTACCTACAGCTAAGTCATATTCAAGTTCAGTAATTGCTTTACACTGTAAATTTAAAAGTTTACTACATACAATCATCACTGAAAAATACAAATTATGAATAACAATGACAGATGGATAACTCAAAGACCAACAAAGAAACAGAAACATTTTTCTATCTACAAGATAGTCTGAGGGCTAGTCACAGAATATTGGCCCTAAACTTATTAAAACAATTCCCCAAAAGAAAAAAATTATAAAACCTACAAGGGTAAATTTAATACCTTGAAAGAATCCATAAATATAGTTTTGGTGTGAGCAGGCCTAAACATCTACAACAACAGTAGCATGCTGACCATTCAACATTGATCTGAGCAGTAATTCTGAAGCAGAAATTAGTGTACTGCCAGACAGGTTCTAAACAAGAAAAACAGAAAAGAAGATCTCTACCAAATGAAATGTCCCCCAAAATGGTCTTCATAAACAGTCAGAGGAATACTCAATGGTTCAGGACTGGCTCTGCAGATGAATTTCACAGTCGGCCTTCTTCAGTGACCTGGCAACCTGAGACTAAGTTCACTGGGTTAACTGGTAACAGTAAGGTGGGCAACAGATGAGCAGAATATGCCTTAATAAAACAAAGAACCCCTCAAAAATCATGTTAAAAGGGTGTAGCAAATTAAGTACAACAAAGGGCTAGCTAATATAAATAATTTACTTTGTGAAGGAACTGACATTTCAGTCTCTAAATAAAAAAAGGCTGCTACCTGCTTATCACAAAACTTTGCTTATAAACAAAGAAGTTTAATCTTTCCAGTTTCTTATTTAAGATTAACTTTGTTTTGGAGATCAGACTCCTCCCTTTTTAGCGCTCCCTTCTAGGTCCTGTATGATTTCACATGGAAGCCTCCAAGTTAGCCCAGTTTATGAGCTGTTTATTTATTACAGAGTTAGGGCAGGAGGAACTGTTTTTCTCACTACAAGGAAACTGAAGGCAGAACCCAGCCACAATAAGAAATTTTAAGAAAACAAATAAAAAGTAGCATAAAAAAAGACTAAAACACAAGAAACATTATTGGAATGTTTCAACCCTCATTGTTTTTTCCACCTTAACTGAGTCAATGAAGAGGAGAACTACAGCTAGTAATTTGAATAATTATCCTGTGAAAATTAACACAACAGTATCACAACAAAATTCTCTTCACTACATATATTTGAATAGTGAAACAGCTGCAGAATTAAATGAAATTAAGGTAAATAATACAACAGAAATTAATTAGGTCAAATAAAAATGAAAAAGGTTAAGAAAGGCAACAGACCATTTTATAGATCAGCTATAAAATACTATTGCAAAAAATTAGGCTAAAACTAGCATTACTAAGATTTGCATACAGAAATATTAAGTCACAAAGGAAGGGCAAAGACGGAAGAAATTACAATGAAAAATAAACAAGCTGAAACAACATGATTTACCTGAATTTACAGAGACAGAACAGACAAGGACCCAGTACACTAGCTCCCAATCCAGAGCTCTTCTCCTTATCTCATGACAATTACCCAAAACGATGCCTAAATTCTAGTCAGACACGACAGAAGCAACTTGGCACACATTCATGACTCCTCTTTCTTAAGAAAGAAGGAAACAGATTCCACCTCTACTTAGATTCAGGAAATATTTCAACTTCTTCTTGGAAATGTCTTAGAGAGATAAAAGTAGGATGTTACATTATAATAATACCAAGTGAAATAACTACCAAATGCACAAAACGTGGAGCCAAAAGGTCCATATTATAGGTTCTTTGTGGTACTGGGTTGTAATCCAACTTTCCTCGTCTGTATGATGGAGGAAATCACACCTATACATCACAAGGGAACGGAGTTAATTAGTAAGAGCAAATACAGAAAGTTGCTTATAAAAATATGCAAACCAAATAAACTCAGTTCAGGTAGTCTAAGGGAAAGGGAAATGAAGAAGACAGTTGTCAGCGCAGGTATCCTATTTTAGAAAAAGTTGTGTCAAAGGAACAAAGACCCCTTCTCTTTTCCACTCTGGCCCCATTCTTCCGTCCCTGCCTAGCTGTCCCCCTAGAAGCTCCTAGAAAAAGGCTTGTGAGAGTTGGAATTGGGATTTTAACACAGATTAAAGGAAGACGGCATCAAATGAAGAACAACAAAAAAAATACAAGTAATGTGGCCTAGCATTCTCAAACCAGAACTCTACCTGTCACTTCAATAAAATAAACAGTACTTCATATATTAAGTGGTCCAGATATCACAAACTAAACAGAAAAACTGTCCCCCAAACCCTAGTTCAATCATGAGAAAAACATTAAACAGAATATGACAGAGGGGCATCCAACAATATCCCTGATCAATACACCTCAAAACTGTCAAGGCTACTAAGAAAAGTCTGAAAAATCATCACAGCTAGGAGGAGACTAAAGAGAAATGACAAATGTATGGTTGTATCCTGGACAAGATCCTGGAATGGGAAAAGGACCTGATCTGAATAAGAAATCTGAATAAACTATGGGATGATTTTAGTTAACAATAATGTACCTATTATTACAATAATGTAATAATTAATGTTAACAATAATGTACCATGTAATACTGGTTCATTAAGTGTAACAAATGTATCGTACTAATGTGAGCTGTTATAAAACAGAAAGGAAGGGGAGATAAAACTCTATACTATTTGCTCAATTTTTGTATAAATTTAACACTGTTCTAAATATATAGTCTTTTTTTTTTAAGTAGACATACAGATATCTGAATATTCAGAAAAACTTGACCAAGCTCTCTCAGAACCATTACATTCTTAATGAACAACAGTCTGGAGTTGAAAATACAAAATGGCCAGAAGGTTTTAGTCTGAGATCATCTAATCATTTGCCCAGGAGATATTCTGTGAGCAAAAATATTAATATGTTGGTTTTCAAACTTTAGAATGCATCAGAATCACCTGGAGGGCTTCTTCAACAAAGACTGATGGGCTCCACACCACCCGGAGTTTCTGATACAGTAGACCTGAGTGAGGCCCATAAATTTACATTCCTAACAAGTTCCCAGGTAATATGGATGCTGCTAGTCCACAGAGCACAGTTAAAGAACCACTATATTAACCACAATATATAAAGAAAAACCAAATGAATCCTTGAGTTTCTATAGTACTTACTGATGAATAAGGAGAAGGGATTATAAACATTGTGATAAAATTATCCAACTAATCTTTTTACCAAGCAGGGAAAAAGAAATTTCAGCATATACAAGTTATAAAATATGTGAATTATCACAGGAAAGAATGAGACATACAATCTGCTGACAATGCAAGTAACACAGAACCAGCACAGATCACTTTAAGGGACAAATATCCAAAAATACTGCAGCCTATGACATAAACATGTATTTTAATGACAGCAGGGATTGAGTACACTTCAAAATGTGGCAGAAAAACAAAAGCTTTGGAACCTGTAAAAAGGATATTCACTGCAGGCTTTTAAAAAAGAGCAAAATATATAAGAGGAACACTATAGTACTAAAGATGTTAAAATATGCATAAAAAATCAAAGGATAAATTAAGAATAGAAGAGGCTATCCTACCCCATATAAAGTTGAAGTTGATTCTTTTAAAAAGATATATCAGAAGGAGAAACTGCTGTTTACAGCTCAGAAGATGACAGACTACTGATCAAATCCTATATGGCAAATTTATATTCAAAGAGTCAAGGATTCTTTCTACTTATCTTTCACTTAATAAATGTGTATTTCTCTAAACTAGGCTACTGAACCTGTTATGCTGTAAATGACAGATCCCCGCTGGACTGCAGTGGAAAGGAGATTATCCTACTCCAGCTTTCTCAATGATAGTGGCTTTCATGGCTAAGGCAGACACCAGCAGAATGTGGGGCCATGCAGTCAAGCCAATGGAGCTATGGGTCCTGGGCTTGCCTGCTCTCATCTCTTTTCAGGCAATACTTGACTTTTGCTAAAATAAAGGCTAAAATAAAATGATGATAGTAAAGGTAGTCTTTCTTTTTCTTCCCACCTGCTGTTCTTGAGCAGGATTTCTCTGCATTTTATCTCACTGAAGAACAAAAGAACATAATTTTCCCTTGTTGACTCTAAGAACCTCTCTCCAACCCCCATCCCATTAATTAATTACATTAACTTTTGTGGAACAATTAGCATTCTGCTTTTCAGTTTCAGAAATAAGTACCACTTTTCCCCATAAAATTATTTATTTCAGCCACTGAATGTACAATACCAAATGTCAGGATATCTCCCTGTTAGTACTCACGTAATTCATTTCAAAATAAAAAGCTGCTTCATCTATTTTTCCATTTACATTATGCTTATGAATTTTACCTAACTTGAGCTGTACAAATGAAAATACTGTATGGGCATCACTTTCTCCTATACTTTGCAAAATTCAATCCATCATGAAACTGCTTTTCATTCCAAGTAGTAAGTCAAGACGTATTTAGATAAACTACCTGAAGGTGCTCCAACCCACGCCAGACCAAGGACACCATCATCAAAATCTCGATCTGTGAAAACGTAGGCCAAACAGTAGTCATCATGATTCTGCTCAGAATTCAGCTCCAGAAACTTCTCCACACCAATATTTGGAAAACGGAATGGATTTGTAGGGTCCTTCTCATCAGCAGTTGTGTTGATCTAAAACCCACAGAACATTGATTTTAATAAGCAGCTAATGTTAGCAGAGCTTTAGTGGAAGTAGTATCCACTACTTAGTCAATTTTTTAAGTAGCCATGAGGGTATCTGAAGATTTAGAAAAATTTGACCAAGGTGGACAATATACTTGGGGCCCAAGGAAGTTGGGGCTAAATTAATGCTTCTATAATTACTCCCACTTCCTCCACCCCATAGCTGATCATAGACACCAAAAAGGAAAAAAAATGGAAAGACAAGGTGGGGGAATTAAAACTGAGTATGTTACATTTCTGAGAAAATTTTCACCCCTTTCCTGAACACTTGGGATGAAAGAACAAGTTCTGCTTCAAAATTTCTAATAAGGAAGTACAGTTTCTCAAATTTAATCATCTGATCAGTCTCCCTTAGTGCTGATCTCCTACATATGGTGATAAGTAAAGGATATAAAACCCTATATTTCACCTAATTAGCAGAACATAAAATAGATATTAAATCCAAGACTGTCAATTCAGCAGACAAACCATATTCCTGGTTCTACTTTGCCTTGAAAATCATGAGTCAAGCCCAACTAGCTTCAAGTTCAATTTTTTTCCCTGTGTAAGAATTATTTTTTCTTGGCCAATTGTTTCTCTATTTCAAGCTGAGTTCCTCCAGAATGTTTCCTTCAACACTTTATCTACTATATACTCTTGGGGCAGGTTTCTCTTACACAATGTGAAGAATAATCAATTCCAATACCAAACTTCACCAAAACAAAAGCTTTTATTTATGAGTCATTACTTCTTTTCAGAGACCTCTGCCTATCTTTTGAAGTCCTAGAACAATTTGGTTTTCTCCAAGTAAGAGAATTACATATAAGACTGTTGATAGGGAATAAAAAGGAATATATACGAGAATAAACGTTGCTTAGAAGGCAAATCTCAGTCTACTGAAAATATCAGTAATAAGGTAAGGCTATTACAGTCAATAAAATGAAAACTACAGGTCTTTTTATGATCCACATCTTTCAGTAAAACCAAGGGGTTTACAAACAGGATGGCAGAAACCCCTTGAGGGTAACTGCCCAAGGACAGATATGAGAACATCTGGTTTATCCATTAACAATTAATCAAAAACAATCAGTTATGGTCATATAACACACACACACAAAAATCCCAAAACAAGAATACTATGTATTGTAAGTAGCCCATGCTTAGAGACATACTACATTCCTTTTCCCCACAAAACACAGAAATGAAATTCTGATACTTCTATAATAATGGCTATAAATAAAAACTGCATCTAAATTTTAGTTACCTATATTAAAAATGGGATGATGAATATTTAAATATGTGCTTACAAAAAATAAATTTCAAATTATTTAATGGGTACAAACTTCAACTGATGAGATTTTAAACTAAAGTTTTAATCAAAATCCCATGGACGGAGGAGCCTGGTGGACTGCAGTCCATGGGGTAATGAAGAGCCGGACATGACTGAGTGACTTCACTTTCAGTTTTTACTTTCATGCATTTGAGAAGGAAATGGCAACCCACTCCAGTGTTCTTGCCTGGAGAATCCCAGGGACGGGGGAGCCTGGTGGGCGGCCGTCTCTGGGGTCGCACAGAGTCGGACAAAACTGAAGTGACTTAGCAACAGCAGCAGCAAAGGCCGGAAAAACAACCAACTGCCACATTACCCTTTTATATACAATGTGTTTCTTCATAATGCAAATTACTTTACTCAAAGAATGTACCTTATTAAAACTTCTTAAGGTGTTCTCTATTTTTCACTACTTTGCATTTTATTCCTCTGTCTACTAAACAGCAATACTTATACCACTTATCACTTTTATTTGCTCATTTAAATGTTTATGCTGCTGCTGCTACTGCTACTAAGTTGCTTCAGTCGTGTCGGACTCTGTGCAACCTTACAGACAGCAGCCCACCAGGCTCCCCTGTCCCTGGGATTCTCCAGGCAAGAACACTGGAGTGGGTTGCCATTTCCTTCTCCATTAAATGTTTATATATATATATATATATATTTTTTTTAATGTTTATATCACTCTCAAAATACATGAAACCAACTGATTACAATTCTTCATCTATAAACCATATTTCACCTTAAGACAACTCAATGTAGTATTTAATCATGTCACTTTTAAAAGTAAAGACCACTTTCAGCTATTTTAAAAAATATATTACACAAGTATACTAAAACTATAATCTAGTCAGCCATATTTTAAGAAATATAAAGAATTGTCTATGGGAAATTCCCTGGAGATCCAGTGGTCAAAACTCAGTGCTTTCACTGAGAGGGCTAGGGTTCAATCCCTGGTTGGGGAACTAAGATCCTGCAAGCTGCATAGTGAGGCCAAAAATAAATAAATACATAATTAAAAAAAATAAAAACATTGAAATTTTTTTTTAAAAATAAAGAAGTTCTGTGTAAAGTACTTTTGTAAAATGATGACTTTTAAAACATGGGTTACCTAGCTTATAAACTCAGATTCCTAAAAGCTGTATACTTTGAAAGAATTCATATTTAGAAAATGTTTGAAACAGTCCAATTTTGTTAATAATTGAGTATTTACTTATTAACAATTTATAACATTAAAGCTAAGAATCAGCATTTCTCAAGTGTACTGCAATTCTTTGGAGTCTCAGATGACGTTAATACAAAAAAGGCTAAATGAGCTTAGAAATGCATGGATTTCTTTCCCAAAGGATTTCTCAGAACCTGGAATACATTAGTGTGCACTGTTAAATTTCAAGAGGAAATAGAATTAAGTGTTTCTCCAACTTCCAATTTTACGTAACCACTGTATCTATCCTTCCCTCCACTGCAGCATCAAATGGGACACATTCTAAAATATACTCTAAAGGAAAACCTACAGAAACTGGGGGAAATGTCAAGTACCAAATCTCTAGTTACTAGAGCACTTTATAACTAGTATGTTAATCAGACAAACAGAAAACAGTACTTTCTACCATACTTCTTCTACAGTCCAGATTAAAGCTCTATAGATTTCATTCTTAAATCATAAGTCCAGGTATCCCCTCTGTGTTCATGTACAACCCAAGAGTAAAGGTAACCTATATTAGTAAATACAATTTAAATTATTTAATGCATAAAGATGAAATAAAAAGCAAGCATTTTCATTTCGTAAACATGATCCTTACTGTTTCTCTTTTTTAATGTTAACTATTGAAATTCCTTACTTACTCTTATGCGTTTCACCATGAAACTGATGTTGCGGATTCCAGAGAAGTCTGTTGTCTGGTAAATTGTATCAATTGCTTTAACATGACTGGATATCTATTGATTTTTTAAAAAAAGAAAAACATTTTAGAGGCAATGTTGAAATGTGAAAAAGACTGTGAATTTCCATTTTCCAAATCAAGAATTATTCATATTCTACCACATTCAAATTTAAAATGTCAATATCATATACTAGATGAAAGGATGAAAAAGATTAGTGAGCTGGAACTGCGAAGAGAAACTGAATGACTCTCCAGACTTTTCTCTGGCCAAAACCAAACATGCACTCTTGCCTCAGTCATATAAAACTTTGTTTCCTCAATTTATCCTGCAATGTCATACTTCCATGCCTTTTCACATGCTGCTGCCTTATACCTAGGGTTTTACTCCTTAGACTCAAATCAAACATATTCTGTGAATATCTCTCTGTTAGTATCAGAGCACTCAGTCATTCACTGACTCAGTCTTTCCACTGCTGCACTGGTACACATTCTGTAAGTTTTGTCCACCACTTACTATGTGGTAGGCACTGGGCTTCCCTGGTGACTCAGTGGTAAAGAACCCACTTGCCAATGCAGGAGACACAGATTTGGTCCCTACGTTGGGAAGATCCTCTGGAGAAGGAAATGGCAACCCATTCCAGTATTCTTGCCTGGGAAATCCCATGGATGGAAGAGCCAGGCAGGCTATAGCCCATGGGGTCGAAAAAGCATCGAAGATGACTTAGCAACTAAATAACAACAAAGACACTGTTTTAGATGCTGGAGGTATAGTGGTAAACAAAACTGAGAAGGTCCCTATAAATCTATAGAGATTTATTTTAGAGGGGGGAGAAAGGGAAGGAAGTAATACAAACATAAATAATACACATTCAGATTTTGCTAAAATTGAGAGAGACAAACAGAGTGACAGAACACAGAAAGACCCTCTTTTTACCTAGCTGACTCCCAATTTAACTCTCTGGCTTCTAAATCACTATACATGAACCTTCCCGTCTTCATTTACAAAAAGCACTCCTGCTACCACTTATGTAAAAATATGCATGCATATATAGTTTCAAAACTATTTTCAAAGAAATTATATAAACATAGAACAGCCAAGTAGAAGCATTAACAATTTAAAAAGTAGCCCAGTTTGCCACACATTGATAAAGAACATTATAACACTGCTGGTAAAGCCCATTATAAACCTGTGCACCTACACTCAGCTTGGTTTAGTGATCCCTTATCCAGTTCTCTGTTTTTTCTCCACCCCAAACATTGGCGGGTCAAACATTTCTCCACAGATGACTAATTAGATATCTTAGTTTACTGAGAGTTCATCTTGAGTTCCTGCTCTTTTAACCTTCAAACTTTTCTATCTTTATCCATTTCCATCTTCCTCAAATGGTAACTCTCCTTTATGGAGTAACTTTTCTTAATCCCAATCCTTACTGAATCTTCAAGAACGTTGTCTTACATCAATTTTTCTTTTTCATATCTTACTCTTCTCTACTGGATCATTTTCCTCTTCTGACCAACTTCTCGTGTGTCCCCTTTTTACTCAAATATTCCATATTATTCTCGTGAAGTGAAGTCGGTCAGTCGTGTCTGACTCTGCGACCCCATGGACTGTAGCCTACCAGGCTCCTCCATCCATGGGATTTTCCAGGCAAGAGTACTGGATTGGGTTGCCATTTCCTTATTCTTAAGCCACCATATTTCTGGTTTTTCACGTCTCTTGAAACCCTAACTGTTCCTGCCAACCAATTTCTTAGTGTTCACAATGTTTTCACCCTCATAACTTTACTGAAAGCTTGCTTAAAGCACATCAACAATCTTCTGAGTCAACTAATATTTATAATCATTCTTTCTTTTTTTCAGCATTCAGTTCAGTCAGGCAGTTCAGTAGCTCAGGCATATCCAACTCTGTTACCCCATGGACTGCAGCACACCACGCTTCCCTGTCCATCACCAACTCCCAGATATTGCTCAAACTCATGTCCATTGAGTTGGTAATGCCATCCAACCATCCAATGCCAGGCTTCCCTGCCCTTCACTATCTCCTGAAGCTTGCTCAAACTCATGTCCATTTAATCAGTGATGCCATCCAACCATCTCATCTTCTGTCGTCCCCTTCTCTTCCTGCCTTCAAACTTTCCCAGCATCAGGGTCTTTTTCACTGAGGTATAATTGACAAATTAAATGTAAGATATTTAAAGTGTACATCATGACAATTGACAAACATACACATTGGGAAAGGATCCCTGCCATCAAGTTAATTAACACACTGAAGTCATTCTCTTTGATATCTCCAAATATGAGACTACTGGCTATGCATTTAATTTGAAACTTTTCTTATTCCTTGACTGATCCTACTTTATCTCCTACCTCTTTAACTACTACATTTTACTCCATAGTTTCTCCTCCTCATCCTATTCACTATAAAGAGATTTTATCTCCCAGTTCCTTCCCTTTTGATTTCATTCTCTCCCTTTCATTCTCTTTCCTTGTTTTAACTATCTCTTAAACCCTTAAATTCCATGCAGAAAGCTCAAGGCTAACCACTCCCATGCTCCAATTCTATATTTTCAGTACCCTAAAGGGACAATCATGTACATGGGTTTTTAAAACATGTCTAAAAGTAAGTTCATTACCACCAACAAAACAAGTTCACCATTTGTACTAATGACACCTCCACCATCTCAGTCTCAAATCCTTGGACTCAAAACGCATTCATCAAACTCAATGGATACCTTCAAAATGAAGGATATTTTGAAGAGTATCTCTAAAACATTTATACTTTAATAAGGGTTTTTCCAGTAGTCATGTATGGATGTGAGAGTTTGACTATAAAGAAAGCTGAGCACGGAAGAATTGATGCTTTTGAACTGTGGTGTTGGAGAAGACTCTTGAGAGTCCTTTAGACTGCAAGGAGATCCAACCAGTCCATCCTAAAGGAGATCAGTCCTGGGTGTTCATTGGAAGGACTGATGTTGAAGCTGAAACTCCAATACTTTGGCCACCTGATGCGAAGAGCTGACTCATTTGAAAAGACCCTGATGCTGGGAAAGATTGAAGGCAGAAGGGGACGACAGAGGATGAGATGGTTGGATGGCATCACAACTCAATGGACATGAGTTTGAGTAAACTCTGGGAGCTGGTGATGGACAGGGAGGCCTGGCATGCTGCATACAGTCCATGGGGTTGCAAAGAGTCAGACACAACTGAGCGACTGAATTGAACTAAGCTGACGGGTTGAAAGATACAAATGCAGATAATAGTGTAACTATAGAGTGGGCTTCTCTGGTGGCTCAGACAGTAAAGAATCTGTCTGCAATGTGGGAGGACCTGGGTTCTTACCCTGGGTGGGGAAGATCCCTCGGAGGAGGGCATGGCAACCCACTCCAGTATACTTGCCTGGAGAATCCCCATGGACAGAGCAACCTAGTGGGCTACAGTCCATGGGGTCGCAAAAAATCAGACACAACTGAGCAACTAAGCACACAGCACATAGAGTGTTAAGTATAATGAGAATACAGAATAGAAATTAAATACTCTTATTAGGATTCTTCTACCTTTCTCTCCTTTAAGACCACAAATGATAATCTAGCCCTCTTTTCAAAGCTAAGCTCCAGTGCCAGCATCTTTTTCATGGAATCATCTTCTTAAATCTCTTTTGAATGACACTAAAATATCCTAACTAGTCTTTCGGTTATTTGTGTTCTTATCTTACATATTTTATCACATCACAACTGAAAATACATACTCTTTACTTTTCCAAAATGAGATATGCACTAATTTAACTTTTAGAGGAAAATATAGGTATAATGAAACAATATGAGAATATCAAAACTAAAATAGTAGCAAAATTATAGATACCTGGGCAATCACAGCTTCTCGTGTTCCATAATATTTAAAGAACAGGTGATCAGTCTGAATATAAAGCTGACAAGTATTTTTTTCAGCTACAGTTGTACGTTTTTTCCTCAGGAGTTCTGGACCATTAACAGCATGTTCTTCTTGAGGTGTCTATATGTCAAAAGAGTTTTTTCTGATCATTAGCATGTTTCACTATCATAATTTATATAATCAATGATATACATTTTAAATAACTTCATTTTCTACTTTATTATTTATTATTTCCTCACACTGTTAAAAATTTCTAAACACTACTTCCAGTCTCGTAACATTCTACTGTATAGATGATTTATTTATTCAAACAATTCTTTAACTTTGAAACATTTTCAAAACATACCATTTAATATCTAATCGTGTGTGTGGTGTGTGTGTGTGTGTATACACATAAAGCAAGTCTTACAGTAGTCTATAATACTTTGACATCTTCCTCTACCAATCTATCACCCGGCTGTATCAAATTTTAGCATCTAATTACTTAGGGCATCTGCCCACATTACCTCTAGTCCATCACATTAGCCCAAGCCACCATCACTTACTACCTAGAGTACTGCACTAAAAGTGATGAGAATCCATCTCTGTCCATGGCTGACCTTCAATCTGATCTTCAAACTGCAATCTTTTCAAAACACAATTTTGAAAATATTACCCATCTGCATCTGTATTTCAATGACTTCCTATCACTCTAAGAATAAAATCATAAACCCTTTATACGTACCACCTAGTCAACACTACAGACTCTGTTTACCTGTTCAGTTTTGTCTCATTCTACGTTACTTCACAGAGAGACCTTACAACACTACCCAACTCTAGCTCTCTCTGCTGCAGCTAAACAGAACTTCTTTCCAATCCTGCAACACATCATCTGTATCCCTTCACAGTATTTTGCACATGGTGATACTGCCTTCCCTGATCTAGTCAACTTCTTTCTTCAGACTTAGCAAAGGTTCAATCACCCATTTTACACCTCATAGAACCATGGACCCATGTCCGTCACAGTTAATCACGTGGTTATTTATTTTCTGTGCCCAGTCCACCACCATTACTTCAACCACTAGAATATGAGTTCTGGAAAGAAGAAACTATCTCTGCGTTTGCTTCTTACTATACTGCTAGCTGGCAACACACACTTCACAGGCAAATGGTAGACACTCAGTAAGTATCTGTTTAAAGAAATAACACTGCTATTGAATCTAAAGATTTAAATATTTGCTGACATCTAAAAGCATCATGTTAAGTGAACTGTAATGACAGTAATAAAGAATTCAACTTAAATTTTAAGCCACAATTCCAAATTTACACTCACATTTTATAATTTCCTTCTCCCTTGACAACTCCATGTTTGTTCTCTTAGTTACTGTCTTCATTGTACTTTTATCTATTTTCATCAGTACATCATTCTAGGATGGCAGTTACTGTTTCAGCACATTCCATTGTCTTCTGGTTTCAACTGTTTCCAATGAGAAATGAGCTGTCATTTTTACTGCTGCTTCTTTGAAGGTGACTGGACTTTTTAACGGTTGTTTTTAAAAGTGTATCTTTTGGTCTTCAGACTTTTCAAATACTGTGTAAAGTATTATTTTCTTCATGAAAGATTTTTCCTGCACTAATAACAGGGTTTACTAAATTTGTTGTTTGATTTTCTCTGTCCTATGTGGAAAATTCTCAGCCACTATGTCTCTATTTCACTCTCATTTTTTCTCCTTCTGAGATGTCAATTATACATACTTCAGAACTTTCTGATATGTATCACTATCTCTCTTAAACTCATTTCTGTATTTTCTACCCAATTGTTTCTAAGTGGTTTACTCTTTTTTCTTATGACATACTATCCAGGTCTAAGTTCATCAAATTCTTAGTTTTTGTTGTTATATTTTTCAGTTCTAGAATTTCCATTAGGTTCTTCTGTTCACTTCCAATTTTCTGCTGAAATTTTTAATTTTGTCTTTATGTACTTGAACATACTATAAAGTCTGTATCTATGTCTGATCATTTCATTATTCAGATACCTTTAGGTTGTTAACATGTCTGACACCTCAGCTATACCTTTTTGAGGGTGTACACCTGTCATTTATCTTTCTTTTTAAATTTCTATTTCTTATATTTTTGGTCGTGCCATACCATGAGGCCTATGGGATCTTTGACCAGGGATCAAAACCATCCTCCCTGTAGTGTCTTAACCACTAGACCACCAAGAGAGACCCTGTCATTTAATCCTAAATGACTAACGTTTGGTAAATAATTTTTTCCCTCTCTTCTACCATGTTGTCTCAGTTGTTAATATGCTGATTATTTTGAACTCAAGGCTGGAAAACGTACATGGAAAATCACAGACATAATCTGAGGCTTCGAGTAATGATATCTTTCTCAAGATCTATTAATATTTTCACCTCTGGCAAGCAATGAGGCCGGTGTGTTAGTAATCCTCCATTACCTTAATTCAGTCAGAGATTAGGAAGATGTAGTGATAAACTCTAACCCCTGTGAGGGGAGGTAGAACACTTTTTGATTCACTTTTAATTCTAGAGAGCAGCCCTTTCTTCATTCACGATCCCAACATAAAGTCCCTAAATAGTATTTTTATCTTTTTTTTTTAATCTTTAACCTGGAGACTTCTACTCAGGAACTGGAAGATACAGCCAGAGAAAAGGTAGCCCAAAGTGTCAGGGTCACTTTCCTAAGTGCCCGTTTTCTCCCCAAAGATCTGTCCCCACACTTCTTCAGAGCCCTGTTATTTCTCTAATGCCTTGAAACAGATACACACATATGCAGATACAAATATAAATAAACACATTTTTAAAATATTTGTATTTTGAGGTCAGGTTGGTTTATTAGCTGTTCTAAGCAGGAGGACTACTTCTCTATTTTTGAAAACAATTCTTTGCCAATGTCATGTATTGTTAACATAGTCTCAGAGTTCATAACTGTCTTCACTGTAAGGTGTCCTTCACTCTTAATTTTCATATAGTGAAATATACCAATTTTTTAGTAGTCAACGATTTCATGCCTTATTAAAGAGTTTCTCTATCTCAAAATACAAAATATTTTTTAATATCCTCTTTTGTCAAGTATTTTTTCAAATGCTTTTGCCCATTTCTTAATTGAGGTTTATGTATTTCTTTTTAATTGAGTTCTTGGGCTTCCCCTGAGGCTCAGATGGTAGAGAATCTGCCTGCATTGCAAAAGACCTGGGTTTGATACCTGGGTTGGGAAGATCCCCTGGAGAAGGGAAAGGACCCACTCCAATATTCTGGCCTGGAGAATTCCAAGGACTGTATAGTCCATGTGGTTGCAAAGAATCAGACATGACTTTCACTTCACTTTAAGAGTTCTTATTACATTCTGGAGAGGCCTTCTGTTATTTATATGTACTGTTGACATTTTACTCACAGTCTGTGGCTTCTTTTTTACATTTTCTTAACTATATCTAAGGGAAGTTCTTAATTTAACAGAGTCAAACTTGTAATTTTGAGTGGAGAGGATGGGGGACAGGCTATTTTTGTGTCCTAAGAAACTGTTTTCTATTCCAAAGTCACAAAAATTTCTATGCTTTAATCTAGAAATTTACGTTTTACCTTTATGCAGATTTATCATCAATTTTGTATAAGGTATAATGGTATAAACAGGCTTCCCAGGTGGCTCAGTGGGTAAAGAATCCACCTGCAATGCAGGAGATGCAGGCAGATGAGAGTTCAATCCCCGGGTTGGTAAGATCCCCTGAAGGAGGAGACGGCAACCAACTCCAGTATTCTTGCCTGGAGAATCCCATGGACAGAGGAGCCTGGTGGCCTACAGTCCATAGGGTCACAAAGAGTCAGAAGCAACTAAAGCGTCTGAGCACATAGCACATAACAGTGTAAGTAGAGGTTCTTCTTCTTTTTTTTTTTTTTACAGTACTATTTGTCAGACCTTCCTTGATAGCTTAACTGGTAAAGAATCCACCTGCAATGCAGAGGACGCTGATTTGATTTCTGGATCAGGAAGATCTGCTGGAGAAGGGAAAGGCTACCCACTCTAATATTATTGGGCTTCCTTTGTGGCTCAGTTGGTAAAAAATCCACCTGCAATACAGGAGACCTGGGTTCAATCCCTGGGTTGGGAAGATCCCCTGGAGAAGGGAAAGACTACCCACACCAGTATTCTTGCCTGGAGAATTTCATAGACGGTATAGTCCATGAGGTTGCAAAGAGTCGCATACAACTAAGTGACTTTCAGTTTTCCTTTCATTTGTCAGACCACTCTTTTGTCCTTTAAGTTACTTTGGGACTTTTCTAAAATTTAACAGACCATTTGGATATGGACTCTCTATTCGATTCTATAACCTATAATAAATCTATCCTGAGGTCAGGATGATACCATCTTGATGACTGCAGCTTTATAGTTAAGTCTCAAATTCAGGTAGCATAAGTCCTCTGTCTTTTGTTGTTTCTTGAAAATTCTTTTGGCTGTTCTAGTCCTTTACATTTCCACATAACTTTGAAAATCTATTTATTCATTACTAGCTAAATGCTCACGGGGGGATTATACCTGATTCTTTCATTATAATCACTATTCTCTGCCGGGAGCCAGCACAGGAGATCCCAACCATGACAAGGTCATGTGGAGAGACCTGATGGGCAAGGCGAGTCAGGTCTCAAGGGGTCCTCTGCCTGAGCTGCTGCTGCTGCATCTACCCCAGAAAAAACCAGAGTTGGCCTGATTTTATTGTATTTTTCCACTCTTCTGACAATCTATGGAAAAAGTTAATTTAGGGCTTCAGTCTTCTGCATTTGAAAGGAATGTTTCAGTTCAAACCCCCTCTGATAACTCTCTAACTTGCCAAACAGGTTCCCCCAGACTTTTTACAGCTTATGAATTGCTTACAGCCCCCCAACCACGAGAGGCACAAAGCTTAAAGCATCTTAAAGATACAGAGCCTTTTCTAAAGAGCTAAAAATCATACTGGTGACGGGTTTCACTGTTGACTCAATGACTGCTGCCAGGCCTTCATATTCTTTATCTTTTAGGCACCTGGGAGGATATTAATCAATATAATCGGGATATGGAAAAAGGTATATAGTAGTTTTGATGTTAGCAACACTAGACTTTTGAGTTAATTATTTTTCTTTTGTTATAAATCACTGTACTCCTTTTACTTGTTATAAATTGCTGTATCTTTGCTATGTAAGAAAGTAACTTTATTTAGTATTTCCTGAGAGCGGCACCAGACTTTAGGAAGAACAACACAAGCAAGTTTTCTGGTTGACAAACCCTTATCAGAAAAGGGCTGTAAAATGTTAATTGGCCCTCTGGCCGAAGATGATGTAAATCACCTAAGACTTGTGTATACAACTAGGTATGCAGAGAGAAAAGCCTGGCTTTGACAAGAGTCTGGGCTGCTAATGCTGCATAACTTTGGGTTACCCATTGATCTCTATGTATAACCAAAAGTATAAAAAGCCTTCTGAACAATAAAGGATGGACCAGTTTCTCGGATAGTCTCTCAAACTAGTTTCTTGGAAATCTGGTTTCCCTTGTGTCTCTTCTTTACTCTGTTTTCTGGCTAAATTCCCATCTGGGGCGTGGAGGCTCACCATGTCTACTTACTTGCCCCAGCTTTTAAGTTCCATGCAAAAGGGAGTCCAAGGCAGGGCACCCTCTGATACTCAAGACGACGCCGGTGGCCTAACATAGATGGTGCAAACTTTTTGTCCTGAAGTTTTATTAGTTCTCCATGTAAACCAAGTTATTCAGCCTCTTTTCTCCACTAAAATTTCCTACTATACTATTATTTCCTAATCTTATATTTCTAAATAATTAAGTTTTTCCTTGCTTATCCTTCTTCCCCTTCTAATCACCCTGGATCCACCGGGGCTGGACCCCGGCAATTCTCTTTGTTTTCAGTTTTGAATATATTACTAATAGTTATTTTAAAGTCCTTGTATGCTAATACCTGTAATTTCTAGTCTGTTTCTATCTGGTTGGGTTTTTTTGTCCTGATAATGGATCACATATTTCAACTTCTTGAGCTTCTTGTCATCCAGCAATGTTTTCTGAACTTCTTACATTCTAAATGTTACATCACTGAGTATCTACATTCAGTGTTCTTTTTTAACAAGCACTATTGAGCGTCGTTCTAATCATTTCAATTCAGTTCAGTCTCTCAGTCGTGTCTGACACTTTGTGACACCATGGACTGCACCACGCCAGGCCTCCCTATCCATCACAAACTCCTGGGGTTTACTCAAACTCATGTCCATTGAGTCTGTGGTACCATCCAACCATCTCATCCTCTGTCATCCCCTTCTTGTTCTAGCTTCAATCGTTCCCAGCATCAGGGTTATATCCAGTGAAATAAATCTTCGCATCAGATGCCCAAAGTATTGGAGTTTCAGCTTCAGCATCAGTCCTTCCAATGAACATTCAGCACATTTCCTTTACGACTGACTGGTTCGATCTCCTTGCAATCCAAGGGACCCTCAAGAGTCTTCTCCAGCACCACAGTTCAAAAGCATCAATCTTTGGCACTCAGCTTTCTTTATAGTCCAACTCTCACATCCATACATGACTACTGGAAAAACCATAGCTTTGGCTACATAGACCTCTGTTGGCAAAGTAATGTCTCTGCTTTTTAATGTGCTGTCTAGGATGGTCACAGCTTTGCTTCCAAAGAGTAAGCGTTTTTGAATTTCATGGCTGCAGTCACCATCTGCAGTGATTTTGGAGCCCGAAAAATGAAGTCTCTCATTGTCTCCAATGGGACCAGATGCCGTTTTTTGAATGTTGAGCTTTAAGCCAACTTTTTCACTCTCCTCTTTCACTTTCATCAAGAGGCTCTTTAGTTCTTCTTCACTTTCTGCCATAAGGGTGGTGTCATCTGCATATCTGAGGTTATTGATATTTCTCCTAGCAATCTTGATTCCAGCTTGTGCTTTATCCAGCCCAGCGTTTCCCAAAATGTACTCTGCATATAAGTTAAATAAGCAGGGTGACAACATACAGCCTTGACAACTCCTTTCCTGATTCGTAAACAGTTTGTTGTTCCATGTCCAGTTCTAACTGTTGCTTCCTGACCTGCATATAGATTTCTCAAGAGGCAGGTCAGGTGGTCTGGTATTCCCATCTCTCTCAGAATTTTCCACAGTTTATTGTGATCCACACAGTCAAAGAATTTGGCATAGTCAATAAAGCAGAAGTAGATGTTTTTCTGGAACTCTCTTGCTTTTTCTATGATCCAGTGGATGTTGGCAGTTTGATCTCTGATTCCTCTGCCTTTTCTGAAACCAGTTTGAACATCTGGAAGTTCATGGTTCATGTATTGCTGAAGCCTGGCTTGGAGAATCTTGAGCAATACTTTACTAGTGTGTGAGATGAGTACAATTGTGCGGTAGTTTGAGCATTCTTTGGCATTGCCTTTCTTAGGGATTGGAATGAAAACTGACCTTTTCCAGTCCTGTGGCCACTGCTGAGTTTTCCAAATTTGCTGGCATATTGAGCGCAGCACTTTCACAGCATCATCTTTCAGGATCTGAAACAGTTCACTGGAATACCATCACCTCCACTAGCTTTGTTCACAGTGATGCTTTCTAAGGCCCACTTGACTTCACATTCCAGGATGTCTGGCTCTAGGTGAGTGATCACAGCATCGTGATTATCTGGGTTGTGAAGATCTTTTTCATACAGTTCTTCTGTGTATTCTTGCCACGTATTCTTAACATCTTCTGCTTCTATTAGGCCCATACCATTTCTGTCCTTTATTGTGCCCATCTTTGCATGAAATGTTCCCTTGGTATCTCTAATTTTCTTGAAGAGATCTCTAGTCTTTCCCATTCTATTGTTTTCCTCTATTTCTTTGCACTGATCGCTGAGGAAGGTTTTAATCTCTCCTTGCTGTTCTTTGGAACTCTGCATGCAAATGGGTATATCTTTCCTTTTCTTCTTTGCTTTTCACTTCTTGTCTTTTCAATGCTATTTGTAAGGCCTCCTCAAACAGTCATTTTGCTTTTTTGCATGTCTTTTTCTTGGGGATGGTCTTGCTCCCTTGTCTCCTGTATAATGTCACAAACCTCTGTCCATAGTTCTTCTATCAGATCTAAGTAGTCTATCAGATCTATCCACTGTCTATTAGATCTAACCTCTTGAATCTATTTCTCACTTCTACTTAATAATTGTAAGGGATTTGATTTATGTCATACCTGAATGATCAAGATTGGTGGGAGAAATATCAATAACCTCAGATATGGAGATGACAACACCTTTACGGCAGAAAGTGAAGAGGAACTAAAGAGCCTCTTGATAAAAGTGAAAGAGGAGAGTGAAAAAGTTGGCTTAAAGCTCAACATTCAGAAAACAAAGATCATGGCATCCAGTCACATCACTTCATGGGAAATAGATGGGGAAACAGTAGAAACAGTGTCAGACTTTATTTTTCTGGGCTCCAAAATCACTGCAGATGGTGACTGCAGCCGTGAAATTAAAAGACGCTTACTCCTTGGAAGGAAAGTTATGACCAACCTAGATAGCATAGTCAAAAGCAGAGATATTACTTTGCCGACTAAGGTCGTCTAGTCAAGGCTATGGTTTTTCCTGTGGTCATATATGGATGTGAGAGTTGGACTGTAAAGAAGGCTGAGCACCAAAGAATTGATGCTTTTGAACTGTGGTGTTGGAGAAGACTTTTGAGAGTCTTGGACTGTAAGGAGATCCAACCAGTCCACTCTGAAGGAGATCAGCCCAGGGATTTCTTTGGAAGGACTGATGCTAAAGCTGAAACTCCAGTACTTTGGCCACCTCATGTGAAGAGCTGACTCACTGGAAAAGACTCTGATGCTGGGAGGGATTGGGGGCAGGAGGAGAAGGGGACGACCGAGGATGAGATGGTTGGCTGGCGTCACTGACTCCATGGGTGTGGGTATGGGTGAACTCCGAGAGTTGGTGATGGACAGGGAGGCCTGGCATGCTGTGATTCATGGGATTGCAAAGAGTCAGACACGACTGAGTGACTGAACTGAATGATCTAGTGGTTTTCCCTACTTTCTTTAATTTAAGTCTGAATTTGGCAATAAGGAGTTCATGATATGAGCCACAGTCAGCTCCTGGTCTTGTTTTTTGCTGACTGTATAGAGCTTCTCCATCTTTGGCTGCAAAGAATACAATCAATCTGATTTTGCTATTGACCATCTGTTGATGTCTATGTGTAGAATCTTCTCTTGTGTTGTTGGAAGAGGGTGTTGGCTATGACCAGTGCGTTCTCTTGGCAGAACTATATTAGCCTTTGCCTTGCACCTCATTTTGTACTCCAAGGCCAAATTTGCCTGTTACTCCAGGTGTTTCTTGACTTCCTACTTTTGCATTCCAGTCCCCTATAAGGAAAAGGACATCTTTTTTGGCTGTTAGTTCTAGACTTGTAGGTCTTCATAGAACCGTTCAACTTCAGCTTCTTCAGCATTACTGTTCAAGGCATAGACTTGGATTACTGTGATATTGAATGGTTTGCCTCCGAAATGAACAGAGATCATTCTGTCATTTTTGAGGCTGCATCCAAGTACTGCATTTCAAACTCTTGTTGACTATGATGGCTTCTCATTTCTTTGAAGGGATTCTTGCCCACAGTAGTACATATAATGGTCATCTGAGTTAAATTCACCCATTCCAGTCCATTTTAGCTGGCTGATTCCTAAAATGTCGATGTTCACTCTTGACCACTTCCAATTTGCCTTGATTCGTGGATGTAACATTCCAGGTTCCTATGCAATATTGTTCTTTACAGCATCAGACTTTGCTTCTATCACCAGTCACATCCACAACTGAGTGCTGTTTTCGCTTTGACTCCATGTCTTCATTTTTTCTGGAGTTATTTCTCCACTGATCTCCAGTAACATCTTGGGCACCTACCTACCTGGGGAATTCATCTTTCAGTGTCCTATCTTTTTGCCTTTTCATACTGTTCATGGGGTTCTCAAGGGAAGAATACTGAAGTGGTTTGCCATTCCCTTCTCCAGTGAGAAGATAGGCAGCTAATTTACTTGAAAAGCACTTTGATCTTTCTGAAGCTTGGTTTTTCAGCTTAGTTAGGACAGGTCTGGACTAGTCCTTTAGACTAGGGTGAGATTAGCCTATTCTAAGCGTGGGCTGGGACCTCTACCAAGTACAATTTTTGACAGGTGTTTAGTTCATAGATTTCTCAGTAGTTTTTCTTTCTCGGTTAGTTTTCTCATTGAATCTCACCCTGTGTGTACATAGGTTGGAATCCAGCTAAGATTCAAGGTGACCACTCTGCAGATATCTAGAGCTTTTTATCAGCTTAGCTCCTTCCTCCTCCAAGGTACTATGTCCATAAATCCAGATACCTCAGCCTTTCTGAATCTTAACCTATCTCTTCAACTCTGCAAGAGTGCTATGTATTTCGTACTCTTCTTGAATTGTCCTTCATAGTGCCATTCCTGAAATTTTGCCTCCAGTCAAAAAGTCATAGGAATCAGAGATATTTATTTCTCCTTTCTCAGGGATGTTGATCATGCATTGCCTGTTAGCCAATATTTGAAAATAATTGGGGCTTAAATTTTTTTTGGTTTTTGTTTTTCCAGTTGTTTTTTGCAGAATGGCTGTTGGATGCCAGTCACTTTAGCATAACTAGAAAGGGAAATTTCCACCCACTTGTTCTACTCAGAGTTTCAAAGTTTTTGTTTCAGACATGTGGTACTTATCGAATTTTGTTTTAAATATAATATGAGGTAAATATACAACTTCATTTTTTCTCCAAATGGATAAACATTTTTTTTTGGCTCCATTTATTCAACAGTCTCTATTTTCCCTTTGAGATTTTATATCTACCACATAACAAAGTTTCATATCTGTATGGATCTGTTCCTGGGCAATTAATTTTATCCCTGTGGTCAACCTGTTCATCCCTATGCTAAAAGTACTCTCTCAGTTACTTCAGTCAGGTAAATCTTTTGCTTGTTCACCATCTTTAGATGGGCCTTATTTCTTCTTAGCCTTCACTTTTTCTTGAAACATTTTAGATCCATCAAGTACTATGAATAATCCAGTTATAATTTACACAGAATTGCATTGAATCAATAAAGCAATATGAGGAAAATTAATGTTTTTCTATTAGTTATCAGTTCCATTAATGGAACTGATGGAGTGTATCTCTCCATAATAAAATCAGTCACTTGTAACATTTCTCATAAAGTTTTATAATTTTCCTTATATAGGTCTTTATTTGTTACATTTACTCTTTGATAGTTGATATTCTTGACACTATTTTTAATGATGTCCACTCTTGCATTACATTTTTGGTGGTCTACTGCTAATATAAAAAAAAATATATAACCTTCTTTTGTATATTAATGTTACATCTAGCCATTGATAAACTCTATTATACCTAGTCATCTATGGTTTCAGCCTTACATTGCCAACACTTCAATATAAGTCACTATCATCTCTCAACTGAATAATTGCAACAACTTCTAATTAGTCTCCCAGTCTCTAGTTTTCCACCCCTAGCCTGAAGCTAAGAATTCTTTACTGATACTGCTATCTCTCCGGCCTTGTATACACTGTTCCTTCTCTTTCCATCTCTTCATGGTCAGTCTAACTTCTCCTCATTCTTTTAGTTTCTGATATTGTCCTCAAACACTTTCGAGGCTAGGTTAACTAGTCTTTTTGTGGGTAGAATACCACCCACAAGCATTAACTCTTAATTCTCTATTTCTTACTACCTTCAATTTTTCTGAGTCTCCAATTAAACCATAAACTTTGTGAGGATAAGCCTTCATCTTAATTTCCACATATTTCTAGAACTTGTCACAGATATTCTAATATATGGGAGATCAACAGAAAATTGTTCAGTGAATATAAGAATAAAATCTCACTTAGACTTGAAAGACCTATTTGAAATGGTATAATCTTATGCCATGTTACAGATTAAGAAACATACAAATTTGCATTTGTGACTCAAGAAATGTTAATCTACCCTACTACTTTTAGAAAGGATGTTCAAAATACATGATAAATGTTTTTACTATAAAAACAAAACTTTAAAAAGTTTAAACTTGTGTTTTAAATAACTACAAAACTATCACCTATGAATAAAATAAAATCAAAAAAGAATCAAAGGTCAATAGTCAACAGCAGAAAAACTTACAATTAAAATGTTAAAAGCACTGTGATTTTTATTAGGGTAACTAACCATCTGAGTTTGCTTAGACAAATGATTTTCAATGGTAAAATGAAGATGTCCCAGGCAAACCTAGGGAAGTTGGTCACTTTAATTGTCATACTAATACAAACACTGACATTTATACGAAACACATGTTTAGATTGAATACTTTTAATTTTATGATAAATCATGTAAGAGAATATTTTGGATATGTTATGATTTGGGGGTCATGCGGACTGTATTCAAATCTCAGCATCACATTTTTTATTATAAGCAGGTTATTTGGCCTCTTCGAGCATTAAGAAATATAAATATTTTCTGACAATTGTATAAATATTTTAGAAATCCTAGAACATACATCTTAAATGCAGAAACACACACACAACCTCACTTTCATTTCTTAAACACAAACTTGTATTAAAATTTTACCTGTGTTACTTCTACACCAGTCATCTGGTACTTCCGCATCCTTTCAAACACTGAAGATCTGCACAACCCCCCTGTGGACCATATTTATGAGGATACTCTAAAACACAAAGAAGAAATGCTATTACTGTCACATGTTAAGATATTACCAATTATCTTATAAACAAAAATGTAACCGTCATAATTCATGAAAGCCACAAATGCTTATTGAGCACCAGTGGAAAAGGCATTATGCTAGATATTCTAATTTTAAAATATGACAAGTTGAGGACGTCCCTGGTGGTCCAGTGGTTAAGAATCCATGCTCCCAATGCAGGAGGTCCAGGTTTGATTCCTAGTCAGGGAATTAGAACCCACAACTAAGAATTCACATGCTGCAACCAAAAAGATCCCCCATGCCACACCTAAGACCTGGCATAGCCAAATAAATAAACTTCCTTTTTTAAAAAGTCTGGCAGGTTCCAAAGTTCTCCTTCAACATCACTGGTCTCTAGGTTTTTTCATATGAGTGATTTGTGAGTTCTAAAAAAGAATAATAATCATTCTTTATTCTGGGTTTAAATTTCCAAACCTTGCCCACTTCAGATAAATAGAGCATTTTAAGACTGCAATTTACTTCATTTTGTAATTTATAACTTTCCCATCAAACACATTAAATTTTTTATTCTACAAATATATAAAACTACTTCAATCTGAACTAGTTAGGCTAATACAATATTTATTTGTTCGAATTCCTTCAATGAATACCAACTAGCCTTAAAGGAAAGTAATCTAGAAACATGCTCCATGGAATGGTAAAAGTAGACTGAGTTTAAACTTCTTCAATGTATAATTCAAGTGAATGCTTTACAAAGCAGTAACTATTTTATCATCATTTGTTTTCCCTTTCTAATTAAACAGTGATTAATTTTGCTTTAACTGAATTGTTTCCATTTACAGACAGCTATTCAATTTAGTGTAGTCGTTTAAAAGTTTATTCCACTCTCTCAGTTCACATACTTCTCCCTTGTTAAGGTTCGCCTTAGTTCATGAACATATTTTATAACTCAATCTAGTACCCATAACTAAGAGAACTGTCAAATAAAATACCAAGACATGGGTGAGAGGGGAAACACTAAAACATCTGTAAGTAGCTATAGTTATAATACGCAGAATTATAATTAAAAAAACTTTCTTGAGTAAATCTAGAACCTAAAGTGGACACTACTGACCTGTTCCATAAGAAATACTAATTAAATATTACAATATAAATCCAAACTGGCTGGTAGGAGGCAGAGGTTAAGGTCAACTTATCTACACTGATATAGTAGCTATGATTTAAACTTTAGTTTTTACCAGAGGTCAAGACTGCAACAGCTGTAAATTCCCACCAATAAATGTGGAAGAAATGACAGACATAAAAATTTACCATTTTGCAACTCCATATGCATAAGCTGATTCAGGCAAGGATTACCCATTCCCAGGTGGCACCAGTGGTAAAGAATCTGCCTGCCAATACAGGAGATGAAGGAGACCTGGGTTTGATCCCTGGGTCAGGAAGATCCCATGGAGGAAGGCATGGCAACCCACTCCATATTCTTGCCCGGGAAATCCCATGGACAGAGTAGCCTGGTTTGCTACAGTCCACAGGGTTGCAAAGAGTTGGACATGACTGAAGCAACTTAGCATTCAGTTTAGTTCAGTCACTCAGTTGTGGCCAACTCTTTGCGACCCCATGAGTCACAGCATGCCAGGCCTCCCTGTCCATCACCAACTCCCGGAGTTCACTCAAACTCACATCCATCGAGTCGGTGATGCCATCCAGCCATCTCATCCTCGGTCATCCCCTTCTCCTCCTGCCCCCAATCCCTCCCAGCATCAGAGTCTTTTCCAATCAGTCAACTCTTCACATGAGGTGGCCAAAGTACTGGAGTTTCAGCTTTAGCATCAGCCCTTCCAAAGAACACCCAGGACTGATCTCCTTGAGAATGGACTGGTTGGAACTCCTTGCAGTCCAAGGGACTCTCAAGTCTTCTTCAACACCGCAGTTCAAAAGCATCAATTCTTCAGCACTCAGCTTTCTTCACAGTCCAACTCTCACATCCATACATGACTACTGGAAAATCATAGCCTTGACTAGACAGACCTTTGTTGGCAAAGTAACGTCTCTGCTTTTTAATATGCTGTTTAGGGTGATCACAGCTTTGCTTCCAAGGAGTAAGCGTCTTTTAATTTCATGGCTGCAATCACCATCTGCAGTGATTTTGGAGCCCTAAAGCCATTAGGTCAAAATGTACAGTAATACGATATTCAAAGTTCCTGAAAGTATCAGCCAATAGGTGGTGGTTTAGTCATTAAGTTGTGTCTGCCTCTTGTGACCCAGACTGTAGGCCCCCTGGCTCCTCCATCCCTGGGATTTCCCAGACAAGAATACTGGAAAGGGTAGTCATTTCTTTCTAGAGGGGACATTCCCAACTCAGGGATCGAACCTGTGTCTCCTGCACCGCAGGCAAATCTGAATGGCTGGAAACAAACAAACAGAACGGCAAGAGTAAAATTGGCACCAACTAAACTAGCCTAGATTCATGAGTCATTTCTTGAAAAAAAGCTGACTGATGATGAATATTCACATTAAACTGTTACAATAGTGAGAAATGAGGTTTCAGTGCATTTTGTCATTTAATTTGGGACTGTCTGGTACTGCAGGCAGCATTACCTTATACACAGTAAAAAGTTTTGTTAAGGAGAATAGAAAAACTCATTCTATATCTGAGCTGCACTGGCATTTAGCAAAGTTTTCCTGTCACAGTCAATATCAAAATAATCTTGGCCCAGCACATCAGAAAATGTTTAGCAGTATTCGTATTTACCACTATTTCCTGAATATTTTCATCTTAAACTAGTTTTCACTTATCCCAAGATACAACATTTGCCCCCGAAAAAGCCAGTCATATGGTTAAGTTGAAGACTGATACCTACACAGACTCTATAACACTCAGATTAAACATTTTGCATATCTAGAGAAATAAATGCTATTATCATTTTTCAAACAGTTTTTTCAGAGAATTTACTCAATCAAGATGTTCAGTTTTAGAAACCAAAAAGCTGTGAGGTTCATTAGGAATTTAGTTATAAGTCCCCCACAAATAAACATGTCAAAACAACATTTTTTGTTTTCATATATAATTCAGTTTAACTAACACACTTCAAAATATAGTGAAATCAGTGGATATGCCTGATTTTATTCAAATTTAAGAAATACCAAATATCATAACATAATCGTGACAGATATTAGGATTTACGTTTCATTCAAAGCATACCATGAAATGTATTTTGAATCTCTTCCTACACAGGCACAAAAGAGCTGTTACAAAGTACTTCTGGAAGAGATAATTTCCTCGCCAACACTTGAACAAATTATATGTGTATACCATTTAACTAAACATCTTACAAAACTGAGGAATGGAACAAAAATATCCTTATCTTAAGCAAATGTAACATCATTTTTAATGCAATGATAAGGGAAGTCAACAAACAATATATATGTCTGATTTATATATAGTCAGCATTCCCTACTATATAGTATGCCAATAAAATATATTTTCCAGATATTAATAATGTTGAATACTAAGCACATTGGCACTCTGTACCATCAATATACCGGTACTGATGCTAGGCCTGTGACCGTTAGGATTAAGGTAATCAAGTTAACTACTATCTAATGGGTATCTCATCTACTTGATAAAATATATAGTTGACTTATATATGTAAACATATACAGATATATACATGTATCTATTTGTGACATTGTAAATGCAGGTGATATTGGGGTCAATCTCTTCCTTACCACTCCTCCACATGATCAGAAGTCAGGCAAGTACTGGTATAATACCATACCATCAATAGGCTAATATATCAGCAGGAGTTGACAGGAAGCCAGTAGAACAACCATCCATGTAGCAGGCTATCACTCCCCAGTAAAAAGGTAGCCTGGATTCAAAAGCAAGATTGCCCTGCCCCTATCTCACTCCTAATAGGCTGCATTTGGCTGGAATCAAGGGAGTCCTTAATGTTCCACAAAATCACTTCCTCTGGTCCATCATGAGAGGGGCCAAGTGAATCATTCTGCAGCACTCCTCACCTCTATCAGGAGGATTCCAGCAAACACAAAGGAAACCCCAGAACTCTCTCTGTTCATAGGAAGACATTCCCCTGACCCCCACTTCCTTAAAGACTCACAACTGTCTACCATTTTCTGCCTTGGGCCCATTAGAACTATTTCATTGGGGCTTAGCTTTTATGGTCATGAGACTATACCACCAAAGACTTCAATTCACTATAAGTTTTTGCAGACTCCAAATCACTACTTCCCACTATTATCTTATTTTTGGCTCCTAATTCACCATCACTCTCTCAGACACCACTCCATCATAATTCTTAGTGATTTCAACATTCAGGTTGATGATCCTTAAAAACACTCATACTACCTTTTCTCCAATGGTCTTCTCCTACCTCGATTTCTCACTTACATGGTCATACTTGTGAACCTGTCAACACTAATTACTGAAACTTCTTCTTCATCTCAAATTCCTCATCCTACTTTCCACCACTCATCTTTTCAGAACATTCCCCCTTAGACTCAGGCAATCCTTCAACATCTCGAAAACCCTTCAATCCACCAATACTACTATCCTGTCCACTACTGAATATTTTCTTTCTCTTTATTCAGCTTAAATCCCAGAGTCAATTATTATTATAATTACTCCATTCATTTACCTTAAACTCCTTTGCCACCTCCTCTTCCCAACTCTCAAACAAAACCTGTTAAAATTCAACTCTCTACTAAAAAAAAAAAAAAAATTCAACTCTCTACCTGTACCCCTCCAGTTGAATGCAGCTGGAGAAGAAAATGGTAACTATTCTCATTCAAAAATTATAATCTGTAACTTCAAGCAGTTCCTTTATGCCACCTGGCAATGGTACTGCATTTCCAGAGACCCTTCTCAATCCTATTTCATTGTTTAACTTTACCACATTAGTTGTTCAGCCCCTAAGTCGTGTCTGACTCTTTGTGACACCATGGACTACAGCACGACAGGCTTCCCAGTCCTTCACTATCTCCTTGAGTTTGCTCAAACTCATGTCCACTCAGTCAGTGATGTCATGCAACCATCTCCTCCTCTGCCACCCCTTCTCCTCCTGCCTTCAGTCTTTCCCAGCAACAGGGTCTTTTCCAATGAGTTGGCTCTTACTATATTCATACAGGCAATAAAATTGACCAAGCAAGCTGAAACTATGCAAAGTTATCTTAATAATCAATGGAGGAAATTACAACTGTTCCATGACCTTCAAAAATTTTTGTCAAAATATTGAAACTCTATTATTTATAAATGTGTAGGGAAATAAAAAATAAGACTATTTATATTTAGTACACCGTAACATAAAACATTAGAAACATCAAGAGTTAGTATATTTAAAAGAACTAGAGTGTTTTATTTCTTTGTAAATTGTATTTTATATATCATGAATTTTAAATATACATTCTTTTGGAAAGCCTGATATTTAGGATTAAAAAAAAAAGTTTCCAAAGTCACAAAACAGTATTATATATGCTTCAAAATCTGTCAGCACAATATTCTCTCAAAAGAAAAAACAAGAAACAAGTATAAAATGTTTCCCATATACTTTCAAAATTTCTAAAAGAGCCTATTTTCCCTGATCACCACATAAACTATGAAAATGGACAATGACATTTCCCTCTAAAATTACTGACAATATAATCCCCATTTCTAGAAAAAGCCTTTGTTCGACTAATGAATAAGCCCTCATTGAGATGCTAAATCATAGGATGTACTGTAGTTCCCCTGAAAAGGCCAAACAGCATATTCTTTCACAAAGAATGAGTCATTGGTGTAGAATATTCAGCCTGTTTAAAACAAAGATCAGCTTTAAATCTAAGGCCTTTCTTCCAGTTCCTTTGCATGCCAACCTCTTGCTTTTGCTTTGTTGTAGGAGGCACAGATATAAATAATACATATATTGTGATACCACCTCAAGCAGGAAATAGCTCTAATTAACTCTCAATCATCCACTCCAGGAAGGGGAAATATTTACAGTTCAGATCATCTGCCCCAACAGAGTCACACATGAAACACCCACTTCTCACTAGATACTAACTACAGTAGACTTAACATCCTCACCACTCCCAGCAGCCATCCCTCCCTCAATGTGACTGCCAGGTTAGGAATTTTACTGCAGAATCCAAAGCCTTAGCTATGAGATAACTCTAACAATCAAAACTTGGTATAATTTCTCTAATAATCAGTTTGGTGTCATTTCAAGGGGCTCCGAAGAGCTCTGGTATACCATAGTCCTTTATGTCTCAGTGCAGAGAAGAATTCAGTGAGAGCAAAGTGATAGATAAGAAGTGATTTATTAGAATAGGACCCTTGTGAGGCTTACAAGAAGGCAGGGAGAAATTCCACGTTCCGAGTACTTTCTGGGCTAGTTTCATAATCAGGAAAAGTGGAGGGGGTGGAAAACTTTATCTTTCTTGAGTAGACATCATGTTTCCATCATTAGTTTCTCCTCCAGGTTGGGCAGGGGAATTTTCATATCCCTACATGGTCAAGCTAAGTCCACAAATTATTGTTTTTTATGTGTACAAAGAGCATGTCCTAGGGACCATTAACTTACTGAGCTCACTGGGCAATCAATATGTGGGTCTCATCCTACCACTGTTTTATTATTTGGGGGAATGTCCCATGCTTCTGTTGCATGGTTTTGTTGCTAAGAAAGCTGGCTTGGTTTTGTCATTAAGCAAACCTGTTTTCTTAAGTAATCATTAAATTACAGGGATCTCTCACTTTTTTCTACTTAAAATCCTCTAGGCAGGATAACTAATCATCATTTGTCCCTTTACTCTATCAATAACACACTATGAATCACAAAATTCAATCAAATGACCCAACTTTTATGCTAGTCAAAGAATTTATGGAGAAGGAAATGGCAACCCACTCCAGTGTTCCAGCCTGGAGAATCCCAGGGACAGGGGAGCCTGGTGGGCTGCTGTCTCTGGGGTCGCACAGAGTCGGACATGACTGAAGAGACTCAGCAGCAGCAGCAGCAGTATATACATATGCATATATACACATATATAGGGGAATAGGCACATATACAACAGTACCGCTGGTGGCTCAGACAGTAGAGAATCTGCCTGTAATGCAGGAGACATGCTTCCATCCCTGGGTCAGAAAGATTCCCTGTAGAATGGAACACTACCCACTCCAGTATTCTTGCCTGGAAAATTCCATGGACAGAGGAGCCTGGCAGGCAGTCTATGTGGTCACAAAGTCTCAGACACAACTAACCAGTACCACACACACACACACACACACACACACATAAATAAGGGAATATTATATTATTATGTACATGCATATATACATATGTGATACACACATTATATGTATTTAGATATATATATGTCTGTATATATATATATATATATATAGAGAGAGAGAGAGAGAGAGAAGTATTAGCCTTAAAAAGATGACATTCTGCTATTTGCAACAACATGGGTAGACCTAGAATATATTATGCTTAGTGAAGTAAATCTGACAGAGGAAGAGAAATACTACATATTATCACTTATATGTGTAGCATAAATAATAAAACAAACTAGTGAATATAGAAAAAAAAAATAGATGCACAGATTTAGAGAATGAACCAGTGATTACCAGCAGGTAGAGGGAAAGAGGGAAGGGCAATAAAGGGATAGGGGAGTAAGAGTTAAAAACTACTGGGTATAAAATAAGTTACAAGGATGTATTGTATAATACAGGTAATACACTCAATATTTTATAATAAATATACTTAGAATGTAACTTTTAAAAATTGTGATCACTATATTGTTCACCTGTAACATAGTTGTATAGTAATAATACCTCCTTAAAAAAGAAAAATAATAAAAGTTTAAAATATTAAAAAAAAAAAAAAGAATTTAAAAGAGAATGGCTCCATAGACAGTTACTGTACAAAAACTTGCTTTGCTAGTATCTGAAAGGTAGACAGGTGAGGTCCTTCCCCATGAAAATGCCATTTATTCCCAAAACTGCCAAAAACCAGCAAGGATTCACTGAAACAGTAAAAAGAAGAGGAGGCTTTTTTTTTTTCCTTTCCAAGGAGAGATGGTGAGTTTGAAGGAATGGAAGAATGGGTCACGCAGCCCCCAAATATCCTTCCCCCTTCTAATTCACTGGACAGAGGTCCTTTTCTCCCTTTCCCCATCCCTCACAACCAGTCTCCGTTTGGGGAGGGTGGCGAGACCAGGAAAAGAAAGGTATAGTATGAATGTCCCTGGGAAGGAGAGTAAGCTAAAGAGGTCCCCTTTTCCACATGCTCTCACAACACTGATCTCCAAGGAAAGAGAAACTTGGAGCTGGTCCAGGCATGTCCCTTCCCATGTATAGTTTTTAAGATGGGCTGGTGTTGGGGGCCAAAGGAGTCATGGTTATCAGGTCAACAGGAAATATGCTGCTCTATTATTCTGATCAGCAGACTCTAGAGGGCATTAGGACAGAAACTCTGCCTTGTTCATCACTGTATCCAATATATCTAGAAGTGTCTTGTACAGATTAGACACTCAATATTAACTATTAAACTAATCTATCATTAAACCTGTAAATCTTAAAAGTGAAATGGAATGAAAACTTGTATCATACTGATTTAAAGTGACCGTTAACTCCATTTATTTGATTTGGCACTATAAACCTATATACAGAAAACAGGTCATTCCAGGCCAAAGATGCTAGTTTCTTTTCTGAAGTTCCTGAGCTGCAGCAGCTACAAATAAGTATGGTCCTAGCCAGAATAATATTTACCTTTCTCCTATTATCACAGGTTCTTATCTCCAGCAGTCAAAAGTCTACCCTTATCTTCAAGGTTCAAGTTAAATGCCACCTCCACTGGGAATCTTCCTACATATTCCTATGGGTCCCCAGTGCATACCAGTGCTTTGATGACATTTCTAATACAAAATGTATCACATTGTGACTCTCAATTATTGACTGAGAATATTCCTGAAGGTTTAAAAAGAAGTCTCAATTGCTCCTGCATATTCCCAAATCAATAAACACTTGTTAAATTTAATTTTTCAGTCATAGCTGATTTCCATGCCTCTTTTCAAAGGTCATCAATTAAATAAAGATCTGTAAATTGTTGGCTCCAACAACATCCTTTTAACCTTCATTCTACCTGCAATAATTAGGCACTGCCTTCATTATGTTCTAAATCTCTAACTACTTTATAGATTGACTATAAAACAGGGCAAGTTCAAAATTAGGGCCTGTATGCACATAAATTTCCTAATTAAATGTCAGTGTTATTCCTAATTTTATTAATTAATTTACAAAACTAATAATGGGAGGGAAAAACTATTATCAAACATAAGCAATACAAGAATAAATGACACAAGAATATATACCATCAAAGAGCTTACAGTCTAGCTGGGGTGTCAGATATGTAAACAAGAATTCCATTTAATTATCTGCTTGCTAAACATTAAGTCTCTCTGCAATCATCTACAGTTTATTAAATAATGGTTGAATTTAATTTACTCATCCAGCCAAGAGCAATTTTCCTTCCATGCCTCTTCTCAAAGGTCATCATATGACCAAAACATACAGAGGACTCACCAATATATCAATCGAAGTAAAGAGAGGATACCCAGAACTAAGGGGCCAGAAAAGGTTTCCAGGACATTATACTTGGATTATATTTTGAAGGATGAGTGTGGGTTTGGCCAAAAGAGAATTTATACATAAGTAACATGAGCATTTGTTCTGCTCTTTTGTTTCTACAAGGCTTGTCTTAAATTCCCAAAATGCCCCCTCTTTAGAGCTAAGTTAAGCCAGTTTTAAGGAGTATATTAACATATAATTGCATTACATAAAATTCTAGATAATGCAAACTCACCTACAGATTGGTGCTTGAGGAAAGAGGTGGGAAGAAAAGGACTACGGTGAGGAGAAGGAAGCAACTGAGGGCAATGAATATATATACTATTCTTGATTACGGTGACAGTTTCACAAATATATACATATGTTTAAAATTACCAAACTATATACTTTACATATTAACAGTTTATTTTATGTCAATTTTTCCTCAATAAAATTGTTTAAAGAAAGACGAGACAACCAAAGACAATGTATAAGCTTCAACTGCATCTTATATACATGTTTTTTTAATGTCACTTTTGTGGAGCAATTAGAGAAATAGGCCTACAACGTTCAGTTTTTAGTAGAAAAGTATAAATCTGTACAACTTTCTTAGAGCATCATCTGGCAACATATAATATGCTGAGGGGGAAAATTATGCACAAAAATGAGTACTGCAATAATAAAAAAAGAGTAAACAATCTAGTTGTCCATTTAGTTGATGAGTTGATAAATAATATGTTCATTAATGAAACAACTAAATACTATGCAGGCATTAAGGCATTAAAAAGGTAGGGCTACCCTCACCCTCAAAAAAAACAGGGCTGTATTTATTGGTATAGAAATAAATATAAGATATATAAATGAAATTTTAAATGGTTAAGGCTATTCACTAAAATGCTAATGGTGATTGACACACTTCATCTTCTAATTAATTCACAAGCAAAAATGCCTATTTTATATAGTCATTTCATAATCAGAACGGAGAGGGCAATGTCACCCACTCCAATACTCTTGCCTGGAGAATCCCATGGGCAGAGGAGCCTTGCAGGCTGCAGTCCATGGGGTCGCTAAGAGTCGGACACGACTGAGCAACTTCACCTTCACTTTTCACTTTCCTGCATTGGAGAAAGAAATGGCAACCCACTCCAGTGTTCTTGCCTGGAGAATCCCAGGGACGGGGGAGCCTGGTGGGCTGCCGTCTATGGGGTCGCACGGAGTTGGACACAACTGAAGTGACTGAGCAGCAGCAGCAGCATAATCAGAAAAGCTAACAATATTTCCAGCTTTGGAGTAGTTTGGAATTATCAAATTTTGGAAGAAATAAGGAATGTTAACAATGTAACACCTTCATCTTATAACACGAAGAAAATGAGACCCAGGAAAAGAAAGTTCCTTCCTTGCCTAAGGTCACAAAGCTATTCTACAACATCGTCCTGCTCTCCCCTCAAACTGCCTTCTCACACACATGCCAGGCCTCGGTGCTCTGACATGCTGCCTCACATGTTTTCTCCCACGTCTCTCACTAACTTCTATGATTTTAAGTAAACGAATTAAACTCAAAGTTGTAACTGTTGATCTACAAGGTCATCTTTAAATCTATGATCTGTAAGGGAGCAAAATTTGTCTTTCATTGTATTTTTTTAGCTTTAATTTTTATATGCTTAAGTTATGAAAGTATAACATATTTATAGGAGACTTGGAAAATACAGAACAAGGTTACATATAGTTTCACTATATATTACAATTATTTTTTAAGTGAAGAAACTAAGATTTCTATTTTGAATTTCAATACCAAACTCTCAAAAATTAAAAGAATGAATATAGAAAAGTAGAAGGATATAGAAACCTGAAAAGCTCTGTGAACCAATTCAACGTAATTAAGATTTATACAATTTTCACACAACAGTAGGATACAAATTATATTCAAGTTCCCATTAATTTTAAACTAGGAGACACTGGAACATACAGAGGGACATAAAACAAGGTGCAAAAATTTCATGGTCTAAAGGTATTGAAATCATACACAGTCTTTCCCTTATCACTGTGGAATTATGCTATAAATCAGTATCAAAAGATATTTGAAAATAACCCACATATTTTCAACTGCATGTGACATTTACGAAGAAAGTGCTTCAACTTGGCCATCAAAAGCCTCAATAAAGTTAGACTGAAAAAAACACAAAGGGTGACTACAGTGATGAAAGCATTTAAATGAGAAATTAGTATCAAAATGAGAAATTAATATTCAAGATACTTTAAACAAAACCCCATGTATTTGAAAATTAAATTTCTACTATTAAATGATGGGTGTATCTAAGAAGCCATAACAAGAAAAATTAGAAAATACTTGTTTTTTTTCCCTAATATATTTATTTTAATTGGAGGGTAATTACTTTACAATACTGTATTGGTTTGGCCATACATTGACATGACTCCGCCACGGGTGTACATGTGTTCCCCATCCTGAACCTCTCTTCCACCTCCATCCCATCCCTCTGGGTCATCCCAGTGCACCAGCCCCAAGCATCCTGTATCATGCATCAAACCTGGACTGGTGATTCGTTTCACATATGATAATATACATGTTTCAGTGCCATTCCCCCAAATCATCCCACCCTCGCCCTTCCCACAGAGTCCAGAAGACTGTTTTATACATCTGTGTCTCTTTTGCTGTCTTGCATACAGGGTTATCATTACCATCTTTCTAAATTCCATATATATGCATTTGTATACTGTACTGGTGTTTTTCTTTCTGGCTTACTTCACTCTGTATAATCGGCTCCAGTTTCATCCACCTCATTAGAACGGATTCAAATGTATCCTTTTTAATGGCTGAGTTATACTCCATTGTGTATATGTACCACAGCTTTCTTATCCATTCGTCTGCTGATGGACATCTAGGTTGCTTCCATGTCCTGGCTATTATAAACAGGGCTGTGATGAACATTGGGGTACACATGTCTCTTTCAATTCTGATTTCCTCAGCGTGTATGCCCAGCAATGGAATTTCTGGGTGGTATGGCATTTTTATAGAATAAAAATGAAAAGAGAATTTACCATAATCTGTTGCATGCAGCTGAAGCTGATCAATGCAATTAAATACCATGCAGAGTCTTGAAGAAAGTATGAAAACAAATAATGGAGACTGGCACAAAATTTTGTGAAATTTGAAGAAAATCTGTACTTAGTTATTAATACTGTATCATTTGTTAATTTCCTGTTCATTTGTTTTACAACATACTACAAAATGTCTTTGTTTGGCATACAGATTATTTTAGACCAATTATTTTTAAGAAAGAGGAAGACTCAAGAAGTCTTTCTTTTTACCTCCCCTTTAACTGCCTGAAAGAATTTAGATAAAGGGTCTGGTCTAGGAAGAGCACTATCAACACAGAGATCTACAAAATATATGGAGTAGGTCTGGCAGGAGGAACTCAGCAGGGCCTACAGATCAAAGTCCTCTCTGGGTCTCACTGTCCCTGCATGGCACAGCAAATACCTGTTTACCCAACATTTGCTCTCCCATCTTCCTGTCATTCTTTTTTTGCTCCCCTTTTAAGTACCAAACCCTTAGCCTCTTCATCTCTGAAATGCCATATAAACTTCAACTGCCTAAGTTGTTCTGGGGTCTCATTTTCCTGATAAAACCTTGTATGGACATAATTAAATCTGAGATTCTTCTTTTAAAATTCTTACATCAGCTAGAAGAACATAAACAGGGAAATTTTTTCCTTACCCAACAAAATCCAAGACTCTACAGTTGCTGAAAGCAACTGTAAAATCCACATTAATGAATTCCTAGTCTAATATTTGAATATAAACATAAGATACAAGATTGCTTACCAAGATATCTAATCTCCAAATTTATAAACCCTAAACAGAATTTTTACATTTTTATAATAAATATGATAACACAATGTAAAGCAGTTCTTTACAGGGCCCAAGTCTTAGACCAACGTCTTTAGACATACTTACAAGGTCACTAAACATAAACATCAAGAACTGAATTGTGCTAGAAGAGATGTGAAATATAAACATATATACACTTTTAATGCTACTTCTATTAGTTTTCCTATAAATCATCACTCATAAAAGTTGAACCTGAAATATAAATTTACTCTGTTTTCCAGTAGCAAACAGCCACACTTCTGCAAAATCAATGAAACCAAAAATGATACCAAAATTCAATTCAGTTCAGTCGCTCAGTCGTGTCTGACTCTTTGCAACCCCATGAATCACAGCACGCCAGGCCTCCCTGTCCATCACCAACTCCCGGAGTTCACTCAAACTCATGTCCATCAAGTCGGTGATGCCATCCAGCCATCTCATCCACTGTCGTCCCCTTCTACTCCTGCCCCCAATCCCTCCCAGCATCAGAGTCTTTTCCAGTGAGTCAACTCTTTGCATGAGGTGGCCAAAGTACTGGAGTTTCAGCTTTAGCATCAGTCCTTCCAAAGAACACCCAGGACTGATCTCCTTGAGAATGGACTGGTTGGATCTCCTTGCAGTCCAAGGGACTCTCAAGAGTCTTCTCCAACACCACAGTTCAAAAGCATCAATTCTTTGGCACTCAGCTTTCTTCACAGCCCAACTCTCACATCCATATATGACTACTGGAAAAACCACAGCCTTGACTAGACAGACCTTTGTTGGCAAAGTAATGTTTCTCTTTTGAAATCTTTTTAATCCTCACAATAATTGTCTTTACTGTCATTAAGTCCTTTGACTTTAGCCCCCTTTAAACAAGGCTCTCCTAACTTACAATGTAACCAATAATGTACTGGAGGAAGTCAGGATACATGGATCCTTGCCATAAAAATATCTTGCCCAAGCTGTTTAATAAGACTCCTTAGGCTTCAGTTTTGGGCTTCCAAGGTGACATAGTGGTAAAGAATTCACCTGCCAATGCAAGAGAGGCAAGAGATGTGGGTCTGATCCCTGGATTGGGAAGAACCCCTGGAAAGGAAATGGCAACCTATTCCAATACTCTTGCCTGGAAAATTCCATGGAAAGAGGAGCCTGGTGGGCTACAGTCCATAGGGTCAAAAAGAGTTAAACACAACTGAGCACCTACACCCACACAGACTTCAGTTTCCATCATCTTCAAACTTTAGAGTTTAGAAGTAATTCTAGTGCCTTTTGCAACAGTACTAAAATTACAGAATTCCATTAAATTCAGAACTATCAATACATCAATCTTCTGGTCTATTCCAAAAAATTCTTTTTCACAAACAGCTTGCCGATGAAGTATGAAGAAGAAACAATGCCCCTCATAAGAAAATCCTTATTTTTTAAACACACATGGTTATAAAGTCTTAATTTAAAATTTAATTCTTCTTACTGTCAAATCAAATATCTATAAACTTTTTCCACTCTCAAAACCTGTAACTTAACAGTATAGTGAGAACATATTCAAACTGCATCCTTAATGTAATGTTCAGGTGTACAATGAATTAAATTTCTTATTCAATCTCTTTGTAAAACTATAACAAAATACTGCAAAACAAAATCATGAGGTAATATTTTTCAGAAGAAAAAAGAACAAAATTTCCAAATATAATTTTACTTTCTAAGCTGAGTTTTAAAGCTGTTTTATAATGTAAAAGAGCTTTCTTATTTTTAAATAATCTATGTTTCTGAAATGATCATTATGCAGCTAAAGTATTTTCTATTTATATTTTTAAATAAATTATATACAAATATACCTGCTGCTACTGCTAAATCACTTCAGTCGTGTCCGACTCTGTGCGACCCCATAGATGGAAGCCCACCAGGCTCCCCTGTCCCTGGGATTCTCCAGGCAAGAACACTGGAGTGGGTTGCCATTTCTTCCTCCAATGCAGGAAAGTGAAAAGTGAAAGGGAAGTCGCTCAGTCGTGTCCAACCCTCAGCGACCCCATGGACTGCAGCCTTTCAGGCTACTTCATCCATGGGATTTTCCAGGCAAGAGTACTGGAGTGGGTTGCCATAATATATATGCTAACCAATCATAAAATGTCTTGATTTAAAATGTCTTAGTATTATTTACATACATAAAATAAACTGTGATTGAATAATATGAAAGTGCTGGGCATTTTCTCCAAATTCTACAAAAAGAATCAAACCCCTTAAATGTGTTCCTGATTAAATATCTCACATTTCTAATTAAATATTTTTCAAAAAGCTATCATTTCTCACAGCCTTCTCAAGGTTTCTTCATTTGTGCCTGTGGATTTTTTGAAGAAATTATATTTCCCCAGAGATTAACTCAGGAAAAAAAAAAGAGTCAACAATGCCTCTAAGTTTTTATATTTCTTTCAAATATTATCACTGTGCTTAATAAAACTAAATATTTAAGATCAATGCTAAGTAAAGCAAGTTTATAGACTGACAATAAACCTGTATACACTGTGGAAGTTCTGAAGTCATGGGCACTTCCAATCACAGTTAAGCCACTCTGCAACTGAATTATCAATCAGAACACTTCATTCCTTAATCTTTCTAAGTGTCTACCACTGTCTGTCACATCTTCAATACATATAAGCATATTTCTAAGCTCTAGATTGGACCTTAAGCACAGACAGAAACATTTCAAGATAAATCCTCAGAATTTCCTGTGACCTCTAGATGAACACGATCAATATATAATGCGATTTGAAAAATGCTAGTCATTATCAATACTTTCCAATTCAATACTTCCTTCCCTCTTTTTCTTCTATTCCTTGTCGCTTCTCTCACTAACACAAAAAGAGTTGAAAGTCTTAATGCCTATGAGAAAACTCATTTATGTCCACAACTTTCAAAGCACAGTATGGAACAAATTGTTTTTTTAAGGTTAATTAAAAACAATATCCTTATGTTTCACAAATAGAGACTTCTACATGAAGGAGTCATTCATCTTGAAATGATTAAGTAAAATTTAACAGTCTCAATTTTTCAGAACAAGAAATAAGGAGTCTTCTCATTGAAACACAAGATAATGAAGCTACTAGTACAATTTCAGCTAGCATACAGGCTGAAAGTAAAGTATCCTACTACTATATGAGGCACAAGCAAATGCAAGCTCTCTGGGCTTCTCTATACCACCCAGATGACAATAATCTGAAGTGAAAGAATTTGACTCTTACTCTGCAGCATCAAATATTTACTTAAAATACCTTTTAATTCAGAGGCAAAATAGTTCTTTATAAGTACAGCATGGAAAAATTACTTAGACCTTTGCCTCTCAGAAAGGTAGTACACAAAAGGGTACAAAGATCCACTATTTACCATTATTTAAAATAATTCCAAGCAATTTTACAGACATTCCTAAAAGTATTCATATTAATAAGATTAGCAGTATAGTTTATGGTATAGTATAGTATAGTTTATGGAACAATGTTTTTTCCAGTTTCTTTGAAATAAACTGGTCCAAGAGGTAGAGAACTAAATTGTATTCTTTCCCTGTCATAACTGTTCACACTTCTATGTCCTAGAAAGAGAGTGCTCTTTAACCACCTAAGCACAGAACTGAACAAGTGCTAATTTTAAGCTGGTAACTACATATAGTTATCATCTTCATGTCAAATTATTGGCACTTAAATAAATTATATCAAAGCATCTAGAAGTTATTAAGTTATTAAGTATTTTCACTGAACACTGGCTCAGTGTTCCTATATACAGGAATGGCCTCAGAAGCCATTCCCTAAGGTTCTCCAGAACAGCAGTTATCATATTCCATGGTAGTTTCATATATTTAGGCCTAGAGCTGTAAGACGGTGTTAAGAGGAAGGTAACCAAATTCCCGTCAGGATTCCTATCCAAAGCTGGCATGCCTCCCCTGTAATTTGCTTCTGCTGAAAGTAACACATATAGGGATACCAAATTCACTCAAGCCTATAGACAGTGACCTAAACAATCACACAGTACTTTAGTCATAAAAATAAACTACTGGCAGTTAAGTAAATTATGAAAATAATATTATTATTAAATAATAAAGGGACATGGTCTCCCTTTTAATTAGTTGTGAAATAAAACATCCACTGCTAAATATGTTAAGGAAAGAATTTGGCTCTAAACAGCAATAAATGCAAATATGTGATTTCAGGGAGACGTACAGATTTCAGAAAAGACCCAGAAATCCTTGGAATAAGGGCAGTGAGAATTTACAGCTTCATTTACAAGAATGAAGCAGAAGACACAGGGATAAGAACACAACAACCACAATCAAGCAACATAAAGTTTTCTATGCTCAGTTTCCTCATCTGTAAAGTAGAGATAACATGTGTGCCTATATACCTCATCGGGTTATTGTGAAGACTAAAATAATTCAGGCAAAGAACTTCATATGGTGCTGGGTATACATTAAAGAATAGTAACTACTTGTACTTCTACTACGATTAGAACCTTAGGTATTCTACACTGAGAGGTTAAATAGCCAATTAAAAGTAAATTTAATCTAAACAAATATCATGTGATTTCACTTACACATGGAAACTAAAAAAACAAAGTAAATGAATGAAAAAATCAAAACAAAAACAGACTCATAGGCACAGAGAACAAACCAGTGGTTGCCAGAGGGAAGAGGAGTAGGAGACTGGGCGAATAGACCAAGGAGATTAAGAGGCTCAAACGTCCAGTCGTGAAATAATGAAGTCATAAGGAAGTAATACATAGCATAGAGAATATAGTCAATATCGTGAAATAAGGAAGTCATAAGGAAGTAATACATAGCATAGAGAATATAGTCAATAATACTGTAATAATTGTGTATAGTGACCGATGTTACTAGCTTATCAGGTGATCATTTCATAATGTATTTAAACATCAAATCATTATGTTGCATACCTGAAGCTAATATAATGTTGTATGTCAACTATATTTTAACTTAAAGAAAAAGTAAATTTATCTAGCCATCCTTTAGAACAGGGGTAGGCAAACAAAAGCCTACTAGATATATGAGTTCTTTTGTTTGGCATGAAAGCTAAAGATGGATTTTACATTTCCAAATGGTGGGAAAAAATTAAAAGAATAATATTTCGTGTCATGTAAAAATTTCATGAAATTCAAATTTAAGTGTCAATAACTAAAGTTTTATTGGAACACAGTCATTCTCATTCATTCACATATTTTCTACTCTGTTTTCATACCACAATGGCAGAATTCAGGTGCAAAAGAACTAAGATGGCCAATAAAGACAAAAAATTTAATATCTGAACCTTTCACAGTCTATCAACCTTGGTCTAGAATCTCGACTTAGAGCAACTATTTAACTAAAAAGTTAACAAGTCTATGCTTTCCTTTCATAGCTAACTTGACAAATTTTCAAGTAGTTTTTCCAAAGTAACAGTCTAAATCTGCAAGCATTAAAAATTCTGTTTAAGGCAATGCTTGCCACATTGTCATCTTTACATCATGACATTTCCATTTACCAGAGAAAAGTTACAAACAAAATCACCCTAAATATGACTATTTTTTTTAATATGACTATTTTTAAGCTCTAATACCACTAATGGTATGTAATAATAAACAGAATGTGAAAGATCACCTTACCATGAATATATATTTACTAAGACAATTAAGTATTAAGCACTGAAATCAATGGTAAAGTTAAAAGCCAAAAGGAATTGAACACTAAGTTGCATCCACTGCCACCAATTCTCCAAGCTGACTCATCACCTTTGGGGAAAAAGAAAGGTTGAAATAAAGGGAGATATCTGAAAATTACTAAAAGATGCAAAGTGGAAAAAATGCAATTATATGATGAAGAAGAAACAGAATTCTGAAAAAAGAGCAGGACATGCTTAAACTACATACACGTGTACACACATGAAAGGCAAAACACACACAGTAGAGGATACTTATAGGAAAGAGAAGGCAAAGAACTGCTTGATTACAATATAAGAAGGAAACTGTGAATTCAAAATCTGTCAATCACTCTCTCCCTCTCCTTTATTTCCCCAAAGGTCTTGTTTGATTCTGAGAAAACTTTCTAGGGAAAATGCTGTAGGACTTTATTAAGTTTCAGTGAAGAAAAGTGCTCCAGAGATAAATGACATGTGAAATGTTAAAGGAGAAAAAAACCCAGAAACTGTAGTTGAAGAACTTACACACCCTGACAGGAGAGGTAAACCCGCAAAACAATTAAATTACTAAGAAAATGACAAAGTATCATATAAATCAAGTAGATGATGATCCTTTTGGCAAAAAGAAAGAAAGCTAAAGGAATCCATACTCCAGCTTGTGAAGGAAGACTGCAGATTGGAGTTTAAGGAGAATTTGAAATATCAGGAAGGGAAATTGGAACAGAAATCAAATAGGGATGAGCAAAAAAGTGGATAAGCAGCATTAACAACAAATTTATGATTTATCAGGTAGTAGTAAAACCATAAGTGTGTTCCATCTAGATCAATTGTGCTATTTTCTATAGTAATCGAGCATTAGAGATGACAGACTTCAGTATAGAAACTGTCAAAGCTGACAGAGCAAAAAGTCAACATGATTAAGACTTTCCCGTATATTACCAGGGGTGAGAACAAAATTACTGACAACAAATTTCTATATGCATAAAGGAAAATGAAGCTTGGAACCTGCCAAATAAGGAAAATAGGCAAAAACAGACAGACTAGTCTTATTACAGTCAAAAATAAAATATGAGTATTCCAGAGGCATGTGAATTAGAGGAATGTATTTCTGGGTCATTTCATTTCAGCATTCTTATGATTTAATTATTATGGATATACAGACAATGTTAGAATGAAAAAGTCAAGTCTAAATACATTTTCTACTCTCTTAAGACACAGAAAAAGAACTCTCCCAACAAATTACTATCATATAAAGACTTGGTCAAGAATAAAATCTGTAACAATAAAATTGAAGTCTTACCCAGCGGAAGTCAAGTTATCATTTCAAGATCCCAAAAATATTCAAAAGGCTTACAAATTACAAAAACATCTAAAATATTCTTTAAATGTTATGCAAATATCCACACTGAAATTTACATAAGAAGATAGTGCTTCAGTAGGCCATACACACGCACACGCATACAGGTGTTACAGCATTAAATGACTAGATAACATCAGAATATAGAATTTCCAGTTCAATCAGATTGGTTGCCTCATAGTTCAAATACAATTGGTTGTATCATGTCAACAAAGTAGAGGCACAGACTGACAATGATATTGTCTCACTATATAAATCTATCATTTAACTGAGATTTCGGTTGTGAACCTATTTTCTAGCCTGATTAATAGCTTAGGAAAGAAAACAGCTCAGATTTCATTTGTCTCCACATAGTTTCAACTATTTATATGCTTTTGCAAAATTAAGTACTTACTAATATCATCTTCATGATAAATGACAGAGTGAAATGGCAGAGTTCGGTCTTTAATATATCTCTCTGCTGGTTCAACATAAAATGTGCCACCATGAGTCTGAATGAATCCTTCAAATCTTCCATCAATAACAGACCCATGGCTAAAACTTCCTTCTTCACCTATTAATGAAAGCAACAAACTCTTAACAAATTCAAATTGCACATGAATGTTAAATTTATTCTCCTTGAAAAAGCCATTCTTATGTATTGAAAAAAACCTAAATACAAATTTACTAGAGAAATTAATTTTCACATGAAATATATCAACCTAAATGTGAACTAGAACTTAGTAAATATATATTTTATATATATATATGTATAAACAATGAAATATGGAACATCTGTCTTGCCGACAAATTCCCAGCACCTAGCTCAGAGCCTGGCATGTATGCAATAGTCACTGAATAAATGACTGCTAAATAAACTTTAAAAGAGACAAGCAGCTCTTTGTTAAAATATATACATTTAACAGCTCTTTGTTAAAATACAATATAAAATACATACTTTCAAAATAAAGACATTAAAGTATATTTCGAATTTCTGCTCTAATTGTCATAAAAAAAGAAAGTTCTTTCCCACCTAATATATTCTGCATGAGCATCTTGGCTTCCTTAGCATATCTGGGTTTTAGAAATACATTTTCAAAATAGAAGAGTGTTACATATTTTAGAAGTATACCACTAATTCTTTTTAAGATACTGTAAGTTTGTGATAGTGTCTCATCAATGATACTTCTTTGGGGAAATAAAATAATAAAAAACAAAGTAGTTTTGGTTTTTAGTACAATCACAAAACATCAAATGATAAGAGGTGATAAGTAGGAGGGATCTATAAAGTTTAATTTACCATTTAAAATTTTCTCACTAAAACAAAGCTGAGGTCTAGCTTTTATTTTCTGACTTTGTATGGCTTTCTCTTTTATTCACCATAATGTATTATAACTTTCTCAGATACTAACAATTAAAAGTTATTATGAATATACTCAAACACAACTAAAAAAAAAATTCTCAACATCAAGGGTTTTTTTCCCCCAATTTCTAAGTTGTAGATTAGCACTAATTAGTTGACTTTAATCATAGACTGAAGCTGAGTCCAAGACATTTGCATTTTAAATGATAACGATGTTTATCTATAAACTAATTTTGTCATACGCTTCTCGACTATCACATAGCAAAATAAGGGGGGGGGGACTACTAAGTTACTTATCCAGCAAGATAAACTATCAAGAAAATAATAAAAAAAAATTATAACATTAGAAATCTTGATCAATGGAAAAACACTTTACTTTTCTATTACACAATTATAACAGTAAAGAAACCTTTAAATTTATTAACTGTGCTCAATCTACAAATGAGAAATTATAAGTACAAAAAAGAACTCATTTACCCTCATAAAAATAAAAAAAGAAACCTTCCTCAAAGTGTTTAATTTTTCAAGTTAAGATTTGAGGGGAAATCTCTCTGCTATGTAGAAATGAAATTTAACTTTCAGTTAACTTTAATAACTCTTAATAATGAGGATCATCTTGAATATTTATTTACTAACATACAGAGTTATAATTCCATGATATTTTGTCCATAATAGCCCCAGAAGACTTTGATTTTTTTAGCTTTTTTACAACTTTCATAAATTGTTCTGTTCTTCCTTCATTACTAAGCTGATAAATGTAGTTTTCCACTGAACTAGTAACTGTGCCCTCATCTCCCTAATATCTTTTTAAATCTGTTATAGTAAGAGAAAGTTGTTAGAATTGTGAACAAAAAGCAAATAGATTCTGAGGACAGAAGGCCTTCAGAGGACTTTCCTAGGAAAGACTCTGCACATTATTTTTGGCTGTTAAGATCACTTTACAGTTTCATTGTAGACTTCTTCTCTTATAAAACACAGTTAAGTTACTGTTAATTTCTTTCTTGGAAAATCAGAAAAATAATATAAATCATTAAAATTTTTTAAAATATGTAGCAATCTGGAGGTAATGAGAGAATCAAAACTTCATACCTTTTAAAAGCCAGACACTACATAATTCAATACTAAACATGTATGTAAAAATTGATCCAAGAATTACTTCATCCTTCAAAGACCACTGTTCTTCATGATACAGTCAAATCTGCCCAGGATTTAAACCATCTTTCTGAAATATTTGCCTACACTTCAAACAACACAAATTTCCTTGTGTAGAAAAAATCAGAGTTCTTTTAAGGTTCAACTTACCATAAATATGTCCAGTGTAAATATGAGAAGTATCATAATCAAGTACTGCATTTGATGTTTCCACCCTAAATTCGTCACTGAAAAGGGAAGTATCCCTCTTCATTCGAAGGTTGAAATGTCTGCAAACAGGGTGGAAAAGGAAAAAATCGAAATTAAAAGGATCCAAACTTAATTATTTTTTTAAATAAAGGAAATCTGCAAAATGTGGACTGTGCCACAAAACTTGTCTATTTGGGAAATAACTGACCAATTTTCTCACTAAAATTCTGATCTAAAATTCAACCTAACACTGATAAAAACTCAGATACAAATCATCAGTAATCACTAGGAATATATTAAAAAATAAATGCCTATAGGCTGATTCCTACATGGTGAAACAAGATCATTCTGAGGGCAACTAAGGTGCTTGAAGATAAAAACAAGCTTCTTGACTCAATTACTGTTATTCACCACTACCTGTCTTTCCTCTCTAGTAATTCCACAGCTTTGGCATTTTCCCCTCTTATCCACAATTCAGATAATACATACGAAAGTGTCATCTAATTAGATATTTAACATCTCCTCTCAGAAAAGTAAGTAGGCCTGCTCTTTCCTACAGACACATACAGAAAGAGATACAAACATACATACATACACACACACACACAGAAAATGTTTCAAATCCTTTATTTTTCCCTGGGGCAACTTCTTCCAGTTCTTTTTAGACCTTTCTCAGTTCAGTTTGGAGACTCCAACAGAAAGAATCATGATAGCTGAAATACGCATTCTAACTGTCCTCTATAAAAGAAAAGACCAAAACACTAAAATAAAATTAAGCAAAGAAATCTCAGGTTTTAGAATTAAACTCAGAATCAAAATCTTAAGCCTAAATTTACTAGTCCAGTATTCCTATCCAGTAAATAAAGATAACACATTCTGTTTTCTGGAACCATTTTAAGGATTAGGGATTATAATCTATGAAAAAATAAACTCATTAACACGATACTTGACCCAAAGGAGATGTAAAGGATAACATATTAGCTATCACTAGTAAACTTTTAGAACTAAATCAACTGCCATAACTTTCATAATCAATTAACTAATCAATATTCATAACTGCCATAAAAGTTTGCATATAACATTATTTCTACTTAATGAATATGAACCAAAGTTTTTATTAGCCGACCTCCAAATGTTAGTAGGACAAGAAATAATTTGAACTGTGACACACTGTTGGTGAAGGTAAAAAATGGAACAATATGGAAAATTGGCTGTTATTTATAAAGTTAAACATGCAAAAACACTATGACCCACAATTCTACACCAAGAGAAATGAAAATATAAAATATATGTCTGTACAAACAACGGACACAAATGTCCAAAGCAGTTTTATTCAAAATAGCCAAAACTTGGAAATAACCTTAATGTCAATCAGCAAGTAGAGAGAGAAAAGGTTGTGGCATATTCATATAGTAGCAAACTATTCAATAATAAAATGAGTCAGTTCAGTTCAGTTGTTCAGTCATGTCTGACTCTGCAACCCCTTGGACTGCAGCATGCCAGGCTTCCCTGTCCATCATCAACTCCTGGAGCTTCACCAGACCCATGTCCATCACGTCGGTGATGCCATCCAACCATCTCATCCTCTGTCATTCCCTTCTCCTCCTGCCTTCAATCTTTCCTAGCATCAGGGTCTTTTCCAGTGAGTCAGTTCTTCCCATCAGGTGGCCAAAGTATTGGAGTTTCAGCTTCACCATCAGTCCTTCCAATGAATATTCAGGACTGATTCCCTTTACGAAGAACTGGTTGGATCTCCTTGTGGTCCAAGGGACTCTCAAGAGTCTTCTCCAACAACACATTTCAAAAGCATCAATTCTTCAGCACTCAGCTTTCTTTATGATCCAAACTCTCACATCCAAACATGACTGCTGGAAAAACCATAGCTTTCACTAGAATAACCTTTGTCAGCAATGTCTCTGCTTTTTAATATGCTGTCTAGGTTGGTCATAGATTTTCTTCCAAGGAGGAAGCGTCTTTTAATTTCATGGCTGCAGTCACCATCTGCAGTTATTTTGGAGCCCAAGATAATAAAGTCTGTCACTGTTTCCATTGTTTCCCCATCTATTTGCCATGAAGTGATGGAACCAGACGCCATGATCTTCATTTTTTGAATGTTGAGCTTTAAGCCAACTTTTTCACTCTCCTCTTTCACTTTCATCAAGAGGCTCTTTAATTCTTATTTACTTTCTGCCATAAGGGTGGTGTCATCTGCATATCTGAGATATACAAGGTTGTGTCATCTGCATATCAGCATTATGTATTTAATAAAACGATTAAATTCCTAAAAATAGGTACTTTTATAACACAAAAGACTGCACATAATATAATCCATATACATGTAATTTAACAGGGAAAATCTATCTGTAGTGTCAGAAAACACATCAGTGATTACCTGGGATGGAGAGAGACTAAGAGCAAATGGGAATGAAGAAACTTTTTTGCTCTGATGGAAATGTTCCACACCTTGGTTTGAACGGTGGTTCACAAGTACATACATTAATCAAAACTTAAACTATATGCTTGAAATGATAAAACTATACAATAAAGGACAGAGACAGTATGGGCCTAATAGAAGCAGAAGATATTAAGAAGAGGTGGCAAGAATATACAGAAGAACTACAGTCCATGGGGTCACAAAGAATCAGACACAACTTCGTGATTAAACAACAAAAACAAAATAGTTTCTGAGCACTTTCACACATATTACTGCACCTCAGCCTCACAGTAATCTTGCAAAGGAAGCATGATGAATGTTTTTTTTTGATACTATTGATATCAAATACTATTGATACAAAATACTATGGACCCATACACAGTCATCCCCTCTGTGACTCAGGTCAGAAGACTAGAGTTAGGACTAGAGCTCTAGGATTTGGTTGCTGCATCTTCCTTTCGACCGTATCACTAATGCCTCTCAAGCATGTGATAGAAGCAGTCAAGCTAACATTTGCTGAGTGCTGTAGTGGTCTTAACGTATGTAATATTACCAGTCTTCACCAATAAGTTACCTTTTAAAATATGAACAATTCAAGTAAGATATAACCTTATTTGAATTTTACTGAAAATTTTACTTTACACCACCATACAAGTACCCTTTGATTATTAATGCCTGAGACACTCTTAAGACTAAGGCTAAACTCTGTTCCCCTTTACTATGCTTCTTTCAATAAGTTTAGTTCTTTTTCTGTTATTATAACATAGTGCACTGCCACCAAAGATAAATTGTAGATTTCCTTTGAGGTGGAAGATGCTCTGTATAAGGAGCATTATTTGCACTGGGGATGTTTTCCTACTCTCAGATTTAACTACAGTGTGCCCTGTATGGATCAATAGTATTTTGTATAATAGTATTGATATCAATAGTATCAATAACTATTTGTATCAATAGTATTTTGTAATCATCCTGATTACAGTAGTTCTATTATCATTCTTTCTACAGTGCCATATAGTAAAGTTATAAAGCATCGAGTGAAATTATAGGCAGGCAAAATCAGCTAACAAATACTAGCCATTTGGAAAAATACATGAAACAGATTTTCCAAATCTCTGGCTTTGAAAATTTCATGCTTTGAAAATGCAGTTGTAGCATGTGGTATAAAAGCTGGTTTTCCTCTCTGAGGCTTTAAAAAAGCACTCTGAATCTAAGCAGTACTAGAGGTAGGAGAACCACCTTCAGTATGGACAACAAAATAAACTATGTTAGTATATGATTCTGTAAGTTTCTAGATCATATACCTTCTATACTAATGAGGTACCATTCTATAGATTAGAACAGTTATGATTATAGAGTAAAAAGAAGTTGTCTTTCCCTCACATGACTATAGGCTATAGATAGTATATGGCTCTGACTCTCAGAAGAAACCAGCCATAGTTGAAGATGCATCCCTCGAACTGGTCATAGCATGAGGACTGGTGCAAAACTGCGATTTTGCATTACTGTGAAACTTTGCCATTTGATATTGGAATACATTCTTAAATAAATGTGGTTATGTTATACATCATTTTAATAGCATTTCTCACTTCATGTTTCTCTGCTAATGACTCAGTGTTTGCTGTTTATGTTTATTTTAGATTACAGAAATGACATTAGACAAAAAGCAAATTCGAGCTATTTTTTTAATCCAGTACAAAATGGGTCGTAAAACAGCAGAGACAACTCACACAACATCAACAAGCGTTTGGCCTAGGAACTGCTAATGAATGTACGGTGCAGTGATGATTCAAGAAGTTTTGCAAAGAGGACTAGAGCCTCAAAGATGAAGCTCATAGTGGCCAGCCATCAGAAATTGACGAGCACCGAGAGCTATCATTGAAGGTGATCTTCTTACAACTATATGAGAAATTGCCGAAGAACTCAACATCAACCATCCTAGGTCATTTGGCTTTTGAAGCAAACTGGAAAGGTGAAAAGGCTAGGTTACTGGGTGCCTCATGAGTGAAGTGAAGTCACTCAGTCGTGTCCGACTCTTTGCAACCCCATGGACTGTAGCCTACCAGGCTCCTCCATCCGTGGGATTTTCTAGGCAAGAATACTGGAGTGGGTTGCCATTTCCTTCTCCAACATGAGCTGACTACAACTCAAAAGTTTTGAAGTGTTGTCTTCTTTTATTCTACACAACAAACCATTTCTTGATTAGACTGTGATGTGCAACGAAAAGTGGATTGTTTACAACAACCAGTGATGACCAGCTCAGTAGCTGGACCAAGCAAAAACTCCAAAGGACTCCTCAAAGCTAAACTTGCACCAAAAAAAGATCACGGTCTCTGGTGGTCTGCTGCCAGTCTGATCCACTACAGCTTTCTGAATCCTGATGAAACCATTGCATCTGAGAAATATGCTCAGCAAATCAATGAGATCCACCAAAAGCTGCAACACCACAGCCAGCACTGGTCAACAGAAAGGGCCCAATTCTCCACGACAATGCCCAACCAACACATAGCACAACCAACATTTCAAAAGTTGAACAAATTGGGCTACAAAGTTCTGCCTCATCCACCATATTCACCTGATCTCTCACCAATCCACTACCATTTCTTCAAGCATCTTGACAACTTTTGCAGGGAAAACGCTTCTACAACCAGCAGAAAGCAGACAATGCTTTCCAAGAGGTTGTCAAATCCCAAGATGTGGATTTTTATGCTATAGGAATAAACAAACTTACTTCTCATTTGCAAAAATGTGTTGATTGTAATGGCTCCTATTTTGATTAATAAAAATGTGTTTGAGCCTAGTTATAATGATTTAAAATTCATGATCCAAAACTGCAATTACTTTTGTACCAACCTAACAGGACAAAAAAGCCTCAGCTAATGAAGTACCTTGTTAACTGGGAAAGAAATCTGAGAGCAAAAGCTTTGCTTCCAAGTATGTCAGAGTGATCTGGCAGTCCCAGAAGGTCTACTGTGTCTAAACTGGACAGGTTTGTCACAGGCTTGGAGAATGACTCCTAGAAATAAAACAGGATTTAACAAGCCTTCCTTAGAAAATAGATGTTTCTAGGTATTCTATCCCTGTAACATTCACCTTCTTCTTCATAAAAATGCTTGGCAGAGTCTGCATCCAAATTATTTTTGTAAGACATGTTGCCAGTATTAATAGCAAATACTATTGTAAGACAAATAGTACACTTTTTGAAACAAAAAAGTCCTTTTTCAAACTATCTTAAAGAAGCCACCACCCCCTACTCCCCTAAAAAAGGATAAAACATAAGAGGTTGATAGAAAGGAAAAGAACAGTTAGCCCATGTGTACACCATTGGGCCAAATGTGAGGCATCCTCCACAGAAATTCTAGGGCTCTGTAGTTTGAAAAACACAGTTCCAGGCTTTACTAATGGTCCTGAGGTAGACAGATTGCCCGAAATAAGCAAAAATAAACATATAAGATTCCTTAAGAATTACCAAGGAAGATAAAAGTGAAACTAAAACTGTAGTTTGTAGCGGTAAGTGCTATGATGAAAAATAAAGCAGGATAAAAGGCCAGAATGGTAGAAGGAAAGAAAGTGCTACTTTACAAAGGGTGGTAGGCAAGATTTCTCTGAATGGATGACATTTGAGCAGAGATGTGAATGAAATGGAGGCTCAAGAGCCATGTGGCTATGGAGTGGAGGTGGGAAAGAGCTGTGAGCAGAAGAGCTACACACACTGCGTGTTAGAGAAAAATCACTTGGGCTGAAGTGGTCTATAGAGGGGGGAGGGGAGGAGATATGGTAAGAAAATAGAATATAGCACACAGAAGAGATCAAAATCTCTGTTCAATTAATGAAGACCTGGGCAGCCAGCAAGTTATTCTTTATGTTACAAACACTGTCTAAAACATTTCCATGAATACATTTCTTCAAACTACAACACTCCCTGTGCCCACTGTGGAAAGTGAGAGGAAGGAAGGGGACTGGTCGTCCTGCTGCACATCCTCATCTCTCCAATCTCTCCTCTTAAAAGATGAAACTTGCCGTCTCCTCCCCCATGCTCCTCAAGGATTCTGCTCCCATACACATTTTTCTGCCTTTGTTACCTTTCCACATCCAGTCAAACCCCTCTTCTAAGCCCCACTCCCGGGCTCTTCTCATTCAACTGTAACCACGCAAGCAGTTCAGGTCTCCTTTTATTTGGGTAAGTGGGTTCTACACTGAATTCTTATCCTTACCCTCCCTCCCACTTAAGATAAAGTTTCTGATGAAAAAGAGTTACTGCCATTCTGCTATAGGAAACTGTTTAACAGCTTCTTGATTTTGCATTCCTGATAATATCAACCTCTAAAAGAAAAGGAACACAATGATGAGAACTACTCGAGATTTAATACTGATAAACTGTGAATAACTGGTTGATGATGAAGTAACAAGAACTTAAGAAGACAACACCATCATCTTATCATCATGGAGTTTGTTAAAACAAGAAATAAGAAAAAGCCTAAGAGAGAAAGTAAGTTCTAAGTTCAGCCACTCGTGCTCCTGTCCAACTCTTTGCGACCCCATGGACTGCAGCACTCCAGGCTTCCCTGTCCATCACCAACTCCCAGAGCTTGCTCAAACTCATATCCATCGAGTCAGTGATGCCATCCAACCATCTCATCTTCTGACATCTCCTTCTCCTCCCGCCTTCAATCTTTCCCAGCATCAGGGTCTTTTCCAAGGAGTCAGTCCTTCTCATCCGATGGCCAAAGTATTGGAGTTTCAGCTTCAACATCAATCCTTCCAATGAATACTAAGGACTGATCTCCTTCAGGATGGACTGGTTGGATCTCCTTGCAGGCCAAGGGACTCTCAAGAGTCTTCTCCAACACCACGGTTCAAAAGCATCAATTCTTCAGTGCTCAGCCTTTTTTATAGTCCAACTTTCACATCCATACATGACCACTGGAAAAACTATAGCTTTCACTAGATGTATGTTTGTAAAAAAGGTTTTAATAAAGCAGATTTTTAAACATTCACAGAGAGTATAGTAAAATCTCCTATATGGGGACTTAAAACATATACATGTGAAGCTGAATGACTGACCATGTCTCCAAAATGTCATCCAAGTTGGACAGAGCAACCTTTGACGTCTCTAAGATAAACAATGTGAAAGGCTCACTGAGTTTAATAACAGGTATGAGCAAGCTACTGCTGCAAGCAAAACATTAAAAAATTGGAGGAGTCGTGTCAGAACAATTTTTTTAAAATGTGTTTGTATTTCTTTAAAATGTGTTTGTATTTCTTACATATGGGGAAAAACTAGCAAAGCTATACTCAAAAAATAACCAGGTCCTTGCCTTCAATCACCACAGAATTAGTAGAGATGGTTTTTCAAAGATACTGGCCCAATATGCTCTTTTAACCAAAATGTCCAAAGATACACTGGTTATTATCATGAATCATTAGAAATTCAAACAAAAAAAATGTCACTTCTTTACCGTTATACCTGACTATGAAGTCCCCATATTTGAATTACTTCTTATAACTAGATCAGCGAGATCAAACAAAACTAGAGAAATTCAAAGAAGGATTACTAACGTGGACTAGGAATACTGGTAATGTTTAGCAAGACAAAAGCAAAAAGCAGCAATTAACCACTCCCTTCCTCTCAACGCTTTTCCCCCTGGCTTCTAGGTACTGTGCACTCAGGTTTCCTACTTTTCCAACCACACTTCCAGTTCTTACACCCCCTCCTCCACTTACAACTTAAAATATTGGCATTCAGCAGCACTTCATCAACTGGGCCCTCTTCATATACGCCACATAACATGTTCAAAACTGAACTTCTGACTTCCCCTCAAAACTTATAGCTGTTCCAGTATCCTATCTCAGTAAATGGCTCCAGCAGTCACTCAGTTGCTCAAACTAGAAAAAGTCATACTTGACTCCTCTTAGGACCTCACTATGTATCAACCATGCCCAATAAATTCTACCTTCAAAATATCTCTCACATTTATCCACTTTCCATCATCATCTCTGCTGCTGCTGTTAAGTCGCTTCAGTCGTGTCAATTCTGTGTGACCCCATCATCTCTAGTACCATCCTAATCCAGGACACCACTTCTCATGTTCACTTCAGTTCAGTCACTCAGTTGTGTCCGACTCTTTGTGACCCCATGAATTGCAGCATGCCAGGCCTCCCTGTCCATCACCAACTCCCGGAGCTTACTCAAACTCATGTCCATCGAGTCAGTGATGCCATCCAGCCATCTTACCCTCGGTCGACCCCTTCTCCTCCTGCCCCCAATCCCTCCCAGCATCAGAGTCTTTTCCAATGAGTCAACTCTTTGCATCAGGTGGCCAAAGTACTGGAGTTTCAGCTTTAGCAGCATTCCTTCCAAAGAACACCCAGGATTGATCTCCTTTAGAATGGACTGGTTGCTACTTAGTGCTTAAAAATATGTAAAATAAAAATGCTTCATGTTAAAATCTTATCTAAGAAGCTAAGTTCAGAGCCATCAGCAGCTCTCAATTTAACTTCTTCAACACAAAATTACATGAACACAACTAAGCTCTACCTATTCTTATTTTAGTAAGTAACTCAAGTAGCCAGTGTAGCCTTCAGAGTTTTTAAAAAATATATTTGTTAGGCTTTTACTATCTGTGTAAGCATAAAGAATAGGATATTTTTTAAAATCCACTGCTGAGACAGAGTGGTATAAAATGAAGTCTATGCCAAAAGGCACTGTATCTGACATAAAGTAGGTCCAAAGAAATACCATTTGCCTTTCAAAAGTTTTGCTCTAACTTGCTCAAATTTTATTGGAAGAGATTTAAGTGGAAAAGACTTTAACAGATTAAATTTAAAACCTTTCAAAATTCTGTTTTTCCATATCCCTAACAACAGCATTTTTACATAATTCAAATTTATCCTGTTTCTCATGAGTTGGTATCCATTTCCACTGTCTAGATTCTTATCTCTTATTCTTAAGTGTGCTGGTTTGTCTACAGAGTTAAAAGGGTCCTGGGTTTCTATTACCCTACTCATGTTATGTCAAAAATCAAGTCTAAGATGCTACCTGACTAACCCACTCCAGTCATGGAGAATATCTATGCCTTTTACAAGTTAACTGGACCACATTCCTGACATCCTTATATACTAGAGGTTGCGAGAACCTAACTCTCAAACTGCAAAGAAAATTTCAAATGAAGTATCAGACCGTTTATTTTTAGCAGCTTGGAAATATACAATTGAGGCTACAGGAATAATTATATTGTCAAAACCAGAAAAATCTATTGGTTTTAGAGTATGTAAGTACTCTAAAATATTATACACAATTAGATAACATTTTGATATCTTCTATATTATATGCAAATCATATATTAGATAGAAGTGAGTTTTGATTTATTATGTACCTGAAAAATTAAAGAGCCAAAAAAATAGTTTATTACAGACTCAGTTCAGTTCAGTTGCTCAGTCGTATCCAGCTCTTTGCAAGCCCATGGACCGCAGCATACCAGGCCTCCCTTTCCATCACCAACTCCTGAAGTTTACCCAAACTCATGTCCATCGAGTTGGTGATGCCATCCAGCCATCTCTTCCTCTGTCATCATTCTCCTCCTGCCTTCAATCTATCCCAACATCAGGGTCTTTTCAAATGAAACTGCTCTTCACATCAGGTGGCCAAAGATTTGGACTTTCAGCTTCAACATCAATCTATCCAATGAACACTAAGGACTGATCTCCTTTAGCACGGACTGGTTGGATCTCCTTGCAGGCCAAGGGACTCTCAAGAGTCTTCTCCAACACCACAGTTCAAAAGCATCAATTCTTCACCGCTCAGCTGTCTTTATAGTCCAACTCTCACATTCACACACGATTACTGGCAAAACCATAGCCTTGACTAGACGGACCTTTGTTGGCAAAGTAATGGCTCTGCTTTTGAGTATGCTGTCTAGGTTGGCCATAACTTTCCTTCCAAGGAGTAAGCGTCTTTTAATTTCATGGCTGCAGTCACCATCTGCAGTGATTTTGGAGCCCCCCAAAATCAAGTCTTTCACTGTTTCCACAGTTTCCCCATGCATATGCCATGAAGTGATGGGACTGGATGCCTGATCTTCGTTTTCTGAATGTTGACCTTTAAGCCAACTTTTTCACTCTCCTCTTTCACTTGCATCAAGAGGCTTCTTAGTTCTTCTTCACTTTCTGCCATAAGGGTGGTGTCATCTGCATATCTGAGGTGATTGATATTTCTCCCAGCAATCTTGATTCCGGCTTGTGCTTCTTCCAGCCCAGCGTTTCTCATGATGTACTCTGCATATAAGTTAAATAAGCAGGGTGACAATATACAGCCTTGAAGTACTTCTTTTCCTGTTTGGAACCAGTTTGTTGTTCCGTGTCCAGTTCTAACTCTTGCTTCCTGACCTGCATATAGGTTTCTCAAGAGGCAGGTCAGGTGGTCTGGAATTCCCATTTCCTTCAGAATTTTCCACAGTTTACTGTGATCCACACAGTCAAAGGCTTTGGCATAGTCAACAAAGCAGAAATAGATGTTTTTCTGGAACTCTTTTGCTTTTTTGATGATCCAGCAGATGTTGGCAATTTGATCTCTGGTTCCTCTGCCTTTTCTAAACCTAGCTTGAACATCTGAAGTCCATGGTTCACGTATTGCTGAAGCCTGGCTTGGAGACTTTTGAGCATTTACTTTACTAGCGTGTGAGATGAGTGCAATTATTACAGACTAGATAGTGTTTGAGTTTTTTTTTTTTTTAATTCAGTTACTTGGGTGTTACTAATATATTTTATAGAATTTTAAAGCAAAAGAGGCCTTAAACATTTTCTCATCTAAACATCAAGTTTTACTAATCAGCAAACTAAGGCTCAAAAGAAATCACTCGATAATACATGTCAGGTGACAGAGGAACACTAATCAGTCTCCAAATTACCACAATCCTCCTTTCTCTATCTAGTACAAAAAATATATACACACACACACACTCACACATAAGAAAAACTGAAATTTCATGATGTATATTAGTCAAACTATTATGCTATACACCTTAAATTTATACAGTGTGCGTGTGTATGCTCAGTCGCTTCAGTCATATCCAACTCCGCAACCCTATGGACCATAGCCACCAACCTCCTCTGTCCAGGAGATTCTCCAGGAAGAATCCTGGAGTGGATTGCTATGCCCTCTTCCAGGGGATCTTCCTGACCCAGGGATCGAACCCACATCTCCTGCACTGCAAGCAAATTCTCACTTAGCCAACAGAGAAGCCCCCATGTCAATTAAATCTCAATAAAACTGCAAAGGAGAAGAAAAGGGAAACGCTTTTTCATAGAATTGTCAAAAATGGCCTTTAGGCTTAAAGAACCTTAACATTTCTTCAGTGATATTTGTAAACCTGGGGTATGGTACACCCTTTTTTTTTTTAACATTGAACAAGTTTCTTTTTATTTAATTAAGTTATTTTAATTGGAGGCTAATTACTTTACAGTATTATAGTGGTTTTTGCCATACATTGACATGAATTAGCCATGGGTACACCCCTTCTTTTTGAGGAAACTTGGAAGACAGGATGAAGTATGTTCGTGTGCCTAGGCATCAAAACAAACAGAACAAAGAATAACTTAAATACTGAAACATATGCACACATACTCACATGCCCACACTCCAAAGAAGCTCTCTTATACCCCAAAGTAACATTCTGCATATGGTGGGGTAGGAGAAGAAAGAGACTTAGTAGAAAATCTGTAACTATACTTATCGAGGTCATTTTTACAAATCTATTTCAAGGAAAAAGAGAAATAAAACTATCAGATCATCACATTTTTAACTAAAGTATGTTAGAAAGTAGTGGCAATAACCATGTTTAAGGGTACAAACTCTGAGACACTGTGACTATACAAGTATAATAATTGAGACAAAAAAATAAAATTTTTCAATTCATATCTATTGTAGAAAATACAGTTCATGTATATAATTAACTAGATTTCTGTTAAAAGCACCTAAGATAACCACTTATACACACAATGAGGCTTCTTGGATCCGGGCTCTTTCTGAGTGCCTCAGTCAGTTCTCTCTTCTCTGAACACCAACAGCATTCTATCTGTAAAGCACCATATCACTTTTCTTCTTATGCAGTGACTGACGTCATCTTGCAGCTTCTATTAGGATAACTAAATAACAGCGTGTACTTGCACACTCCCTCTCAGTTACTCTAACACACATTCAAAAAAAACAGAAGGATCTAAGATTTGGTTTTGCCATATGTTCAATATGAAATATATCATGGAGCTAATAAAAATCTAGCAAGGTAATAGAACTGTGACATCCAAACCAAAGACATCTAGAATCTCTACTTTTCCTTTTGGCAGTCACACCATATTTACAATATAGCATTAAATTTATTTTGAGATAGCCACTAAAAACAGGAAGGATTAATGACCACTTACTATTTCATGATACCAATAAGAATGGGTAATTAAAATTCTCTCTGAGGTTAAGGGTCATAAAAATTTATATGAATCGATATAATCAAAATTTTTATCTCAAAGCTCAGATCCTAAAATGAACATTTTTCTCCTTGAAATCAAAGTAGATATGTAACTTGAAAGTCCTTTTTTCCATAATGATCATTGCTTTGTAATACGGAAATTAAATAAACCATTGATTACCATTTGCAAAATACTTTAAGTATCACGGCATTTCTTATAATCTTATTTTTCCTTCCATTAAAATCTTTCTTAAATATCTGTAATATAAGGGCAAATAGTGGACACGCTAAATAGTAGCAGGTATCTTGCCTGTGAGGAAGAAAACAGTTACAGAAAAATAAACACATGAAAAGGAAGAGATATCGAATGCCAATGGCACAGATAAGTAGTTCAGAAGTTCAAAGTAAGATGTAAATAAAGCTACAAAGAAGCAGAACTTGATTTGTGCATTAAAAGATGGTCAGAATTTATTTAAGATAAATAACACAGGGAACAAACTTACACATGATATACTCAGCCATGAGAAGCTCATTCTGAATGAAACAGATACTTGATTTTGGGAAGTGGACAAAATTAAGTTTAGAATTGAGTTGAATTAATTTACAAAGACAGACGGGTCTTGGTGGAGAGGTTTGACAAATGTGAAAAGAGAATAGCAAACTACTTCAGTAAAACTGCTTGAGAATCCCATGAACAGTATGAAAAGGCAAAAAGATAGGACACTGAAAGATGAACTCCCCAGGTTGGTAGATGCCCAATATGTTACCGGAGATCAGTGGAGAAATAACTCCAGAAAGAATGAAGAGATGGAGCCAAAGCAAAAACAACACCCAGTTGTGGATGTGACTGGTGACAGAAACAAGGTCTGATACTATAAAGAGCAATACTGCATAGGAACCTGGAATGTTAGGTCCATGAATCATGGCAAATTGAAAGCAGTCAAACAGGAGTTGGCAACAGTGAATGTCGACATTTTAGGAATCAGCGAACTCAAACGGACTGGAATGGATGAATTTAACTCAGATGACCATCATATCTACTACTGTGGGAAAGAATCCCTTCAATGAAATGGAGTAGCCATCATAGTCAACAAGAGAGTCCAAAATGCAGTACTTGGATGCACTCTCCGAAACGACAGGATGATCTCTGTTCATTTTCAAAGCAAACCATTCAATATAACGGTAATCCAAGTTATGCCCTGACCAGTAATGCTGAAGAAGCTGAAGTTGAATGGTTCTATGAAGACCCACAAGACCCTTTAGAACTAACACCCAAAAAAGATGTCCTTTTCATTATAGGGGACTGGAATGTAAAAGTAGGAAGTCAAGAAACACCTAGAGTGACAGGCAAATTTGGCCATGGAATGCAGAATGAAGCAGGACAAAGGCTAACAGAGTTCTGCCAAGAAAACACACTGGTCATAGCAAGCACCCTCTTCCAACAATACCAAGAGAAGATTCTACATATGGACATCACTAGATGGTCAAACTGAAATCAGACTGATTATATTCTTACCAGCCAAAGATGGAGAAGCTCTATAAAGTCAGCAAAAGTAAGACTGGGAGTTGACTGGGGCTCAGATCATGAACTCCTTATTGCCAAATTCAGACTGAAATTGAAGAAAGGAGGGAAAACCACTAAACCATTCAGGTATGACCTAAATCAAATCCCTTATGATTATACAGAGGAAGTGAGAAACAATTTAAGGGAATAGATCTAATAGACACAGTGCCTGATAAACTATGGACAGAGGTTTGTGACATTACACAGGAGACAGGATTAAGACCACCCTCAATGGCACCCCACTCCAGTACTCTTGCCTGGAAAATCCCATGGACGGAGAAGCCTGGTGGGCTGCAGTCCATGGGGTCGCTAAGAGGCGGACACGACTGAGCGAATTCACTTTCACTTTTCACTTGCATGCATTGGAGAAGGAAATGGCAACCTACTCCAGTGTTCTTGCCTGGAGAATCCCAGGGACAGGGGAGCCTGGTGGGCTGCCTGCCGTCTACGGGGTGGCACAGAGTGGGACACGACTGAAGTGACTTAGCAGCAGCAGCAAGAAAAAGAAATGCAAAAAAGGCAAAATAGCTGTCTGAGGAGGCCTTACAAATAGCTGTGAATATAAGAGAATCGAAAGTGAAGGAGAAAAGGAAAGATATACCAAGATACACCCATCGGAATGCAGAGTTCCAAAGAATAGCAAGGAGAGATAAGAAAGCCTTCCTCAGTGATCAGTGCAAAGAAATAGAGGAAAACAATAAAATGGGAAAGACCAGAGATCTCTTCAATAAAATTAGAGATACCAAGGGAACATTTCATGCAAAGATAGGCTCAATAAAGGACAGAAATGGTATGGACCGAATACAAGCAGAAGATATTAAGAGGTGGCAAGAATATACAGAAGGACTGTACAAAAAAGATCTTAGTGACCCAGATAATCAGGGTGGTGTGATCACTCACCTAGAGCCAAATATCCTGGAATGTGAAGTCAAGTGGGCCTTAGGATGCATCACTACAAACAAAGCTAGTGGAGGTGATGGAATTCCAGATGAGCTATTTCAAATCTTAAAAGATGATGCTGTGAAAGTGCTGCACTCAGTATGCCAGCAAATCTGGAAAACTCAGCAGTGCCCACAGGACCGGAAAAGGTCAGTTTTCATTCCGATTCTGAAGAAAGGCAATGTCAAAGAATGCTCAAACTACCACACAATTGCACTCACTCACACGCTAGTAAAGTAAATGCTCAAAAGTCTCCAAGCCAGGCTTCAGCAATACGTGAACCATGGACTTCAGATGTTCAAGCTAGGTTTAGAAAAGGCAGAGGAACCAGAGATCAAATTGCCAACATCTGCTGGATCATCAAAAAAGCAAAAGAGTTCCAGAAAAACATCTATTTCTGCTTTGTTGACTATGCCAAAGCCTTTGACTGTGTGGATCACAGTAAACTGTGGAAAATTCTGAAGGAAATGGGAATTCCAGACCACCTGACCTGCCTCTTGAGAAACCTATATGCAGGTCAGGAAGCAAGAGTTAGAACTGGACACGGAACAACAAACTGGTTCCAAACAGGAAAAGAAGTACTTCAAGGCTGTATATTGTCACCCTGCTTATTTAACTTATATGCAGAGTACATCATGAGAAACGCTGGGCTGGAAGAAGCACAAGCCGGAATCAAGATTGCTGGGAGAAATATCAATCACCTCAGATATGCAGATGACACCACCCTTATGGCAGAAAGTGAAGAAGAACTAAGAAGCCTCTTGATGCAAGTGAAAGAGGAGAGTGAAAAAGTTGGCTTAAAGGTCAACATTCAGAAAACGAAGATCATGGCATCCAGTCCCATCACTTCATGGCATATGCATGGGGAAACTGTGGAAACAGTGAAAGACTTGATTTTGGGGGGCTCCAAAATCACTGCAGATGGTGACTGCAGCCATGAAATTAAAAGACGCTTACTCCTTGGAAGGAAAGTTATGGCCAACCTAGACAGCATACTCAAAAGCAGAGCCATTACTTTGCAAACTAAGGTCAGTCTCATCAAGGCTACTGGTCGTTTTTCCAGTAGTCATGTATGGATGTGAGAGCTCAACTATAAAGACAGCTGAGCGGTGAAGAATTGATGCTTTTGAACTGTGGTGTTGGAGAAGACTCTTGAGAGTCCCTTGGCCTGCAAGGAGATCCAACCAGTCCATCCTAAAGGAAATCAGTCCTGGGTGTTCACTGGAAGGACTGATGTTGAAATGATACTCTAATATTTTGGCCACCTGATGCAAAGAGAGGGTTCATTTAAAAGACCCTGATGCCTGGAAAGATTGAGGGCAGAAGGAGAAGGGGACAACAGAGGATGAGATGATTAGATGGCATCACCAACTCGATGGACATGAGTTTGGGTAAACTCCAGGAGTTGGTGATGGACAGGGAGGCCTGGCGTACTTCGGTTCATGGGGTCTCAAAGAGTCGGACACAAAAGAGCGATTGAACTGAACTGAACAGATAAAGAAAAAAATACAGGTTTTTGAGTCAGCCACATCTGGGTCAAATCTGTGCTATTAACTTTTTCTTTGGCCGCACTGTACAGCACACAGAATTGTAGCTGCTGGACCAGGGGAAGTCCCTTTGTTACATAACGTTAAAGAAGCTATTTTCTCTGAGTCTTAAGTTTCCTTGGAAATAAAACGATTTACTTTGTTTGGATTTTGAGAGCGTAAATAAGAAAATATATATAAAGCATCTATGTCCTTGTACGTGGAACACAACAGCACTAAATAATTGTGATTTTTACCTCTCTCGGCTCCCTGCTCTTTATTCCTTAACACTACTGAGAATTAAGCAGTACAGTAGGTCATCTATGTACAAGTTGTCATTTTAGAACTGATAAAATTGAGTTAATGAGAAATTAAATGACATTCAATGGCCTACAACCAGCTACCTTCACTGTTGGCACCAGAGAATACACATATAGGCCATAAAACACATAAAAAATAGCTGCAAATCACAAACACACTCCTCTTTAAAGACATATCCTCTAATAATACAACTGAGGATCTGATTCATGAACTTAAAAACACTTAAATGTGACTGTTTCCTTAACAATATAAAAAGGCCAATCTGTTTTAAAAGGAAACAATTTTTAATGTACACATCAAATTCCAGTGTAGGCTGAATTTACAAATAGGGACCTTTCCATTAGAGAAGGAAAATGAAAGGTATAAATTCCCTCTCAACATACACTGAATAACTGGAATTTCAGACATAATCAGCAAAAATTTACTTACCTTCCATGAGCATGAAAATCTAGGCGTAAAAACTGGTCCTCATGTGAGACTGCTCTTTTGGCACGCTGGTGTTTTTGGTGTAATGAATCCACATCATATGATAATCCTTCATAATGTCTAATGTATTTATTTAAAGGATTTCCATACTGACCTACAAAAAATAAACAGTTTGAATTAATTTCTTATGGTTTATTCTAGTACTAAAATGATTCCACAATTATTTTGTATTAAACAACTATTCCACCAATCTTAATAGTTTCTTTTCATAAACATTTTTTAATTTTTTTGTTTGTTTGTTTGTGGTCACGTCATATAGCATATGGTATCTTAGTTTCCTGACCAGGGATCAACCCCGTGCTTCCTGCAAGTGGAAGCAGAGTCTTAACCACTGGATCACTAGGGAAGTCCCTAAAAGTTTATTATAATGGGAATTTTAACCACACACACAAGTTTTTATGTTAGCCATAGGTTTGTCTAGGATGTCCTTAATCAAGCTGAGGAAGTTTTATACTTTGCCAATAAAAACTACCAGGAAGAGATGTTGATCTTTGTCTACATCTATTAAGATGATTATAATAGATATTCAATAAACACCTACTCTATAGCACTAGGAACTATTCCTATATGGGAAAAGAATTTGAAATATATATACATATATTTATGAATAAATGAATCACTTTAACATACACCTGAAACTAACACAACACTGCAAATCAACTATATTGCAATAAGTAAATTTTTAAAATTACTTATTTTAAAAGTAATTTAAAATACTTATTTTTAAAATTACTTATTAAAAATAAGTTTTTAAAAAGATCACTGTATGTTTTTTTTTCTTTTTAGTTATTAATACATGAAATCAAACTAACTTATTCTAATGGGCAGAAGAACTAAACAGACATTTCTCCAAAAAAGATATACAGATGGCCAACAGACACATGAAGAGATGTTCAACATCACTAATTATTGAGGCTTCCCTGATGGCTCAGCAGGTAAAGAATCCGCCTGCCATGCTGGGGACACAACTTTGATTCCCGGTCTGGGAAGACTCCACATGCTGCAGAGCAACTAAGCCTGTGTAACACAACTACTGAGCCCGTGTTCTAGGGCCCCCAAGCCACAGTTACTGAGCCCGCATGTCCCAGAGCCTGTGCTCTGTAAAAGAAAAGTCAGAGCAATGAGAAGCCCTGGTATCACAACAATGGGTAGCACCCCTCTTTCCCTCCACTAGAGAAAACCCACAAGAGGCAAAGAATACCAAGTGAAACCAAAAACAAATAATATATTTTAAAAACTTTAAGGTCTACAAATAACAAATGCTAAAGAAGAGGGAACTCGCCTACACTGTCGGTAGGAAATGTTAGTTGATGCAGCAGATACGGAGAAGAGTATGGAGATTTCTCAAAAAACTAAAACTAGAATTTCCATATGATCCAGCAATCTTACTCCTGGACATCTATCTGTACAAAACTATAATTCAGGAATATACATGCACACCTATATTCACAGCAGCACTATTCACAACAGTGAATACAGACATGGAAACAACTTAAATGTCCCTCAACAGATAAATGAACAAAGCTGTGGCATATATACATACAATGGAATCTGACTTAGCTATAAGAGAGCAAAGTAATGCCATTTGGAGCAACATGGATACAACTAGAGAATATCATAGTAGGTGAAGTTAAGTCAGAAAAAGAAAGACAAATACCATATGATATCTCTTACATGTGGACAGACTCACAGACACAGAGAACAGACTTGAGACTGCAAGGGTGGGGAGGGGAAGGGAAGGATTAAGTGGGCACTTGAGGGGAGCAGAGGCCAACCATTATATACTAAGAGATAAACAAGGTCCTGCTGTATAGTATAAGGAACTCTATTCAATATCCTATGATAAACATAATGGGAAAAATTTTTTTAAAAAGACTGCATACATATATATATATGTATAATTGAATCACTATGCTGTATAGCTGAAATTAACAAAACATTGTAAATCAGCTATACTTCAATTTTTTTTTAATTGTTTTCTAAGGTTAAACCACCCTTGCATTACCAAAATAAAGCCAACCTGATTATAGTATATTGTGTTTTATAATATTGTTAGATTTGATAAATTTTGTTTAGAATTATTACGTATGTTCATGAGAGACACTAGTTTGTAGTTTTCTTGGGACTGTCTTTGTCGAGTACTGGTATCAATATAAAAAAACATTTTGAAAGTATTACCTCCTCTTCAATTTTCTGGACAAATTTATGTGGAACTGGTATTATTTCCTCCTTAAATGTTTGATAGAACTCACCAGTGAAGCCATCTTAGCCTGGAGTTTTCTTTGTGAAAGGTTATTAATGACATCAATTTGATACACAAATGGCTATTCTGGTTATTTATTCCTTGAGTGACCTTTGGTAAGAATTTGTACATTTTACCTAAGTTTTTTAAGTTATGGAAATAAAGCTGTTCATAATATTCCATTATGTTTTTAATATCTTCTGAATCTATAGTAATGTTACCTCCTTCATTCCAGATATCAGTAATCTATATCTTCTCTCTTTGGGTCCTAATCAAGATAGCTAGAGAATTATTGATTTGACTGATCTTCTCAAGAACCAACTTTTATTTCCTTTCGTTTTCCTTCATTATTTTTCTGCTTCCTATTTTTTAATTTTCAATTTGATCTCTATTTCTTTCCTTCCACTTACTTTGAGTGCAATCGCTCTATTTTTTTTTTTTTAGTGAAGACCACTGATTTAAGTTTTCACTCCAATCCCAAAGAAAGGCAATGCCAAAGAATGTTCAAACTACTTCACAGTTACACTCATCTCACACACTAGCAAAGCAATGCTCAAAATTCTTGAAGTTAGACTCCAACAGTATGTGAACCAAGAACTTCCAGGTGTTCAAACTGGATTCCGAAAAGGCAGAGGAACCAGAGATCAAATTGCCAACATCTGCTGGATCATTGAAAACAAAAGAATTCCAGAAAAACATCTACTTCTGCTTCATTGACTATGCTAAAGCCTTTACTGTGTGGATCACAACACTGTGGAAATTCTTCAAGAGATGGGAATAACACACCACCTGATCTGCCCCCTGCGAAACCTGTATGCAGGTCAAGAAGTAACAACAGTTAGAACTGGACATGGAACAGCAGACTGGTTCCAAATTGGGAAATGAATATGTCAAGACTTATACTGTCACCCTGCTTATTTAACTTACATGCAGAGTATATCATGTGAAATGCCGGGCTGGATGAAGCACAAGCTGGAATCAAGATTGCAGAGAGAAACATCAATAACCTCAGATATGCAGATGACATCATCCTTATGGCAGAAACCAAAGAGGAACTAAAGCCTCTTGATGAAAGTGAAAGAGAGTGAAAAGGCTGGCTTAAAACTCAACATTCAAAAAACAAAGATCATGGCATCTGGTCCTATCACTTCACAGCAAATAAATGGGGAAACAATGGAAACAGTGAGAGACTTTATTTTCTTGGGCTCCAAAATCACTGCAGATGGTGACTGTAGCCATGAAATGAAAAGACGATTGCTCCTTGAAAGAAAAGCTATGACAAACCTAGGCAGCGTATTAAAAAGTGGAGGGAGACATTACTATGCCAACAAAGGTCTGTCTAGTCAAGCTATGGTTTTTCCAGTAGTCATATGAGTTGGACCATAAAGAAGGCTGAATGCCAAAGAACTGACGCTTTTGAACTGTAGTGTTAGAGAAGACTCTTAAGAGTCTACTGGACTGCAAAGAGGTCAAATCAGTCCATCTTAAAGGAAATCAGTCCCGAATATTCATTCATTGGAAGGACTGATTCTCAAACTGAAGCTCCAATTCTTTGGCCATCTGATGGGAAGAGCTGACTCGTGAGAAAAGACCCTGATGCTGGGAAAGACTGAAAGCAGGAGGAGAAGGGGAAGACAGAGGACAAGATGGTTGGATGGCATCACCGACTCAATGGACGTGAGTTTGAGCAAGCTCCAGGAGATAGTGAAGTACAGAGAACCCTGGCATGCTACAGTCCATGGGGTCTCAAAGAGTAGGACATGACTGAGCAATGGAAAACAATGATTTAAGACTTCTGTGTTCAGTTATTTTATTTACTACCCAAGTGCTGTAAGTGTCCCCTGAATACTGTTTAGCAGCATCCCACAGACTCTGTTATGCTGTGTTACCATTTTCATTCTCTTCAATATACTTATTTCCTTTTTAATTTCTTCTACAATTCATATGCTATTTAGAAGCTTGTTATTTAGATTCTGTTAATATGAGGAATTTTTCAGTTATTCTTTCTGTTACTGACCTCTAATTTAATTCTACTATACCCAGAGAACATACTTTGTATGACAATTCTTTTAAATACAGAGATTTATGATATATGACCAAGAATGTGGCCTATCCTTGCAAATGTTTCATGCACAGCTGAAAATAATGTATATTCTACTCTTAATGGATGAGTATTCCAGAAATGTCAACCTCTGCACATAATGAGTACAGTGTTACATAAACAACAACCAGGTCCACTGGTTTACAGTGTTGTTTAATCTTCTACATCCTTCATGATTTTCTACTTACCTGTTCTATTACTAACAGAAAGGCACTGAAATCTGTCTACAATTATGGCCTTTTCTATTTCTCCTGGCAGTTCTTTGCTTAATTGATTTTTGAAGTTCTATTATTATGTGCATAGGACTTCCCTAGTGCCTCAGACAGTAAAGCGTCTGTCTACGATGTAGGAGACCTGGGTTCAATCCCTGGGTCAGGAAGATTCCCTGGAGAAGGAAATGGCAACCCACTCCAGTACTCTTGCCTAGAAAATTCCAAGGACAGAGGAGCCTAAGAGTCGGACACGACTGAGCAGCTTCACTTTCACTTTATTACGTGCATAAATGTTAATGATTTTGTGCCTTCTGGATTAATTCACTCCTTTATCATTTTCAGATGGTCTTCTTTATTCTTTGTAATAGTCTTTGTTCTAAAATCCACTTTGTCTGGTATTAACATAGCCACTCCCAGTGTTTTTTATTTGACTTCCATTCTCTTCCTTTTAGCCTATTTGTGCCTACATATTTAATGCAAGTTCACGTAGGTAGCGTAGAGTTGGGTCTTGCTTTTTTGTCCAATCTTTTAATTAGGGTGTTTAGATCATTTACATGTAAAGTAGTTACTAATGTGGTTAAGTTTAAGTCTATTATATTGCTATTTATGTTTGTCCCATCTGTTCTTTGCTTCCTTCTCCTTTCTCAGGATTATTTTTTTATGATTCTCTTTTTATTTCTCCACTAGCTTATTACCAAAACTCTCTGGTTATTTTAGTGGTTGCTTTAGGGCCTATAACTAAACATCTTTAACTCAGTCCACCTTCAAATGATACTATAGCACTTCAGGCATAAAAACCTGACATTACTATATTTTCATTCCTCTCCTCCTACTGTCATCCCATACTTTACTTATATCTGATGAAGTCCACAATACACTGCTAATGTTTTGGTTTAAAGAGACAATTATCTTTTGAAGAGATTTAAATAACAAGAAAAAAATCTCTACTTTTCATTTCCAGGGTTCTTCATTCCTTGGTGTGAATCCATATTTCATCTGCTATCATTTTTCTTCTACCTGGAAAACTCCCTCTAACATTTCTTCTGCTGGTGAAGAGTTTTTCCAGATACTGGATGTCTCAAAGTCTTTATTTCATCTTTATTTTTGAAAGATATTTTTACTGGGCATAGAATTTCAGGCTGACAGGTTTGGTTTTTTTGTGTGTATTTTTTGAATGTTGCTCCACTATCTTTTCACCTGTATTCCTTCTGACAAGAAATCTGTCATCCGTACCACTGCTCCTCTGAAGGTAATGTTTTTTCCCTCCCTAATGCTTTTAAGATGTTCCTCTTTAACACTGGTTTTGAACAATTTAATTATGATGTGCTCTGGTTTCTTCATACTTACTAAGCTTTAGTTTCAGTAAACTTCTTGGATCTGTGGGTTTATAATTTTTCAACTACTATTTCTTCAAAATTTTTTTCACTCTCCCCACCCCCACCTACCCAAGGAATCCAATTATTAGTATATTAAGGTCACCAAATTCTTCCCAGAGCCCACTGATGGGTTTCTCATATTTATCAAAATTCTTCTCTGTTTCATTTTGAACAGCTTCTAGTGCTGTCAGTTCAGTAATATTCTCTATAATGTCTAATCTGTTATTAATGCCATCCAGTATGAATTCTATCTAAAACAGTTAGTTTTCATCTGTACAAGTTAGATTTGCATCTGTTTTATATCTTTTATGTCTCTACTTAACTTTTTTAACATGTGATATACAGTTATAACAAGTCTCTTAACGTTCTTGTCTGCTAATTTTAATGCCCACGACAGTTATGGGTTGGTTCCAATTGACTGCTTATCCTTTTAGTTAGAGAATGTGTTTCCCTGCTTCATTGCATGTCTCATAATCTTGCACTGAATGGATGGTAGATGCTGTGAATTTCACCTTGCAGTGGCTGGAACATTTTTTGTATTCTTATAAATATTCTTAGGCTTTGTTAATAGGACAAATTAAAAGGTATTTGGAAACAGTTTGATCCTTTTGGGTCTTCCCTTTATGATTCGTTACATGAGTCTGCAGCAGTGTTGAGTGCAGGGCTATTTCCCCCTACTACTGGGGCAAGACATATTTGAGTACTCTATCCAATGCTCCACAAATCACGCGTTTCTCCAGTTTGGCCAGTATGAACAAGCACTATTTCTGGCACTATGTGAACACGGGGCACGGTTCTTTCCCTGGCCTCAGGAAGTCTCCCCACATATGCACACTGATCAAAAATAATCTACCAAATACTCCAGGGGAACCCTCTGCAGATCTCAAGGATTCTCTCCCTATGCAGCACCCTTCATCGTGATATTCTGTCTGCAAACAAGCTGCTTTGGTCCAATTCCATCTCCACAACTCTGAGTTTGCTGGTCTCCACCTAGGTTCCCTCTTATAGATGGAAATTCATTCCAAGCAGAAAGCTGGAACAATCAAAGGTGTCACTTCATTTGTTTCCCCTCTCTTGGGGATCATGTCATTCACCACCTGGAGACCAGTGTCTTAAAAACCACTGTTTCTCACCTAATGGATTGCATAAAGCCTAATGTTTCCTCACTAAATTTTCTGCTTACACAATCAGCTGCCAGTCACTACATGGTTAAAGATACAAGCTCTTAAATCATCTGGGTTTAAGTTCTGGAGACGGTAAAACAAGGTAAGTACTACTGAACTGTACACTAGAAATGCTTAAGATCATAAATTTTATGGTACATAACATTTTGTTAGGATAAAAAAAATTACCTGGGTTTGAATCCCATTACTTTCCTTTATTAGCTTGTTTTCCTGGTCAAATGGAAAACTCAGCTTCATTTTCCCATCCTCAAAATAGAAAGAAGTAGAATACCTTGCTTTTAAGGCTGTTACAATGATTAAATGATTTAAGCCATGTGTGGCAATTAGCAAAGTGCCTACCATACAATAAAGGCTCAATAAATTATCCACAGTTATCACCATCTCTTCCCTCTCCTCCCCTTCCATTTCCTCCTCCTTTCACACATTTCTCTGAGACCTATTTACACAAATTGAGGCCACAGATTCAGGAATAAAGACAGAACTAGGTTTGAATTCTGACATTTCCCCACCACGACTACATGATCCGGGAACTATTTAACTTTTTTAAACCTCAGGGAGTCTTTTTGTTTTGTTTTAATCTGTAAAATAAAGGCAACCGTGAATACCTTAAATGCAAGTAAACTGCTTAGCAGAAAGGGTAGCATGAAAAGACCACTCAGTTTAAACTACTGAGTCACTTCACCATACTTTAGAATGCACTGTTCTCGAGAGGTGGCAGAAACGTAGTCCAAAACTAGAATTCAAAGCTACCTTACAACTAGCAAAGAAAACATAACGAAGCCAAGGTAGAAGAGAAAATAAGCCTCCTAGTATGGAACTTTTAAAAATCAGGACTAAATAACAGAATCATACATTGTATCAATATATGTTCCATATTCCTAAAAAATATCTTTACATTTATACATGGTTTTTTAAAAACAACCCACACAAGAGAAAACATCAAGAAAAAAATCAAGAATGGGGAAGTTTTACTAAGACAACTTTAGAGTAGTTCTTCCATTTTAAAAATCAAAGTAGAGGAACATCCCTAGTGGTACAGTAAGAATCTGCCTGCCAATCCAGGGGACAGAGGTTCAATCTCTGGTCCAGGATGATTCCACATGCCGCCGAGTAACTAAGTCCATATGCCATAATTACAAGAGAAGCCACGGCAACGAGAAGCCTGTGTACCACAACTAAGAGTAGCACCTGCTCGCCACAACTAGAGAAAAGCCCATGTACAGCAATGAAGACCCAGTGCAACCAAAAATAAATTTTTCAAAAATTCAAAGTAGGATCACTAAGTTACATTTCTTTTAAGTGGACTGAGTAGTCACAGTACGATCTCAGCTTTGCAAAGTTACTTCTCCCACTCCTTTCTCAGCACCAAAAAGTTGACTTTTTAAATCACAGTGCAGATAAAAGTATTTTGCTACTTTTAATAACTTAAAACAGTAACTGGCTATTCTAGGGAAGCACATGTCATAAAGGCTCAATTATTTGCATGGATAGAACACTTCAGGGAGACATTAAAGGAAGTCATCTTTTCTCTATCCCACACACACAGGAATTTTATAAAGCAACATAATGTTTACTTGCACTTGAAAAGGACCTGAGTAATGATTTTCAGAATCTTTATAACTGAGATAAAACATGATTTCACAGCATTTAATTGGTAAAGTTAAAAATGCTACCTACCCAGGTACCTACAGTTAACAAGTCCACTTCATTATCAGACCTATGTTCCTTTGTTAACTATGCCTAACTATCAGTATTTATGATATGATCATGGTAATTCTTTAAAAGTTATCGAACACAATGTATTAAATGAGGGAATTCCCTGGCAATCCAGGGTTTAGGACTCCAACACTTTCACTGCCAGGGCCTGGGTTCAATCTCTGGTTGGGGAACTAAGAACCCACATAAATAATGGTATTTAGGCATAGTTAACAAAGGAATGCATTATATGAAACTGTATTATCTTATTTCTTCTTCTGATACTTAATGAAATAATGGGGAAACCATGGGGGAAAACTAGAAAATCCTCAAGAACTAAAACCAAATAAGAAAAGGATATAATCAAGTGTGTGTTAGAGCTGACTGATACAGGCTCAATTCTCTTCCCAACTCTGTTCAATGACATGTTGGTGGCTCGTACTTATACTACTGAAACTAGAAATGCTGCAAATCAAAGGGTTTATTGTTTTTTTTTCCTATTATCAAGAGAGTCAGTGAACTAATTAATACAACACAGGGAATATAACCTAATGGTATAATCTTTCAAACAAGCAGCCAAGGAAATAAACAGAATACTCTAATGAGAAAGTGGAAAAGCACAGCACACCGAACTCCTAACGCTGCCTTAGCTGCAAAATTCACTTTTTAAAAAAAATTATCTCTTCTGTTTTACCTACTTTTCTGCAAATCAGAACTGTATGTACTTCGGTAGCATTTTTAACTTTCCCAATTAAACGCTGTAAAATTATGTTTTATCTCAATTATTAAGATACTGAAAATTTCAAGAGAACAGAACCCTGGAATTCTCAACAGATTGTATATGAATCATGATTCCTGATTTGCAGTAAAGTAGGTGAAACAGAAAATAATAAGCCCCTCAAACTAAGACTTAAAGGAAAAAAATACACTGGTCTCAGAGACAAAGAGAAACAGAACATACCCACATTATATCGTAGAAAAAACAACAGAACAAAGAAGAGCCTCACAACCACAAACATGGCAAAATGTAGCAGAGTAAAAACAATGGAAGAAAAAAAACAACAACAACAACAGAAAAAGCAAAAGAGAAAAAACCCAATTGAGAAGGAAACAAAACATCTGGAAACTATCTGGAACAAACCAGAATTAACCAGACTTACATGATATTAAGGAATTCTTGTTAATTTTCTTCAACACAAAAACACTGTGGTTATATAGTAGGAAAATAATCTGAATTTGGGGAGACGTATTTTGAAGTACTTAGGAGTAAAATGACATGCATAATTTTCACTGAAGTGATTCCCAATGAGACAAGAAAAAGGACATAAATTGCTATCAGTTTCCACTTCTGAGTATAATGAAATAAGAACTAAATCTAACCTACTACCATAAACATTCAGAAAACCTGATGAAATACATGGGAAGATAAACAAATGAGGTAAGATCTACAACTGGCCCAACTTTACCTAGAAGCAGTTTACGGTCAATATGCAGAGCACAGGAACCAAATAGAACCTGCTGACAGAGAGGCCGGGCATTTAGAATTTGTGGGCCAGAGTGCCAAAGAGGAAGCTAACAGAAAGGGAGCTCAGAGATCTAAAGAAGGGTTCCCCTTACATGTTTGGCAAATTTGTATCTGATCATGTGAGAATCAACTATCCCAGCCAGAAAAATAAACCACAACAAAAGTAAGCAGAACAAACATGAAAGTTTATATTTTTAGGACTGGGAGTGTTCATATTCCCACCATCCAGAGAACAAAGACCTGTAATATACGGAGCACTGGGTAGAGCCCTCAGGAAAACATCATCTTATTCACAGGGCAAAATTAGCCATAGATTAAAGGCTGTTTGGATCCTCCCTAACAAAGCTTTAATGACTTCCTCCAAAGAACTCAACTGATTTCAAGTAGTTTAACTGCACAACAAAATTTGACCATGTTTAAAGGCAAGACTAAATCAAACACAAAAAAAGTAAAAATCAAAAATGAACTGCATCCAGTCAATAATTACCATGCATGTAAAGACTCAGGAAAACATCTTTTTCTCATACTACTGGATGAATAAGTCAGACATTAGCAACAGAAACTGTAAAGATGACAGAATTAACATACAAAGAAATTGAAAGTTATCATGGGCTAATAGTTAAGAACTAAGGATAAAAGAAACCTTAAAATCAGCTGGTGGGTTAGGACAAAAGGAACTAGAGAAAAAGACACATTACGTATAGAAGAATGAATGTACACATGACAGCATAACTACGTAACTCAGGAGATAACTCACCAACATGTCTGAAATACTACCAAAAAAAATTCTCAATCTAAGATTCCATACCCAGTGAAACATATCTCATAAATGAAGATGAAGGGGGGAAAAGGTGAAATGAACCCTTTTTCAGACATCAAAGCTGACAATTTATTGCCAGTAGACCTCCATTGCAAGATATGTCAAAGGAAGTTTTTAGGAAGAAGGAATATATCAGCTGGAAACCTGTGTTGACACAAAGAGTGTCAAGAACAATAACTATATGAAAAAATAAAGATTTTTTTTCTCATTCTTTAACCTCTTTCAAAGTTAAATGATTGTGTTTAAAAAACACAGAATGTACTATGGCAGTTATGACACACATAGAATTAAAATGTATGATAATACAGCACAGTGGAGGGGGGAAAAATGAAAGGACACTCTAAAAGAAGTGGTATTTTATCCAAAGGTACACTTAACTGACAAGTTACAGGTGTATACTGTGCACCTTAGGAACAACCTTTAAAAATACATAACTGAGGTACATTACATTACATAAGCCAATAACAGAGTTAAGATTCAATCATTTTTTAAAGCAAATTAATCCCCAAAAACACAGAAAACGAAGGGTAAAAAAAGGGCTTATGAACAAATGGAACAGAAAACAAACAGTAAGATGGTAGCTTTAAATTCAATCATATCAATAATTGCATTAAAAGTTAATGATTTAAACATAAAGATAGAAAGTCACTTTCTTATTTTTCAAGAAAGGTAAAGATGAGTTAAACTAAAAAAAATGGTAAAATTATACCATCCAAACCCTAATCCAAGAAAGCTAGAGTGGCTAGAGCACTGTCAAAGTAAACTTCAAACAAACCCAGAGGAGAGAAAGGAAGGGATTTGAAAAAGACACTTCAGCTCTAAATGTGTTTCACATAATAGCTTAAAACTATGTGAACAAAAAGCTAACAGAACTGAAAGGCAAATTTGTAATTATACCTGGAAATCACAACACTCCTCACTGAACAAGTAGACAAAAATAAGGACTGAACACTATCAAGCAATCTGACTCAATTAACATTTTATAAAATGGTCCACTCAACCATAGAGTATGTATTTTCACAGGCATATGGTGTATTTACCAAAACAGACCTCAATTCTAAGCCATGAAGTGTATTTCCATAAATTTTTAAAGGCTGAAATCATAGATTATGTTTTCTGACTCTGTTAGTGAAATTAAAATGAAGAAGTCTTGTTCAGGCTTCAGAAGCAAAAGAACAGGCCTCTGACTTGCTTTTAACCTGCCTGGACATTGCCCAGATACCATCCCAGTCTGCAAGCACAGCAAGTCAGGTAGCACTTTAGAAAAAGAGTAGGTCTTGGAATTCTTGAGCCCCTGGAAGTCTGGACAACCCCCTTGGGTCTAAAGCCTATGACTCACAAGGTGAAGTAAACAGCACTGTAAAAAGGCAGAGAAGGATTTTTGCGCGCAAACCGTTAATGAAAGCAGTTTGCAGCTTGCAATTATAAGGAGCCACTGAAACAGCAATTTGAAGCCTCATCCGTGAGGTGGGCATACAGCCCAGGACCCTTTCCCAATTGGGACTCCGCATTGCTGTTAATGAGGGACTTCCCAGTATTATTCAAGTGTGATGAAAATCCATTTTGGTGATGTATACACTATTACTTCTATTGTTTCCTTTTCTTTTGGAAAAAGTGAAAAGTGAAAGTGTTATTCACTCAGTCATGTCTGACTCTTTGTGACCCCATGGACTGTAGCCTCTGACCATGGAATTCTCCAGGCAAGAATACTGGAGTGGGTAGCCATTCCCTTCTCAAGGGGATCTTCCTGACCCAGGGATCAAACCTGGGTCTCCTGCACTGCAGCCAGATTCTTTATCATCTGAGCCACCAGGGAAGTCCATTTCTTTTCTCTTAATGATTGCAAGTGGAAATTAAGTTAAATAATCTTCTAGAAAAAAACTGAAATTGTTTATATGTGTAACAAGTGATTTCTTTTGTTAACTCTTCAAACCTAAAAGTAAAACTTCTGGAAAACATACCCTGGTGCAATTAAATCAGTAGCAGATATTTGGAAAAAGTCCCCAATACTGGGAACTTAACACACTTCTAAATAGCCCATGGATCAAAGAAGAAATCAAAAGGGAAATGAGAAGCATTTTGAATTGACTACAAACAGCACAAGGGAACTTTATTGATGTAAAAGTTCTAAATTATTATGGCAGTGGTTATATACCACTATATACCTTTCTCAAAATTAATTGCTGTATTTATGGAAATTATACCTCAATAAAGCTAATTACAATTTTTTAAAAGAAAAACAGTGAGTCGAAGTGGTAGGCATATTGGGAATTTAGCCTTTCTTTTACTTTTTCCCAAGGTTAGAAACTCCCCCCCCCCCACAAAAATAATCCAGAATCTAAAACAGTTCAAAATAGTCCAACTTATTAATCCTCCCCTTTGAGAAAAAAATAAAATTAACATTCTACTGACCTTCAAGAAACTATGAAGCATCCTATAATGACTCATTATTCACAAGTAACTATATTTTTGTTAATATGACAGACATAAGTAGTAAAAGATGGAAAAATAAAAGATTAAATGACAATTAGTGATCCCAAGTATGAAAAGAACACTGGGGGAAACCAAGTATCAGGAAAAGTATCAGCTGAGAAGTAGCTACTAGACCATTTTGAAGAAATTTCTTGGCAGTACAAAAGGTTCAATTCAACATTTAAGCTAACAAGCTAAAAGAAAACCTGGAAGCCTACTACTCATCAGACTGTTACCAATGAGATTAGAAATTTGTTTGTGAATGTTTGTCCTTACAGAACTAAACCTTTTTCTGTGTACAGTATTTTGCATTTTTGTCACACGTAATACCTTGCTATTCATACCGTGATTCAGGAATCAGCTGCTTGGGAACTGTTAGCGCTACAGAATCTTGGGCTCGTCTCAGATCTATAGATCCCCAAGTGACTCAGGTTCTACCCAGATGTACTTGATCCCCAGAATGATCTGTATGCATATGGAAGTTTGAGAAGCTCTGCAGCTTTTCTATATACAGAAATACCCTAACTTCTACCAGCAGCTATATCCTTCTTTTTCTATGTGCTTGCTTTAACCTAAGCCTTTAACAGTATATCATTAGGGCCAAGTACCACCGGTTCTATCATTTAAGCAAGAAATACTTTATCTGATGTCACAGGTAATGGACTGATTAGAAAAAGCTCCCAAATAATATAAAACAGGGGTAGACAAACTATAAGCCCAAAGGTCAATTTGAACTGGTCACCTGTTTTCTCAAAATAGCTCTATGCTCATTCATTTATGTATTTTCATCACTGCTTTTCAATGGCAGAGCTGAACAAGCAGAGCACTGCAAAACAGGTATCAAATCTACAGAAAGTTACGTAAGCATTCAGTTTTATTACTGTGATTGGTTATAATCATTTCCTACCCACCCTCTACAATAGGATTTCTAACCCTGAGCTCCATGTGCCTCCCTAGGGGATTCATGAGTACCTCCCCTTAATATTTACATGCAAATATTATGAATAAATGTGTTTTTATATATATGGTATATATGTATGTTTATAGTTGGTACTTTGCTTCTGCTTTTCATATTTAAATTTTTTATTCATCTATTTATAATTCTTTTTTATTAAACTTACTAATTAGCTAGGACTATGAAACCCCACTGAATCACAGTGAGAGCATTGTTACTTTGTTCCTGACTTTAGCCTTTACTTTCCAGTATATAATACATTCATAATACTATGCTAAGGTTGTTTCTTCCCATTCCTATTTTAGAAAAGCAGTATTTTAAAATTCACATGAAAATTAGGCTAAAAGACATTACTTTAAAAAAAAAAAGCTTCACATTTTCAGTTTTAAATGGAAGAATTTAAAAATCCAAAACTATAAACTTTTGTTTATAAATCCAGAAAACTGTTGTTTTTTTTCAAGGAGAACTGAGTTTTTATGGGTCAAGCCAAATGCAATGCAAAGTTGTTCTTGTTACTGTTTTTAACGAAAATAAATACATCAGATTTGTCCCTGTGATGGGTCAGGGGAGCTGACCACTTGGCCATGTGCTGCCCTTCACTCCTGACCCCCTCCTCCCCTTCTGACCAGCTTTGGCACAGCAGAGACAAGAATGCTTCAGAGTCTCCATCACATTGAAGGGAAGAGGAAAGGAGGTGGCTTGGAGGTGAAGGGAGAGCAGGACCAGAGGAGCAGCTGGCGCCCTGGCCCTGAGCGGCACTTCCTGGCCACAACCAGCCCCAGGTGGTGGAGTGTGCGTGGCCCCACACGCGCCCAGGACCCTCTGGAGTGGTGGAAGTGGTCGCTGCTGAGTAGACCCTCCCGCTCTGTGCCAGGTCAGTCTCGGGCCATCTCCCAGCAGTCATCCCGCAGCAGTGCCCTTGGTCCACCGCATGGTGAGGGTCCTGCCAGAGCCCACTCAGCCCACACACCCTCAGACAGTGATGGCTCCTGTGAGGGGTTGGGGGCTCAGCTTGGGGAAAGGCCACCCTTGTCCAGGTGCGGGAATCTCTTGCTGGGTGAACAGGACTGCTGGCACAGGGGGATGCCACATGAGGCCGGTCCTGTAGGGTGAACTGGGGGAATAGGGTGGGGGCAGATCTGTCCTTCCCAGGACACCTGCAGGGGCTCCCTCTCCTCCTCCCGCTCCCCGTGTCTCCATGAAGGCTGCTCAGCTGGATGGAAGTTGTAGAGCCCGGGGGCATCTGGCTTGAGGGGGCAGCCAAGCACAGAAGAGAGCAACAGCCTAGTTCCTAAGTGAGCACGGGGCGTGTGCGGTATGGATGGGCAGAGGTACAGGCAGTGTGGAGGAACCATGCTTTAGTTGGAAGCAACGGGCATATATATGTCTATTTTATTTGTACAAAGTATTCAATTTTTTAAATGGACACTGATAGTTTACTATGTACAAATATATATATATACACATATATATATCCTGACTAGACAAGCTTCTTAAGTTGATTAATTAAACAATCTAGTTTATAAACTAGATTTAAAGATAACTAAAACTTCCTACCTTACTATCAAGCACTTGCTATCTTGCCAAGTCTAGTAGTTGCTCTACAGCTTTTCATTTAATACACCCAACAGACCCACGGGATTTCCCTGGTGGCTCAGACAGTAAAGAATCTGCTTGCAATGCAGAAGACCTAGGTTCGATCCCTGGATTGGAAAGATCCCCCGGAGGAGGGCATGTCAACCCACTCCAGTATTCTTGCCTAGAGAATCCCCATGGACAAAGGAGTCTGGCGAGCTACAGTCCATGGGATCGCAAAGAGTCAGACATGACTGAGTGATTAAACACAAACATACACACGAACTTACTAGCTCATTTTAAAGAAAACAGAGGTCTGAGAGAGACGTAACAAATCTAAGATCAGTTTGGCTTCAATGACTTCATAACATTCTACAATAATTGTATTACTCTCATCATAAACAAGGTAAGTTACCATGCACATTTCTGATGGGACTACAAAAAACTGAAAAGAAAAAAATTACCAAAATAGCAGTACATGGCAGGGAACTTTAAAACCTAAACTGATATCTACCTCTAAGATGCACAAAAATATGAGTAATGAAATATCCAAAAAGAATGTGCTTTTTATAGACAAAAAAAAAAAAAAAATATATATATATATATATATATATATACACACCCTTGATTTCCACAGTAGTGATTGAAATTGGCACAATTTACTCCACAGGAGCCCATGCCAATCTCCTACCCTTGCACTACTTAGCTCAGTCAGACACCACAAAATTGCCTGTTCCCACATGCAGAGTCTCAACCTACTCAACTGAGATTTGTTCTTATACTTTTAACAACCAGTCAAAAAATTCAAGAAGTAGGAACAGAATGCAACTCTATCACTAAATCTTAGTGATGCACTTAAATAATCACCCACCTCAACCGTATCTGAACAGACCTGGGCTTCTGACCTACTCATCATCGTATCTCCTCTTCCTTTTGTTACAGATTTTCTGATTCCTTAGTTCCAAGCTGCCTACTTGTCTACTACAATTCCTAATCAGCTACTCTATTCCTTATCCTTGTTACATGCTAGACTCTCCCAGGTTCCAGGAACCTATAAAAACAAATGCCCTAATACTAAAAATCATTGCTCCTAAGGACTTCCCTGGTGGTTCAGTGGCTAACACTCGGTGGTTCCAATGCAGGAAGCCCAGGTCCAATCCCTGGTCAGGGAACCAGATCCCACATGCTGTAACCAGAGATCCTGCAACGAAGATAAAAGATCCTGCTTGCTGCAACTAAGACCCAACATAGCCAAATAAATAAATATATTTTTAAAAATCATTGCTTCAATCTTGAGAAAGAAGAATGGAACTGGAGGAATCAACCTCCCTGACTTCAGACTATACTACAAAGCTACAGTCATCAAGATAGTATGGTAATGGCACAAAGACAGAAATATAGGTCAATGGAACAAAATAGAAAGAGCAGAGATAAATCCACACACCTATGGACACCTCATTTTTTGACAAAGAAGACAAAAATATATAATGGAAAAAAGACAATCTCTTTAACAAGTGATCCTGGGAAAACTGGTCAACCACCTGTAAAAGAATGAAACTAGAACCTTTCTAATACTACACACAAAATTAAACTCAAAATGGGTTAAAGAACTACATTTAAGACCAGAAACTATACAACTCTTAGAGGAAAACACAGGTAAACACTCTCTGACATAAATCACAGCAAGATCCTCTGTGACCCACCTCCCAGAGTAATGGAAATAAAAATAAACAAATGGGACCTAATTAAACTTAAAAGCTTTTTTGCACAACAAAGGAAACTATAAGCAAGGTGAAAAGGTAGCCTTCATAATGGGAGAAAATAAGAGCAGATGAAATAACTGACAAGAATTAATCTCCAAATACACAAGCAGCTCATGCAGCTCAATACCAGAAAAATAAATGATCCAATCAAAAAGTGGGCCAAAGAACCAGACAGACATTTCTCCAAAGACAACATACAGATGGCTAATAAACACACGAAAAGATGCTCAACATCACTCATTATTAGAGAAATGAAAATCAAAACCACAATGAGGTACCATCTCACACCAGTCAGAATGGCTGCCATCAAAAAGTCTACAAACAATAAATGCTGGAGAGGGTGTGGAGAAAAGGGAACCCTCTTATACTGTTCATGGGGATGCAAACTAGTACAGCCACTATGGAGAACAATGTGGAGAGCACTACAGAGAACAGTTAAAAAACTGGAAATAGAACTGCCATGAAAAAGTGAAAAATGGAAGTGAAAGTCACTCAGTTATGTCTGATTCTTTGTGACCCCATGGACTATACAGTCCATGGAATTCTCCAGTCAAGAATACTGGAGTGGGTAGTCTTTCCCTTCTCCAGGGGACCTTCCCAACCCAGGGATCAAACCAAGGTCTCCCACATTGCAGGCAGGTTCTTTCAGCTGAGCAACCCAATAATCCCACTGCTGGGCATACACACCAAAGAAACCAGAATTGGAAGAGACACGTGTACCCCAATGTTCATTGCAGCACTGTTCACAATAGCTAGGACATGGAAGCAACCTAGACATCCATGGGCAGATGAATGGATAAGGAAGCTGTGCTACATATACACAATGGATTATTACTCAGCTATAAAAAAGAACACATTTGAGTTCAGTTCTAATGAGGTGGATGAAACCGGAGCCTATTATACACAGTGAAGACATCAACAGTATATCAACGCATACATATGGAATTTAGAAAGACATAATGATGACCCTATTATGTAAGACAGTGAAAGAGACACAAGATGTAAAGAACAGACTTTTGAGCTCTGTGAGAGAAGGCAAGGGCGGGATGATTTGAGAGAACAGCATTGAAACATGTATATTACCATATGTAAAATAAATGACCAGTGCACGTTCGATGCATGAAGCAGGGCACTCAAAGCCAGTGCTCTGGGACAACCCAGAGGGATGAGGTGGGGAGGGAGGTGGGAGAAGGGTTCAAGATGGGGGACACATGTAAACCTGTGGCTGACTCACGTTGATGTATGGCAAAAACCACAATATTGTAATTAGCCTCCAATTAAAATTAATTTAAAAGAAAAAAAAATCATTGCTTCTATAATACCAAGTGTGAACCAAGAGAAATCATGAATCAAGAGACATCAGACACAAATAAGAATCCAAGATTCTGTGTTCCCTGCAAATCAACATGTAAATACTACACAGGAAACCTGACCGAGAACACATTTTCTACTGTGATCTTAATCAATTCCCATACTTCTCATACAGTATTCCATTACTTGAAGTAATATTCTACTACTTGACAATAATACTGGAACCCTCCCCATTTTTATCTTCCTCAAAACTACCCAGGTATCCCCAACAGCAGCAGTACACACATAATTACTCCAAAAGTATCTTGTGAAAAACACCAATACTGCCCTGTCTCTCCAATGCCGGGTCTGTAGCAGAAACACAACCTTAAAACAACTAAAGAAAAATCTGTCATAATGTCTGAGATGTACACTACTGACAAAACTTTGCAGTCATTATCTGTCTGCTCAGTTCAGAATCCAGGTCTCCAGTGATGCTTCTGATCAGAGGTGCCTAGTTCAGAAGACTAGTTTACATGTCTGTGTCCTAGTTGCAAATGAAAAGCTGGGGGATCTAAATTAGGGAGGTGGAATTCATAAGGCTGAAAATGTGGCAAGGTTCAAAAGGTTTTAGATAGAAATCGTAACAATACCTGGCCCCTTAGCTTCCACTCCTGCCCCACTACAGTCTATTTTTCACACAGCAGTGAGAGTAACAATGTTCAAGTAAAGTTGCACCATGTCACACTTTTGCTCAAAATCTTCCACTTCTCACCCATGGTTACCCCTTCACAGCCTTAATCTCAATTTATAATTTGAAAATAAAAAAAGTCCTAACAATGGCTCACAAGGTTGACCATGATCTTACAAGGAGCAGCATTCCCATATTCCACTTCCATAGCAGACTTATCATCTACCACTCTCCCCTTTCTCTGTGATCTATAGCCACATTCATCTCCTGATCGTCCCTCTGACTGGAATATCTTCCCCCATAGCCAGTATCTTGGCTACGACACTTCATTCAGGTATCCACACAATTTCTTCAGAGGTTTCTCTGATTACCCTTTCTAAAAGCATAAGTCCCAATCATACTCATTCTAATATCCTGTTCTATCTTTCCTGATATTATTTTGTACTGACATATCCCTCTACCACCAGAAGTTCCATGAGAACAAGAACTCTGATCTGTTCAATGATGTATCCTCATTATCTAGATCAGAGTAAGGACTAGGCGCTCAGTAAATGTTTGCTGTAAGAATTAATGGATCCACTCAATGTTTCACAGACATTTCCACTTTCACTTGTATTTATCAAAAGAGCAGCTGGTATTTTGCTGCTGAGAGAGCCATAAATCAACCAACAGAAACTGTGACCCTATGATACTCACCCAAGAAGTATCAGAATTTCTAACAGGTTGAGTATTTGCAAAGTGCTATCGGTTAAAAAATAAAATTATTATAAATCTATTCATTAGTTAAGTGTTTTGTTCAAATTGTCTATCAACACTATGGGTGCATTTCACGTAATTGTCTCTGCAATCATCCATGCAGCTTTCATCACTATTTTGCATGACTTTATAAACTGTCACACAGCATTCCTTTTTGCAACTAAGTTTATCAATAACCACAGAAGTATGTGGTCAACATATCTTACTCCATGTTTCAAAAGTTTATGCAGTTTAGCAAAAATTATCTTTATTTATGGGCTTCCTTGAGAGCTCAGTTGGTAAAGAATCAGCCTGCAATGGAAGAGACCCTGGTTCGATTCCTGGGTTGGGAAGATCTCCTGGGGAAGGGATAGGCTACCCACTCCAGTATTCTTGGGCTTCCCTTGTGGTTCAGCTGGTAAAAAATCCTCCTGCAGTGTGGGAGACCTGGGTTCGATCCCTGGGTTGGGAAGATCCCCTGGAGAAGGGAAAAGCCACCCACTCCAGTATTCTGGCCTGGAGAATTCCATGGAGTCACAAAGAGTTTTTTTCAAATCTTCTATCGATGCTATGAGTACATTTCAGATATTTGTCTCTGCAACTATCCATGCAGCTTTCATCTCTATTTTGCATGACTTTACAAACTTTCATACAGTATTCCTTTTTGCAACAAGTTTATCAATAACCATAGACGTACATGGTCAACATGTCTTACTTCATATTTCAACATTTAGCAAACATTATCTTTATTTAGAACTAAACACCATGAGTTAAAATCCCAACTATGCCACATACTAGTTGAGTGATCTTGGACAAGTTACCTAACTCTGTGCCTCATTTCCCTTGCCTGTAAAATAGATGAAATAATAATACCTGTAGCTAAAAGTGTTGTTACATGGAAAGTATTATTATATGGATTCAATCATCTAATATATATAACGAGATTTAGAATAATATACGGTACATAATAGGTAAGAATTCAGTAAATAATGGCTAAATTAATGAACATATATTCTCTCGTTTCACCTTCATAACAACTCTGTAGGGTAAGTATAATTAATCTTAAAATGAGGCACAAAGAGGTTAAGCAAGCAACCCAAGACTACAAAACTTCCGTCTTGCTCTAACATTCTATGACTCAACTTGAAGGTGAAGTCGCTCAGTTGTGTCCGACTCTTTGCGACCCCGTGGACTGTAACCTACTAGGCTTCTCCGTCCATGGGATTCTCCAGGCAAGAATACTGGAGTGGATTGCCATTTCCTTCTCCGGGGATCTTCCCGACCCAGGGATCGAACCCGGATCTCCCGCATTGGAGGTATATGCTTTAACCTCTGAGCCACCAGGGAAGCCCGACTCTAAACTTACCCTAAATGAAAGTTTCATCTTAGTAACATAACAAAGTTTACAAGTTTTATTGAGTAAAATCAGATAACCATGAAGACATTCTACATTTCCCCTTTTAGGCTAATTTTTGCAGTGAATGACAAGTGCCAAGTGTTTTAATGATATTTTTAAATATTAACAGAAACACTGAAAAAAAGCAATTTGGTTTTTAGAAAGAAAATATAACCCATTCAACCTAATTCCTTTAATTAACTGGGCATATAAAAATAATGAGCAAAACCAAGACAATAACAAAAATGGTATTTTCATTCCATTTTAAAGTCAATTAAAGTAAAAAGATTAATTATAAGCTTTGGAAGGTTTTTTTTTCCCAGACATACTCTTAGAAAATTGGAATTCTTATGTAGTTCATTAAAAAAATGAAATTATTTAGTTCAGTAAACACTCATTTATTCACTCAACACATATATCGGGCACTTACTATCTGCACTATATACTCTAAGGGCATTGTTTTTAGATGCTGGGAATACAGAAGTGAACAAAACAAAGTTATTGACCTTAGGAAACTTTATTCTAGAGAAGGACAGCAGACAGTATAACAAGTAATAATTTCATTTTTTTGGTTTATAAATTTTTCTCATTTTATTGAAGTAAATTTGATTTACAATGTTCATTTGTTCTGTACAGCAAAATGACTCATATATATACATATCTTTTCATGTTATTTTCCATTATGGTTTGTCACAGGATATCAAAAGAGAGTTCCCTGTGAACAAGTAAGTAACATCAGATGGCTCTAAGACTGTAATCACAGGGTGAGTGGATAGAGAATGCCAAGTAAGGGTTTATATTTTTATATGAGGTAATCAAAAGACTTCGTAATATCTGAGCAAACACAACAGAAAGAGAGCAAAGCATAAAAATGTGAATGTACTTAAACACTACGAACAGTTAAAAATGGTTAAGCTGGTAAATTTTATGTGTGTTTCACCACCATGTAACTTTTTTTTACTTAAAAAATAAAAAGGGGACATACCTATGGCTGCTTTGTGCTGATGTATGGCAGAAACCAACACAATGTTGTAAAGCAATTATCCTTCAATTAAAAATAAATAAATTTTTTAAAACATAAAAAAGAAATAGGGTTGACACTATAGCAATCTAAGGGGGAAAACCCATGTAAAAGGATTGGCAAATACAAAATCCCTGAGACAGGAGCAAGCTTGGCATGTTTTTTAAGAGCTCTGTGTGGTAGGAGTAGAAATAAACAATGCAGAAGCACTGGGGGTGGGGCGGGGGGTGGGGGGGCGGCACGCAGGATAAGCATACATGCACCTGATGTGAGGCCTTAAGAACCACTATGAGGACACTGGCTTTTACTTAAAATAGTAAGCCACTGAATGGGGTTTTTTATTTTTTATTTATCTTGCTTATTTTTTTGTTGAGGTACAATTCACATAACATAAAACTCACCATTTTAACCATTTTAAAGTATAGAAAGTACCAATGGATGGTTTTGGCCAAAGTAGCTTCTGAACAGGATCACAATGACTGCTATGCTGAGAGAACAAGAGAACAGGAAGAAGAGTTAGCAGGTTTTACAGTAATTAAAGTGAAATGGATGTTTACTGGTATCAATCAGGGCAGTAGCAGTGGAGCTAATGAGAAGTTGTCAAAATCTGCATATTCTTTAAAGGAGGGACTGACAGGATTTGCAAGCAGGGTGTAACAGAAAACAATGAATCAAGGATAACTCAGTTTTTCGCCGGAGCAACTGAAGAACAGCGCTCTCACCTACTGAGATGGGAAATTCTACAGGAAAAAAGACTGTGGGTAAGAGGAATCAGAGGTCTGATCTCAGACATGTTTAACTCCAGATGCCCACCAGACATCTAACTGGAGACGCAGCTGGCATAATGGAGTCCAGAATTCAAGGGAGAGTCCTGGGCTGAGACACAAATATGGGGTCACTATCATGCTGTGTGCTGCTGTGCTTAGTCGCTCAGTCGTGTCTGACTCTCTGTGACCCCATGGACTGTAGCCCACCAAGCTTCTCTGTCCATGGGATTTTTCAGACAAGAAAACTGGACCAGGTTGCCATTTTCCTCCTCCAGGGGTTATTTAATACAATCAGTAAGTACCAGCACAGAAACTACTTCTTCCAAAGGTCTACTGCCATTTAAATTAATATGTGATTTGTGGCCCATCAAAGACTACTATTCTTCCTCTAATTTAAATCCTTTATCAAGATGAAATAGATTTGTACAAAAGGAATCATAGCCTACAAGTCTAGGAGTAAAAAAAAACAAATGATGACGAACAATGAAAAAAAATACTAATGTTCAGTTGTCCATGAATATGGAACTAGACTATCTTTTATCACTCTGAATTGTTATCCAAGCAGGGCAACATGAATGAGTACAGGTAAAAGAAAGGACTCAGAGGATGGCAATCTTTAACTCCTTTTCTCCCTCCTGATAAATGGAATACTCACTGAAGATGTTCTCATCATGTAAAGTCCTTAACAATGGAGAAACAAATCTGTTACCAGACATCAAACCTAGAGTACAGTAAGATGTCTGTAATCTAACATCAAAGGAAAATGAAAGGTTCCACTGAGGAAAATTTCTAAACAACTGAAGTTTATCTAGGTGCCAAATACCTTTCCTTTTGAATGAGTATTGATTTTTTCGCCCCCTCTAACATCTTCTTGAACCAGGTTCCTCCTTATTAGCATCTTCAGCCTAAGAGGTCATAACAATGTGATAACCTCTAGGCTATTATTTTATTGTACCATTGTTTCTACATAATAGCCCCATCCTGAAGTGCAGTTATTCTGTCAATGTCTCCTTTCTCTACTGTTAACCTTTTTTTTTTTTTTTTTTTACTAAATAGAAAAGCAGACTAACACTGTTTTACTTTCTAGTCCTTAGCTATGGTTGCCAGAAATCTGGCCTTCACAAAGCATGTATTACATTTCCTTGGTACCAGTACCTACAACCTCCATGAGAAATTTGAACACTTAAAAAATAGAAAACAATTTTCTTGGTTATTTAAGGATAATGTCCTCAACTTTATTAGATGCATACTTAAGTATTTAAGGGCACCAACTTACTTTAGGGGTTCAGAATGAAAAAAAAAGAATGTATATATTAAGAGTGGTAAAGCAACATGGCAAAAGATAATCATTAATAATCTTAATGTTAGCTGGCCTATAAATACTTCCAACCCTTCAGAAAACATACACATTTTTAAGACAAAAAGTTAGGGGGAAATTAGCAGTATATCAAGCAAGCAAATGCCTCTGTGTAAAACTGGTAGAAGAAGAATGGGACTGACCTATAAGAGAGACAAAACATATAACCAAGTTTCAAGAAAAACTGGGTAAAAAGTAAAAAGCAACACCAAAAAACTACCTACATACGCGAATGGCAGAAAAAAATGACCAGTAGGTTCAAAGTAGAAAAAATGTAACTTGGTCTCCTCACCACACTGGAGAGCTCAAGGACCTCACTTCCTTTTTACAGAGAACAGTATTTTATTTCCTATAAGTGTTCTCAAAGTCACCAGGATACTGGTATTTACTAAAAGTAACTCAACTTTAAAAAATGTTTTTCTCTGTATCACAAAAGTTTTGTAATAGATACTTCTGTAAAAGATGGGGACTTCCCTGGTGGTGCAGCAGATAAGAGTCTGCCTGCCAACGCAGGGCACACAGGTTCAATCACTGGTCCAGGGAGATTTCACATGCCTCAGAGCAACTAGTCCACGCATCACAACTACCGAGTCTGCATTCTAGGGCCCACAAGCCACAGCTAATGAGCCCCTGTGCCACAGCTAGGGAAGCCCAGGTACCCTAGAGCCAGCAAGTCGCAACTACTGAGCCTGCATGCTGCAATTACTGAAGCCCATGCACCTTGAACCTGTGCTCTGCAACAAGAGAAGCCACCACAATGAGAAGCCAGTGCCAACCCAACTAGAGTAGCCCCCTGCTCTCGTGACTACGGAAAGCCACATACAGCAACAAAGACCCAGAGCAACCAAAACTAACTAAATAAAAAGAAATATAGTAGGGTGTACATGTCCAAAAAAGTTAAAAACAAAAAAAGGTATAACCTATATCTCATCATCCAGAGATTTAATATCTATCCTCAACCTCTTAAAATAGGAATACATATATAAATGTATCTGTGGCAAACTGAAATGGTACTGTGCATAAAATGTTCTCTGAGGTGCTTCTCTCATCTTAATTGTAAATATTTTCTAATGTCAAAAAAAAACTTTCAAAGAACTTGACTGACCAAAAGTCAAATGACTCAAATACTAAGCATAAAGACCCTAAATTAAGCGCTGATGGTAAAATAATCCAATCTTCGTACAAAGGCAAAATCCGACAACTTCATTAGACTTTTTAAAAAATGTGTTTTTTAGAAGCAGTAAAGTTTTTAAGAGTATGAATTCTGAAGCCAGACTGACTATATTCTCAAGTCCTGGCTTCCACAATTAGTAGCTATAGGGCTTTGTGACCTTGAATAAATCACCCTCCCTGATCCTGTTCCCTCTTTTCTGAAATAAGAACACAGAATCTTATGTCAATGTTGTGAAGACTGAGTTAACACAAAAAATTCCCTAAAATCATACCTGGAATAAAATAAGTAAGCCATAAATGCTAACCACTATGATTATTTTCCTTATTCCATAGACAGGCACGAATGCTTGCAAACAAAAGCTTCCTTCCCAACTCCTGAGTCCAAAACCTACAATCTTCTGTTCTAATCAAATTAAATATAAGAACAGGGGGGAAAAGAAAAACAGAATGAAAATTTCAATGTTAGAAAGAAAAAATACTCAGAGTATATCTTACTGATGTTGGGTATCATCTTTGTGGGGATAGCAATATTATATAAAGAAATAAACTTAATTTTTTTCCTACTTTTATCAAACAAAGTTGACAATGCTAAGAATGGAGAAAGAAAATCTGTAAAAATCTTTTGACATTACACATCTCCCTTTATTTATTTACAGAAAAACTCATTACAATAAATGAGAGGATGTGTAAGAATAAGCTAAGGCTGGCACACTTCCATTCATCAGAAAAATTACTTGTAATCAAGTTGCTTTCTACAGACTTTTCATTTGTGTAATTTTAAAATTAGGCACCAAGAGCACTTTTCCCCAACTATCAAGGGTACTTCCTTCCTAAGGAACTTGAGTCATCAGCTGTGTCTCAGGCATCACACTATGTTGACCAATGCTTAACACTTGATATATAGTCACTCTGATCTTGAAGCACTAAATACCGTTAACAAGCTGTTCTCTTGTATGACAAAGGCAGACTTCAAGAACTATAAGGTCCTGTATTTCAGAAATATACTTAAGTTTCTTTACTACAGTCTTAGAAAAATTACTTCTACAATGTGACTTCAAACTTAAGCCACTGTACCTGCTTCTTCATTAGAAACCAATCAAATCATTTTCTACAAATATCCACACCTAACAGTTACAAGTGAAAACTCAAGACAGGAGAGTATATCTGAATTGTAAGCATATTACAATATACTGACTTTTTCAGATAAGCTAGTCTCTAAGAATTAAAAATAGTCAAGCTAGCTGGCTCAAAGTGAAATCATAAACTATAAATTTTAAAGTAAATCAACCACAAAAATATAAAATATCAATAGCTAAAACCTAACAGATGTATTAAATTTAAACCACTTATGAAATATAACTGAAAACTCCAAAAGTGAAAACATTGTACATGTACAATTTAGATTTCTATGCTGATTTGAAACACCTTTACACGTATCAAGTAAATGCAAACGTAAGTACAGACAAGGAACTATGACTTTTGGCCCACCACACACACACACAATCAGCCCACCACACACACACACACACACACACACAAATGACTTTCAGCCCACCACACACACACACACACACACACACAATGACTTTCAGCCTACAACCTACCCACACACACACTCTCTCAGCCCACCACACACACACACACACTCTCTCAGCCCACCACACACACACACACACACACACACAATGACTTTCAGCCTACAACCTACCCACACACACACTCTCTCAGCCCACCACACACACACACACACTCTCTCAGCCCACCACACACACACACACACACACACNACTCAATGGACGTGAGTCTGAGTGAACTCCGGGAGCTGGTGATGGACAGGGAGGCCTGGCGTGCTGTGATTCATGGGGTCACAAAGAGTCGGACACAACTGAGCGACTGAACTGAACTGAACTGAGTGTTCCTTTGTATGGATGCCCCACAGTTTACCCATTCATCAACTGAAGGACATTCAGTTCCAGTTTTTGCCAATTATGTAAAAAATGGCTGTAAACATTTGTGTGCAGATTATTGTGTGAATGTTAGTATCATTTCACTTGGGTAAATATCTAGAAGACAGATTGCTGGGTAACTTAAGTATATATTTGCCATTAACAGAAATTGCCAAACTGTTTTTCCAAGGGGCCATACATTTTGCATTCCTGTGAGAAATGTATGAGAATTTCAGGCTTAGTAATTAAGGGTTTTTTTTTGCTGTCTAGTTGTCTCTTGAATATGTGAGTAATTCTATCACAGTATGGTTTCAATATTTCCCAAAGTAATTTATGATGCTGAGCATCTTTTTATGTGCTTATTGTCACTGTATTTCTTAGTGAACTGTCTGTTTAAACCTTTACTTTGTTTCTTTTCTCATTAAGTTTTGAGAGTTCTCTATACATGTGGATTCAAGTTCTTTATCGAATATGTGACTTGCAAATATTTTCTTTCAACTTTTAACTTGTATTTTCATTCTCCTGTTATTGAATTTCAGTATATCAGTTTTTTCTTTTCCTTAGGTAAATCATGCTGTTGCTGATGTTTTGAGGAAGTTAAAGCTAGCAAAGATTTTATTCTAAGTTTTCTAAAAGTTTTATAGTTTTAAGTGCTATATGACACTTAAAACTATTTATGTTTTTGACAATTTTGAGCTAATTTTTGTATATTTTAAAAGGTCTGAGTTTTTAGCTTTTAGCTTTCCATATAGCTATCCATTTGGTTCAGTACTATTTGTTGAAAACATTGAATTGCCTTTGCCAATTAAATTGCCTTTGCACTTTTAACAAAAATCAGTTGATGTAAATGTGTGCATCTGTTTATGGTTTCTTCATTCTGTTCCACTGGTCTATGTCTATTCTTACATCAATACCACCATACTATTGGTTATTGTATCTTTTTGGAAAGTCTCAAAATCAGTGTGAGTATCCAACATTGTTTTTCTATTTAAAAATTGTTCCTTTGACTATTCATAAAATTTTTTAATGAACTTGTAGATTCTCACAAAAGTTTTTTTGTTGAGATAGATTTTTATTATATTACATTCAGTCCAGTTCAGTCACTCAGTTGTGTCTACTCTTTGTGACTCCATGGACTGCAGCATGCCAGACTTCTCTGTCCATTGCCAGCTCCCAGAGTTTGCTCAAACTCATATCCATCGAGTCAGTGATGCCATCTAGCCATCTCATCCTCTGTCATCCCCGTCTCCTCCTGCCTTCAATATTTCCCAGCATCAGGGTCTTTTCAAATATCAGTTCTTCGCATCAGGTGACCAAAGTATTGGAGTTTCAGCCTCAGCATCAGTCCTTCCAGTGAATATTTAGGACTGATTTCCTTTAAGATTGACTGGATTGATCTCCTTGCAGTCCAAGAGACTCTAGAGAGTCTTCCCCAGCACCACAATTCAAAAGTATCCATTCTTCTTCTTTGTCATAGCTTTTCTTCCAAGGAGCAAGCATCTTTTAACTTCATGGCTGCAATCACCATCTGCAGTGATTTTGGAGCCCAAGAAAATAAAGTCTGTCACTGTTTCCATTGTTTCCCCATCTATTTGCCATGAAGTGATGGGACCAGATGCCATGATCTTCGTTTTTAGAATGTTGAGCTTTAAGCCAGCTTTTTCACTCTCCTCTTTCACTTTCATCAAGTTCCTGTTCTCTTTCTGCCATAAAGTGGTATCATCTGTGTATCTGTGGTTATTGATATTTCTCCCAGCCATCTTGATCCCAGCTTGTGCTTCATCCAGCCTGGCATTTCTCATGATATACTCTGCATAAAAGTTAAATAAGCAGAGTGACAATATACAGTCTTGTCATACTCCTTTCCAAATTTGGAACCAATCCATTGTTCCATGACCAGTTTTGTTGCTTCTTGACCTGCATACAGATTTCTCAGGAGACAGATAAGGTGGTCTGGTGTTCCCATCTCTTGAAGAGTTTTCCAGAATTTTTTGTGATCCACACAGTCAAAGGCTTTGGCTTAGTCAATAAAGCAGAAGTAGATGTTTTCTGTAATTCTCTTGCTTTTTCTATGATCCAATGGATGTTGGCAATTTGATCTCTGGTTCCTCCGCCTTTTCTAAATTCAGTTTGAACATTGGACATTCTCAATTCATGTATTGTTGAAGCCTAGCTTGGAGAATTTTGATCATTACTTTGCTAGAGTGTGAGATGAGTTGATTTAAATTCAGATGACCATTATATCTACTACTGTGGACAAGAATCCCTTAGAAGAAATGGAGTAGCCCTCATAGTCAACAAAAGAGTCCAAAATGCAGTCTCAAACAATGACAGAATGATCTCTGTTCGATTCCAAGGCAAACCATTCAATATCACAGCAATCCAAGTCTATGCCCCAACCACTAATGCTGAAGAAGCTGAAGTTGATCAGTTCTATGATGATCTGCAAGACCTTCTAGAACTAACACCAACAAAAAAAAAAGTTCTTTTCATCATAGCAGACTGGAATGCAAAAGGAGGAAGTCAAGAGATACCTGCAGTAACAGGCAACTTTGGCTTTGGAGTACAACCTAGCAGGCCAAAGACTAACAGAATTTTGCCAAGAGAACACTCTGGTCATAGCCAACACCCTCTTCCAACAATATAAGAGATGACTCTATACCTGGAAATCACCAGATAGTCAATATTGAAATTGGATTGATTATATTCTTTGCAGCTGAAGATGGAGAAGCTGTATACAATCAGCAAAAACAAGACCAGGAGCTGACTGTGTCTCAGATCATGAACTCCTTATTGCAAGATTCAGACTTAAATTGAAGAATTAATTATATTGAACCTATAGATTTATCTGTAGTAACTTAACATCTGATCCAAGAATATCATATTACCATCTCCCCGTTTTTTTAGATCTTTGATTTTCTTCGTCAGTATTTTGTCGTTCTTTTTTGATATGTTTTATAACTTTTTTTGGTATGTTTGTAGTACAACTATTATACATATTTTGTAAGATTTATACATAAATAGTTCATGTGTTTTATACTACTATAAAGCCCCCTTATTAGCTCTCCTGGCTTTTAAAAACTTTCTTCAGTTCAGTTCAGTTCAGTCGCGCAGTCGTGTCCGACTCTTTGCGACCCCATGAATCGCAGTACGCCAGGCCACACACACACACACACTGACTTTCAGCCCACCACACACACAATGACTTTCAGCCCACCACACACACACAAAATGGCTTCAGCTACCACCTCAAGTTGACGCACATCAACCCCACACTTCACACGTTATCCTAAACCTACTCTCATCACCTCGCTCTTCCCCCATATTATACCCCAAAACCATCTGCCTCTGCCTGCTTCCAGGAAATCTGATGTGTAAATCAAACAATTCAGCCAAAGATGTTACCAATACAATAAAGGTAGGGAAGGATGGATTATGAAAAGGACATGAAGGAGTTAAAATTCTGAAGAAAATAAATTGTGAAAAGTTAAAGTTGAGTAGAACTAATCCTGAAGAGAGATTTGCAGAGTAAACTGCTGGTCAAAGTATCTTTCACCACAGAAAACTAAACTCCAGCTAATCCATGGCTTTTCTAGGTTAACAAGAAACTGGTTTGGTTTTTAGATAATCTTTATGGGTTATCAGTCATTTAATTACTCTTATAAATTAACAGAATCAAATATAAACTCAAAGCTGAAGGAAGAATGGGCAACACTGCGAAAAAAATTTTTCTAACTGCAGTGCATAGAGTACTCCAAGAGGAAAGCTTCAATGGGATAAGAATATGGGATGCTTTAGTTCAGTCACTCAGTCGTGTCCGACTCTTTGCGACCCCATGAATCACAGAACGGCAGGCCTCCTGTCCATCACCAACTCCAGAAGTTCACTCAGACTCACGTCCATTGAGTCAGTGATGCCATCCAGCCATCTCATCCTCGGTCGTCCCTTTCTCCTCCTGCCCCCAATCCCTCCCAGCATCAGGGTCCTTTCCAATGAGTCAACTGTTCGCATAAGGTGCCCAAAGTACTGGAGCTTCAGTTTTAGCATCATTCCTTCCAAAGAAATCCCAGGGTTGATCTCCTTCAGAATGGACTGGTTGGATCTCCTTGCAGTCCAAGGGACTCTCAAGAGTCTTCTCCAACACCACAGTTCAAAAGCATCAATTCTTCGGCGCTCAGCCTTCTTCACAGTCCAACTCTCACATCCATACATGACCACAGGAAAAACCATCGCCTTGACTAGACGGACCTTAGTCGGCAAAGTAATATCTCTGCTTTTGAAAATACTATCTAGGTTGGTCATAACTTTTCTTCCAAGGAGTAAGCGTCTTTTAATTTCATGGCTGCAGTCACCATCCGCAGTGATTTTTGAGCCCCTCAAAATGAAGTCTGACACTGTTTCCACTGTTTCCCCATCTATTTCCCATGAAGTGATGGGACCGGATGCCATGATCTTCATTTTCTGAATGTTGACCTTTAAGCCAACTTTTTCACTCTCCTCTTTCATTTGCATCAAGAGGCTTTTTAGTTCGTCTTCACTCTCTGCCGTAAGGGTGGTATCATCTGCATATCTGAGGTTATTGATATTTCTCCCGGCAATCTTGATTCCAGCTTGTGGTTCTTCCAGTCCAGCGTTTCTCATGATGTACTCTGCATAGAAGTTAAATAAGCAGGGTGACAATATACAGCCTTGACGTATTCCTTTTCCTATTTGGAACCAGTCTGTTGTTCCGTGTCCAGTTCTAACTGTTGCTTCCTGGCCTGCATACAGATTTCTCAAGAGGCAGGTCAGGTGGTCTGGTATTCCCATCTCTTTCAGAATATTCCACATTTTATGGTGAGCCACACAGTCAAAGGCTTTGGCATAGTCAATAAAGCAGAAGTAGATGTTTTTCTGGAACTCTCTTGCTTTTTCCATGATCCAGCAGATGTTGGCAATTTGATCTCTGGTTCCTCTGCCTTTTCTAAAACCAGCTTGAACATCAGGGAGTTCTCGGTTCACGTATTGCTGAAGCCTGGCTTGGAGAATTTTGAGCATTACTTTACTAGCATGTGAGATGAGTACAACTGTGTGGTAGTTTGAGCATTCTTTGGCATTGCCTTTCTTTGGAATTGGAATGAAAACTGACCTCTTCCAGTCCTGTGGCCACTGCTGAGTTTTCCAAATTTGCTGGCATACTGAGTGCAACACTTTCACAGCATCATCTTTCAGGATTTGAAATAGCTCAACTGGAATTCCATTACCTCCACTAGCTTTGTTCGTAGTGACGCTTTCTAAGGCCCACTTGACTTCACATTCCAGGATGTCTGGCTCTAGATGAGTGCTCACACCATTATGATTATCTGGGTCGTGAAGATCTCTTTGTATAGTTCTTCTGTGTATTCTTGCCACCTCTTCTTAATATCTTCTGCTTCTGTTAGGTCCATACCATTTCTGTTCTTTATCGAGCCCATCTTCTGGGATGCTTAAGTGACTTGCAATCAATTAACATAGCAAGCTATCAGAAATAACATCAAAAAAGGATGATGACAATGGTGGAAAACGTGTGCTAGACAGAGCAGGGTTTCTCAACTTCAGCCCTTCTGACATTTTGGCCAGATAATTCCATGTTGGGCGGGGGTTGGGGGGGAGGCCGCCATCCTATGAAATTAAGATGTTTCACAGTATCTCTGGCCTCTAGCCACTAGATACTAGTAAGCACCCCTCAAGTTGTGACAACCAAAACAATCTCTAGATTTACAGATATTTTGGAGTCTGCTTTGCGTGTATGTTTTTTTAACTACACATTAATTTTTCAAAAGCTACAATACCACATGAATACTATGATGTAAATTCACAACAGACATTTTAAAAGATTCAATGATTAAGTGACAGAATTGTGTTCAAGAGGAAATTAAGGATTTCTTAAATTCTATTTCCTAATGTATCAATAGGCTTCCCTGGTGGCTCAGAGGTTAAAGCATCTGCCTGCAATGCGGGAGACCTGGGTTCGATCCCCGGGTTGGGAAGATCCTCTGGAGAAGAAAATGGCAACCCACTCCAGTACTCTTACCTGGAGAATCCCATGGACAGAGGAGCCTGGTGGGCTACAGTCCACGGGGTCGCAAAGAGTCGGACACAACTGAAGCAACTTAGCAACAAAAGTATTCGCATACAAGTCAGATAAAATTCAACTCTTAACACACATTCCAACTTTGAATCTTCAACCTAGATTCAAAATCTTAAGACACTTTCAACTACAAAGTCTGAGGTCCTCAAAGCTTTATAAAACTACACTCTCTCCAATACAATAGCCTCTAAGGTCCAAATTCAGCACAGAGTGAGGCCTCAACAAACTGTGATATCTTTGCATTAAACATCTGCCAAGTTTTACCAGTTATTCTCCATATGATTTCTTGTATACTCTTGTTTATTTCTACAATCACTACCCCAATCCAGGACTCAATCACCCAGTTCATCAAGTAGCTAATTTATTCCTTATTGTAATCATATCCCAAATGCTCACTTCAGTTCAGTCACTCAGTCGTGTCCGATTCTTTGTGACCCTATAGACTGCAGCACACCAGGCTTCCCTGTCCATCATCAACTCCCGGAGCTTGCACAAACTCATGTCCATCAAGTCAGTGATGCCATCCAAGCATCTCATCCTCTATCGTCCCCTTCTCCTCCTGCCTTCAATCTTTCCCAGCATCAGGGTCTTTTCCAGTGAGTCAGTTCTTCCTATCAGGTGGCCAAAGTATTGGAGTTTCAGCTTCACCATCAGTCCTTCCAATGAACATTCAGGACTGATTTCTTTCATAATTGACTAGTTGTATCTCCTTGCAGTCCAAGGGACTCTCAAGAGTCTTCTCCAACACCACAGTTCAAAAGCATCAATTCTTTGGCACTCAGCATTCTTTATAGTCCAACTCTCACATCCACACATGACTACTGGAAAAACCATAGCTTTGACTAGACGGACCTTTGTTGGCTCAACTAACCAAAATTCCACAATACTGGCTGGCTCAACCAAGCAAATTCCCAACTGCTCAACCAACCAAAATTCCACAATACCCCATAGTTACCATGGCCTATTATATGAAAAATGAGAGTTCCAGTCATCATAGCCCAGTTAGCAGTTCTCCTTATTTCCTACTGTAAGCTCTCCATTCCAGGCAAGTAAACCTACAGGTATCTTACTACACCTTATGATATTTTTCTTCTATCTCAAAAAGCTCTCTTCAACTGGTTGATGTTCCTCCAGCTTAATAAATCCTCATTTCATCTACAATACATAATTGGAATACTTATTTTTATATCTTGACATTTATGTCTACTCTGGTGAGATCAATGCTTTTTACCTGTCTTCTCTCTCAAGACTGTGCCTTCATGACTCCTACTAGCCACAAACATACAGTAAACACAATGACTAAACAACAAAGTTGTTATTGTACATGTTCTCACATTGTTTAGTTGGAACTATGGTAGCTTCAGAATGGAATCATCCAATATCAAAGGGAGTCTACACTCCCTGAGAACTGTTCTCAGTACTGCTGTTTCTGCAACCTAGCTAGGACAGAATTGTCCCCACTAGTCCTAAGGCAAAGCCTTCACACTGCTACACGGCAGTGTTACTACATTCACAAGACTCTAAATGGTAGGATTATTCCATTTATCCTTAACGTTGCTCCTTTTCCCTTCTAAAAAAATTGACAGCCAAACAAAGTTTAGCCCAAAACAGTAAGCTGTTCTTATACTAAATCTCAATCATTTAAGAAAAGATTAAATTCAGCCCCTTTAAAAGGGGCACAGTAAATGTGTTTTATAAAAACTTTATAGAACTTTATCATTTTATAAAACCTTTCATCAAAAGCACAAAATATTTAAAAAGTCTGGTCCCAGAGGCTTGTCATTCAGGACACAGTCTCAAGGGCAAATTCTCAACAAAGTTCTTAAAAAATGGAGTTTATTCTTGAATTTATTACTCAGTTTCATTTTCTCAATTTCAAAAAGAGTTTATGTTTATAACCAATTCTTAAAAGAAAAAACATCTAAGTTATCTACAGGACTCTCAACCAGTTTTTTTCTGAGCCTCATCCCATCAGAAAAAGAAGTGGTTTCTTATTTCCTCACTGAGATAAAGAGATGTGGAAAAATTTTAACTATCATTATTTAAGAACTTCAAATTGTTACTATTATGAACACAAGAATTTTTTAAAATATCTAATACCCTAATGCCAGATAAAAAGTATTGTGTATGCCACAGTTTTTATTAACAAATTTCTAGGACCATAGAAAAGTTAATATTATAAACAATATAATAAAAGTTGAATAAGAGGTCTCAATCCAAAAAAAATAATTTTACGGTTGCTGTCGGGACTCCAAGTGGCATGGGTTTGATCCCTGGTTGGGGAACTAAGATCCCACATTTCACACAGCACAACCAATAAATAAATGCTGTCATGTTTGCAAGATGAAACTGAGGCAAAGATGCAAATAACATATCTACAAGGACTGAGGCAAGTAACAAAAACGAGTGTAGCAAGCTAAGTGTACATACAGCCAGCCAGACTGAGGGGAACCACGCTGATTCCCAAGCCCGGTTTAAAGAGGGGAACGGCTACTGCTCTGCTCCAGACAATAGGAATATTTCTAAGCAGTTAACAGGATTTTCAAGTCTTCCTCCCCAAACACGGAAATCCATAAATTGCACTCAGAAATTTCCCAATTTGGGACTTCCCTAGTGGTCCAGTGGCTAAGACTCCATGCCCCAGTGCAGGAGGCCTGGGTTCGATCCCTAGTCAGGAAACTAGATCCCATATGCTGCAACTATGGATTCCACACACTGCAATTAAGACCCAGCACAGTCAGTAAATTTTAACCAAAACGAAGAAAAAAATTTTTAAAGAAGTTTCCCACTTTTTCAAAGCTCATCAGTAGTTGAAACTTAAAGACACTGCAAATCAAACAAAACACATCTCTAAGGTGATTCAGTCCAGAGAACACCTTTGAACTAACATGTGAAAACTGCTTTCAAAAAGGCATGAGGGGGCAATAGGTTAAAAGTCCAGGTTTAGGTCCAACTGGCTTGGGTTTGACTGTCTAATTCACCACTGAGCAGGTGGACAATGTCAGAAAAAATATTTCTTCAAGTCTGTTCCTTCAAATGTAGAATGTCACCACTCTCTCATACAGTTGGAAAGTGAAACTTCTAACACAGTATCAGAAATATAGCAGACATTACAAAAACGTCCCTTACTCTCCCTACTCCACCCTGCAAGTCTGTAAGATAATTTAAAAGATATTAGGTAATAAACACCCTGGAAGATGTTAAACAAGTTATAAAAATGAGATCAGAAAAGAGAGGGGTGCTTGCTATGCCCAGTTCTTTGCTACTCAAAGAGGTCCTTATACACGAAGAATAGATACTGCTAACTAATGGCTTGAAATGGGTCTTCTCAAGATGGTAAGCTAGCTGGATTATCAGTATCAAGATTAAAAAGATGAAGAGTCACAGCTCCTTAAAGGTAAAGACCAAAAGTCTGTCCATTTTATTAACTTCATAGACTCTGACTTGATGGTAGAAGTGAGAAATAATTTAAGCTTAAACTTTTATACTTTTGGCCAAACTTCCAGAAAACTTATTTAAGAAGCATGCTACAAAGCAAAGCATTTACACCAGACTTTTTAATATAAGAAACATGACAGGAAAACCTTGGTTCTCCAGTGGTTAAGAATTCATGTTCTCAGCTTGGTTTTGATCCCTGGTTGGGAAACTAAAATACCCACAAGCCCAGACAGCACAGTCAAAAAAAAAAGTCATACTCTAAAGTATGATTTCATTAAACAAAAACAGGGGATTGAATTAACTGGTACAGCTGAAATACCTTTGGAACTCTCAAACACATCAATTTTTTTAAAGAGAAAGAAAAAACATCAACTCACCAACATATTTGTGTAAAAAAGTACAATTCACATATACATAAAAATTCTTTGGGCTATATATAATCAGAATAGTTTGAATAAATTTCTAATGTGGTTGCATATAATAAAGCATTTTATTCATATATTTGAGTACATGTCTATATAGATGCTAAGCTTTAGAAAATTCATGGTATCTTCCTACAAATAGAACACAAGGTGGACAGGTGTGAGAAATAGACAGCATTGGGGAAGTTTAGTTTCAAGATTCTAAACACAGTCCATTCTCTTCTAGCTTCCCACCATCACACCAAGAGCAAGAAAAAACTAATGCAAAACAGGATTGACAAATCACAAAGAGGAAGCAACTAAAAACAATTATTAAGTATCTAAAACAACTTTTACTTTAAAGTTAAATCCATATTTCCACTATAGCTTGTCCTAATCTACCCAAACATATTCATTCTCTCATAGGAGAGTCTGAATGCATTCTATTCTCATATCATGCTACCATAAACTTCTTACAAACGACCATAAATAGCTCTGTGGATAAAAAATACATTACAAACACTCCAGATAACCCAAAACTACAATCTTAATGTTAATTTTAAAATGAAAGATTTCTTAGTGGCTTTTTGAAAAAATTCTGCTTAAAACAAACATCAAAAAGTAAGCAGCCTTTTAACCAATGTGTAATGCAAAATGATACTTTATAAATGACTCCAGAGTTCTGATTTTAGAAAATCTTTGTTTAAAAAGGGTCTTAGCCCGCAAAGATTACGCTGTCAATTTATACTTTTTCTTCAACCATCAGAACAGACCAGTGTCTATGCTGTTTCACTCTTTAACAACAAAGGACATTTTACACACTACTAATCAGTAGTTCAAACTGCCTCACGTGGACGCCTTACTTTTTACCACCTCATAGAAATCAGCATCTAACAACAAGTGAAAACAGAAATTTGCTGGAAGTCACATTTAGAACATAAATACAAATGTAAAAACAAAGGCCCTTACAGAGGTTATCCAGCACAGATATTTCAAACTAAACATCTACCAAAAGCTCCTAATCCAAAATGTTTCTCTAGCAAATGAACACTACAAACTGCAACAGAAGTCTCCCTACAAAGTATCCTCAGACTAAGCAAAAGATGGTACAAAAATATGCTAGGCTATGCAGTCCTAAGTCAGAGAAAAGAACAAAAACAATCCACTACATGAAACATTCAGACATTTTCTAAATTATCAAATGAGTCTATACTCATCCAAAACATTCGGGAGAAAATTTCAATCCAATTCTTTTAAACATACTTTAAGGTCTTTATGTATACTACGGTGGGAAGTGCAAAAGTTAACCAAAAATAAAGCACTTCACACAAGAATAAAATGATGCAGTTTGTCCTGGGATAAACTGGAAACAAAAAACGTCTTCAAAACCGAAGTCATCAAGAAATTATACACTTTAGCACACTTTTAACTCCAACGTGGGGAGGGATGGTGGAGGACTGCCACTGTTTTGACAATCCATTAATTACACTATATGTCTATTCCACCTGAGAGTTTAAGAAAACACTTCCAAGTTAGGTCACCGAGGACCGTGCCTCTAAAAGACGCAAAGCAGCGTACAGATCAAAGAACATCCCGAAACGACTTAGCTTTCTCTCCACGAAACCCTTTCCCCTGGGCAACAGAATTTTTTCACAGAACAGAAACACACCCTCCTGCTAATCTTCTCAGAACAGTCGGACAGAGGCGGGGCACTTTGGAGAGCCATAGCCGCCCGGCTCAGACCAGCAGGAGACCACTGTTACCCCACCTCGGGCGGCCTCTCCGCAGAACCGGGTCGGTCTGGATCGCCGCGCCCGGTAAAGAACAATACAATCACAACTTCCCACGAGCCTGCGCGGTGGTTCTTCGCGGCGGAGAGGACTCCGGAATTCGCCACGGGCAGGGGCCGGGGCAAAAGGGTAAGGAGGGTGATCACCGACCCCGCGGCAGCTGCCCGCCCCGGCGCCCGGCGAGCCCGCTGGAGTGATGGTGCCAATCGGCCTGAGCTCCACGGCTCTCGCTTGGCCACCGGATCTCCCGACTTTGCTCACTGGCAGGCGACCCCAGCCTCCCCTGCTCCTGGGGCGGCAGGGGGCGGGAAAGGCCTCGCCGGAGATTCAGAGCGTCCCCGGCCGGCCACGGAAGGGGACGCGGCCGGGGCACGGGGGACAATAGGGAGTGGGGAGCGCTGCGCGCCCAAGTGGCGCCGCCGGCCGGCCGGGCTGACTGACGCACCCGCCGCACGGCGCGACTGGGCTCCGCTCGGCCCGGCCGCCGCTGCCGCCGCGCGGTCCGCGGAGCTCGCTGCGCCCCGGGCACTGGGGGTCGTGCCTCACCTCCCAGCCCCGCAACCCAGGAGAAGAGCAGAATTAACACTCTCAGCAACACCATCTTCCGCTGCCGCCGCCGCCGCCGCCGCCTCCTCACGGGTTAACAGCAGCACATCGAACCGGAGGGAGAAGCTGAAGGGGCTTGGTCCGGAGCCTCCACGGGAAGCCGGGGCCTCCCCGGGCAGGAGAAACGGCGAAGCACCTCCCTCTCGCCCCACTTCAAGGGCCGGCAAAGCCCCAGCACCTCCAAAACAGGGACCTCCCTCCCCCTCGTTCGTTTCCTTCCTCCCTTCCCCGCTTTCCTTCCCTCGCTCCTTCCCTCTTCTCTACCTCCCTCCCCCGAGCCCGGGACCTCCGCCTCCTTCCTTACCACGTGACCAGCCGGCGCCCAACGGGCAGACGGAGCCGCACCCCTTCCTCCCGCCCCTCCCCCTCCCCCAGGCGTCCCAGTAGCGCGCGCATGCGCACAGGGGCCGGTTCCCGGGCAGCTAGGCCCGCCGCCGCTTCCTGTCCGCCGGCGGAGAGCTGGGATTGGGCTTGGGAGGCGGGGTTTCCTGGGGTTCCGCCCCCGGACGGGAGCGCAACTCTGCGGACCTTACAGGCTTCGCTCTTAGTGCTGCTCAGAACTGTCTGAGCAGAAGAGGCAAAATGAGGGATGTTAAGCGGTCGTAGTCCTCGTTTTAACTTCACAGGGAATGGGGATTTTTGTTACTTCTTTTTCTGCCTCCCTGGGTGCACAAATTCTACCACGTAAACAAAAGCAAAGCCTCCCCGACCCCGCAAAAGAAGCAAAGTCCCAACAAACAGTTACTACTTTGGAGACATACGACAAAGCTCAGAACCTGAATGTGAAGCCCTTCAAGCAGCAAAAACATACAGCCTATTTTTCTGAATTCCATAAAATTGTGTCACAGACCAGGCCTTGGCCATTCTAAAAACGTGCAGCCTCAACCACAGGTACTGAATCTAGCCTGAAAAATGTCCTAGTTACCATTTTCTGTTCCTTCTCTGAAGAGAACTCTGGAGTCTCCGTCACTCTTACTTCTTTGAAGCTCCTGTTTGAGCTCACAGTAACTCACTTTGATTTTCTAAACTTATATTCCATCGACTAAAGACTTAAACATAAAACCTGAAACCGTAAGACCTAGAAGGAAACGGACGGAAAGCTTCATGTTGGTCTTCAGTTCAGTTCAGTCGCTCAGTCGTGTCCAACTCTTTGCGACCCCGTGAATCGCAGCACGCCAGGCCTCCCTGTCCATCACCAACTCCTGGAGTTCACTCAAACTCACGTCCATCAAGTCGGTGATGCCATCCAGCCATCTCATCCTCGGTCATCCCCTTCTCCTCCTGCCCCCAATCCCTCCCAACATCAGGGTCTTTTCCAGTGAGTCAACTCTTCGCATGAGATGGCCAAAGTACTGGAGCTTCAGCTTTAGCATCATTCCTTCCAAAGAAATCCCAGGGTTGATCTCCTTCAGAATGGACTGGTAGGATCTCCTTGCAGTCCAAGGGACTCTCAAGAGTCTTCTCCAACACCACAGTTCAAAAGCATCAGTTCTTCGGCGCTCAGCCTTCTTCACAGTCCAACTCTCACATCTGTACATAACCACAGGAAAAACCATAGCCTTGACTAGACGGACTTTAGTCGGCAAAGTAATGTCTCTGCTTTTGAATACACTATCTAGGATGATCATAAGTTTTCTTCCAAGGAGTAAGCGTCTTTTAATTCCATGGCTGCAGTCACCATCTGCAGTGATTTTGGAGCCCAAAAAAATAGTCTGACACTGTTTCTACTGTTTCCCCATCTATTTCCCATGAAGTGATGGGACCAGATGCCATGATCTTCGTTTTTTGAATGTTGAGCTCTAAGCCAACTTTTTCACTCTCCTCTTTCACTTTCAGCAAGAGGCTTTTTAGCTCCTCTTCACTTTCTGCCATAAGGGTGGTGTCATCTGCATATCTGAGGTTATTGATATTTCTCCCGGCAATCTTGATTCCAGCTTGTGGTTCTTCCAGTCCAGCGTTTCTCATGATGTACTCTGTATATGTTAAAAAAAGCAGGGTGACAATATACAGCCTTGACGTACTCCTTTTCCTATTTGGAACCAGTCTGTTGTTCCATGTCCAGTTCTAACTGTTGC